>OY829126.1:8200000-8650000 GCA_963691645.1 Pelosia muscerda | reverse complement strand
GAGGAGATGGTGGCAAATCCCTCTGCCTCCTCCTCCAACAGTCCTTTTCAGGACTCAGCGGTGGTGGCAGCTCCGTCTGTCAGTAAAAGTCCTTTTCAGGACTGCGAGGAGATTGCGGCAGCTCCATCTGCCTTGTCTGCGGACCAATCTCCTCCATCCACCATGGAGGTGGAGCTAGGAAGCCCTGCGGCTTCTGTGCCCCACGCGGAGGCGGTCGTCGTCCTGGAGCGCCTGGACGCTTCGGCCGAATTTAGTGTGTCTCGCCCATCCTCCCCAGTAATGGGGAGACTGTGGCGCAAGCGCTCCAACTCTGCCACGGAGGCAGAGTTGGACGAAAGCGCTAAGAAGAGCAAGGCCCACTATGCCTACTTGGCCAAGGCGAAGGCCGAATTAGCCGTGGCCAAAGAGAGGGATCTGGAGCACCGGGCTGAGGAGGAGCTCGCGGAGCAGCAGCGGAGGAGGGCTCTCTACCTCCGGGAGTCCCCTAGCCCAAAGCCGCAACCTAGCCCGTTGTCACGTGTAGGAGTGGCAGATACAGTGACCCAGCCCCTCAGCGCGGAGCAGCTGTCGGGCTCCATCGAGGCAGCGGTGGCGATGGTACAATCCATCGCCACCAAGAGCTCCAATCTAAAGGGCCAGTACGTGCGGGACCTTAAGCAGGCATGTAGCTCCATCCTGGAGCACGTGCGTGTGCTGAGGTCCCGCACGCAGTCTGAGGAGGTGGCCCAGCTCCAGACCGAGCTGGCTGTCGTGCGGGCCGAAATGCGGGCCTGGAAGCGGCAGGCGGAGACTGCGCCGCCCGCGATGAGTCGCGAAGAGATCGCATTCCTGGTCGATGCGCGCATCGCGGGCATCCAGGACCGCCTGCTGCCCGAGACCCGCATCCGCCCACCTCTTCAGGCGGACAGGCGTAACGCCATCCGCCAGGCTAGGGAAGCCGAGTCCGAGCGCCAACCCGAGCTCCCTTCCCTTCCTCCCTCGCCGCCTCTTCAGCTATCCCCTCCAATGCCCGATGGGCAAGCGGAGGACGCGTCGCGTCCCACTCCTCCAGTGGGAGATAAGGCCAAGAGGAAGAGGCCGAAGAAGAAGACGGCTGCGGCGAGGGAGGCAGAAGCTGCCCGCCAGGTGCGGCAGCCATCCTCGCTGACCCCCCAGTCGGCCCCAGCGCCAATGTCGTGGAGCACAGTGGCGGCGCGCCCAAAAGCGCCAAAGCCAGCACCAGCCCAGCCAGCTCCAGTAGCGCCAGCCACTAGCAGCGGGAAACGTGGCGCCCGTAGGCCTCGCAAATTGCGAGCGCCTAAGACCGCAGCGGTCACCCTAACGCTGCAGCCGGGCGCCGCGGAGCAGGGGGTGACCTACGGAGAGGTGCTCGCCAAGGCCGAGAGGTCAATCGACCTCAAGGCCCTCGGCATCGACGGCCTCCGCCTCCGTCCCGCCGTGACTGGAGGTCGCATACTGGAGGTGGCCGGCGCTGACAGAGCGCAGAAGGCCGACGCCCTGGCCACAAAATTGCAGGAAGTGCTGCAGGAGGTCCGCGTCGCTAGACCAGAGAGGTGCGTGGAGCTACGCATCTCTGGTCTGAGCGACTCGGCCTCCAAGGAGACCGTAGCGGCGTCGCTGGCAGCAGAGGGGGGCTGCTCTGCCAGCGCAATAAAGGTCGGCGATATACAGCGCCCATCTGGCCGACAGGGCTCTGCCTGGCTGCGGTGCCCGGTTGACGCGGCCAAAGTACTAACCGACGGACGCCGCATTGTGATCGGGTGGTCAGTGGTTAGGCTGACCACCCTGGAGCCCAGGCTGGCGCGGTGCTTCCGCTGCCTGGAGCCGGGGCATGTTGGGGTGAGGTGTACTGCGGGCATTGACCGCAGTGCACTCTGCTTCCGCTGTGGGCAGGCGGGCCACAAGTCGGCCACCTGCTCCGCGGAGCCCAAGTGCCCCGTCTGTTCAGCGGCGGGCAAAGCGTCCGGCCACAAACTGGGCTCGTCTGAGTGCCAGGCGGCTTCCCGCAGCAGGGGCCGGGCCAAGGGCAAAGCTGCTAGTGGGGCTAAATCTACCCCCTCCCCCACCCAGCAGCCCACAGTGGAGGTTATGGACACCGCCCAACAATAATGGCCCACATCTCCATTCTGCAGGCCAACGTCAACCACTGCGTCACGGCCCAGGACCTTTTGGCCCAATCCATGGCGCAGTGGCAGACAACACTGGCAGTAGTCGCCGAGCCGTACTACGTGCGCGAAACCCCAAACTGGGCCAGCGACCACAACGGCTTGGTGGCTATCGTCGCCCGGCGAAACGCTCCCCCCTTCGACCGAGTGCGGAGGGGTCGAGGGTGCGTCCTCGTAGCGCTGGGCGGCGCTGCAGTAATTGGGGTGTACTGCCCCCCCAGCAGAAGCATCGCCGAGTTCGAACAACTACTCTCGGAGGTCGGTGCTCTGCTGGCAGAAGTGCACCCCACCCCGGCCGTGGTGGCCGGAGATTTCAACGCTCACTCAAGGGCGTGGGGATCTCCGGCGACCGATGCCCGGGGGGAGATGGTGGAAGAATGGGCGGTGTCCCAAGGCTTGGTGTTGCTGAACCAAGGGGCGGTCCACACCCTTGTGCGACCGCAGGGTAGGTCGATCGTCGATCTGTCGTTCGCCAGTTCTGACCTGGCCCGACGGATCGACAACTGGCGGGTCGTTGAGGGGGTGGAGACCGCGTCGGACCATCGGTATATCCGATTCGACGTCGTCCCTGCCGCCTCGGTGGCTCGAGTCGACCTCGACCGCCCCTTGTTAGGAGAAGGTCCGCGGTGGCGACTCGGAACGTTGAATAGGGAACTGGCCCGAGAGGCGGCTATCGTCGAGCGATGGGCTGCGGGCGACAGTGGCCTGGACGCAGACGCGAGATGCGAGCGGCTCGCTGGAGCGCTGACTCGCGTCTGCGACGCGGCGATGCAAAGGGCGAGGCCTATCCCGCCTCGGAAAACGGTGTACTGGTGGCGTCCCCACCTAGCCGGGCTGCGTACAGCTAGTGACGCAGCCCAGAGGCAGTACTACCGGTGCCGAAGGCGGGCCGTAAGAGACCTCGCCCGAGAAGAACAGCTGCACGCCGCGTACCGGGCCGCCCGTGAGGCCCTTAGCTCGGCGGTCAAAGCCGCCAAGGAGGAGGCCTGGAAGGAGTGGCTCGAGAGTCTCAATCGAGATCCATGGGGGCGTCCGTACAAGACCGTGAGCCAGAAGCTCCGGCCTTGGGCGCCTCCTCTCACAAGGACTCTCGAGCCGAGCCTCCTCCACCGAGTGGTCAGTTCCCTCTTCCCTGCGAGGGAGGAGTGGGTCCCACCGCGGATGGCAACACCAAGCCGGGTGCCGGCAGACGAAGGGGCAATACCTCCCGTGTCCGAGGCCGAGTTAGGGGCTGCGATCCTGGCACTCAGGTCCAGGAACCGCGCTCCGGGCCCGGACGGCGTCCCTGGGAAGGTTATTGCCACAGTCATGCCGGCACTAGAGGAGGAGACGCTGTCCCTCATGTCCGAGTGCCTGGCGTCGGGGAGAGTCCCGCGACGATGGAAGACTGGGAAGCTCGTGCTTCTTAAAAAGCACGGGCGCCCAGTCGACTCGCCGTCGGCCTACCGCCCCATCGTTTTGCTCGACGAGATGTGCAAGCTGTTTGAGCGGGTGCTCGCTGCGCGTCTCGTCGGCCACCTGGAGGGGGCGGGGCCCAACTTAAGTGACGGCCAGTTCGGCTTCCGTCGCGGGAGGTCAACCCTCGACGCCATATCCCGACTGCGGGGCAGCGTCGACGAAGCGGTCGCCGGGGGAGAGGTGTTGTTGGCTGTGTCGCTGGACATAGCCAACGCCTTCAACACCCTCCCCTGGGAAACTATAGCCGAGGCGCTGAGGTACCACAACGTCCCGTGGTACCTCAGGCGCGTCCTTGCGGACTACTTCGTGGACCGGGTCATCATCTACCCGGCCCAAAGCGAGGTGGTCCGCAGGGGCATGTCTTGTGGCGTTCCACAGGGGTCGGTCCTCGGGCCGCTCCTGTGGAACGTAGGGTACGATTGGGTCCTGCGCGGTGCTAATCTTCGGGGAGTCGGTGTACTATGTTACGCCGACGACACCCTAGTCACCGCGCGGGCCCCAACGTTTCGCGACGCCTCCGTCCTCGCTACGGCAGGCGTCGCCCATGTCGTGCGCCGCATCGGGGCGCTAGGTTTGAAGGTGGCCCTCGAAAAGTCCGAGGCCCTATTCTTTCATGGGCCTCGGCAGACGCCGCCTCGAGATAGGTCGATTGTGGTGGGTGGCACCTCCATCGCTGTCGGGACCAGTCTGAAATACCTCGGGCTGGTTCTCGACAGTCGGTGGCGGTTCGCGGAGCATTTCCGGCAGCTGGCACCGAAGTTGCTGGCGTTTGCCGGAATGCTCTCGCGGTTGCTGCCCAACAGCGGAGGCCCGGGGTCTGCCTGCCGCCGTCTCTACGACGGAGTGGTGCGCTCCAAGGCGCTCTACGGAGCGCCCATATGGGCGGAGGCCCTCTGCCCTGCAAATGTTGCGCTGCTGCGGCGACCGCAGCGCGCCATCGCGCAGAGGGCCGCACGGGCGTACCACACCGTCTCTTACGAGGCGGCGTGTCTAATTGCGGGCAGTATCCCCTGGGATCTCGAGGCTGGCGTCCTAAAGAGGGTCTACGATGAGGGTGCCCTGATGCGGCGCAATCTGGGAGGTCGGCCGCCTCCGGAGGAGATCGATCGCTGGAGACAGGCGGCTCGCGACGATCTCTTCCGGAAATGGGCCGAAAGGCTGAGAGCGACCCGTAGTGGGTCGCTGCTCGTGGGGGCCGTCCGGCCCGTCCTGCGTCTTTTTGTGGAGAGGGGTCATGGGGCTCCGACGTACCACCTCACCCAACTTCTCACGGGTCATGGCTGTTTTGCCAAGTACCTGTGGGAAGTGGTGGGGATCGAACCGGAGCCCCGGTGCCGTCACTGCACCAGCGGCGACCCTGACACGGCCTACCACACCATGGCCGTGTGTGAGGCGTGGGACGGCCAAAGGACGGCCCTCGTGAACTCCATTGGTGCAGACCTTTCGCTGTCGGCCGTGATTCCAGCCATGGCCGACAGCGAAGAGTGTTGGGCCGCCGTCGCCTCCTTCGCTAGCGAGGTGATGGCGGCAAAGAGAGAGGCTCTGCGGGAGCGGGAGCGAGCTGGTCTCACTCTTCCGCCCCGCAGGCCCCCGGCGAGGGGACGCCGGCGAGCGCAATTCGCCCGCGTCCCCGAATGAGCGAAGCCACGGGCGGTGGGTCGGGGGACCCGCCGCCCCATGCTAATGTGGCGGAATGCGCCCCTCAGTGTTCCTGGGGCGCATTCGTAAAGTGAGCTGGCCCCATCACCTGGAAAGTCTGTCCAGATGGTGGGGCCACCAAGAGGCGAGCCCAAACGGGCGTCCCTAGCCGAGTCGTGGTGAGAATTCTATCCCGCGGCTCGGATTAGGCGAAGGAGGAACACCGTGGTGGTTTAGTGGGTAGTCTGGCCTCCGTTTCGAGGTCAGGAGTCCCACACGAAGCGAGCCCCCTGCCCCCGCGGGGGGTGAGCGAAGTGCGTAAATGCATTCCACCACGTAAAAAAAAAAAAAAAAAAAAAACCTAACAGTCCTTTTAAGGACTCGGAGGAGATGGTGGCAGCTCCCTCTGCCTCCTCCTCCAAAAGTCCTTCTCAGGACTCAGCGGTGGTGGCAGCTCCGTCTGCAGTTCAAAGTCCTTTTCAGGACTGCGGGGAGATTGTGGCAGTTCCGTCTGCCTTGTCTGCGGACCAATCTCCCCCATCCACCATGGAGGTGGAGCTCGAAAGCCCTGCGGCTTCTGTGCCCCGCGCGGAGGCGGTTGTGTTGCTGGAGCGCCTGGACACTTCGGCCGAAATGAGTGGGTCGCGCCCATCCTCCCCAGTAATGGGGAGACTGTGGCGCAAGCGCTCCAACTCTGCCACGGAGGCAGACGAGAGCGCGAAGAAGACTAAGGGCCATTATGCCTACCTGGCCAAGGCGAAGGCCGAGCTAGCCCTGGCCAGGGAGAGAGAGGTGGAGCTCCGGGCTGAGGAGGAGCTCGCGGAGCAGCGGCGGAAGAGGGCTCTCTTCCTCCGGGAGTCCCCCAGCCCACAACCGCAGCCCAGCCAACTGTTACCAGCAGGAGTGGCAGATACTGCGACCCAGCCCCTCAGCGCGGAGCAGCTGTCGGGCTCCATCGAGGCAGCGGTGGCGATGGTACAATCCATCGCCACCAAGAGCTCCAATCTAAAGGGCCAGTACGTGCGGGACCTTAAGCAGGCATGTAGCTCCATCCTGGAGCACGTGCGTGTGCTGAGGTCCCGCACGCAGTCTGAGGAGGTGGCCCAGCTCCAGACCGAGCTGGCTGTCATGCGGGCCGAAATGCGGGCCTGGAAGCGGCAGGCGGAGACTGCGCCGCCCGCGATGAGTCGCGAAGAGATCGCATTCCTGGTCGATGCGCGCATCGCGGGCATCCAGGACCGCCTGCTGCCCGAGACCCGCATCCGCCCACCTCTCCAGGCGGACATCCGTAATGCCGCCCGCCTGGCTATGGAGCCCGAGCGCCAACCCACGATCTCGTCCCTCCCTCCCTCACCACCTCTTCCTCTGTCTCCTCCAACGCCTGATGGGCAGGCGGAGGAGGCATTGCGCCCCACTCCTCCAGGAGGTAAGGCCGCCAAGAAGAAGAGGCCAAAGAAGAAGACGGCCGCGGCGAGGGAGGCAGAAGCTGCCCGCCAGGCGCGACAGCTATCTCAGCCACCCTCGCTGACCCCCCAGTCGGCCCCAGCGCCAACGTCGTGGAGCACAGTGGCGGCGCGCCCAAAAGCGCCAAAGCCAGTACCAGCCCAGCCAGCTCCAGTAGCGCCGGCCACTAGCAGCAGGAAACGTGGCGCCCGTAGGCCTCGCAAATTGCGAGCACCTAAGACCGCAGCGGTCACACTAACGCTGCAGCCGGGCGCCGCGGAGCAGGGGGTGACCTACGGAGAGGTGCTCGCCAAGGCCGAGAGGTCAATCGACCTCAAGGCCCTCGGCATCGACGGCCTCCGCCTCCGTCCCGCCGTGACTGGAGGTCGCATACTGGAGGTGGCCGGCGCTGACAGAGCGCAGAAGGCCGACGCCCTGGCCACAAAATTGAAGGAAGTGCTGCAGGAGGTCCGCGTCGCTAGACCAGAGAGGTGCGTGGAGCTACGCATCTCTGGTCTGAGCGACTCGGCCTCCAAGGAGACCGTAGCGGCGTCGCTGGCAGCAGAGGGGGGCTGCTCTGCCGATTCCATAAAGGTGGGCGACATCCAGCGCCCATCTGGCCGGCAGGGCTCTGCCTGGCTGCGGTGCCCGGTTGACGCGGCAAAAATACTAACAGACGGACGGCGCATCGTGATCGGGTGGTCAGTGGTTAGGCTGACCACCCTGGAGCCCAGGCCGGCGCGGTGCTTCCGCTGCCTGGAACCGGGGCATGTTGGTGTAAGGTGCACTGCGGGCATTGACCGCAGTGCACTATGCTTCCGTTGTGGGCAGGCGGGCCACAAGTCGGCCACCTGCTCCGCGGAGCCCAGGTGCCCCGTCTGTTCAGCGGCGGGCAAAGCGTCCGGCCACAAGCTGGGCTCGTCTGAGTGCCAGGCGGCTTCCCGCAGCAGGGGCCGGGCCAAGAGCAAAGCTGCCAGTGGGGCAAAATCTACCCCCTCCCCCACCCAGCAGCCCACAGTGGAGGTTATGGACACCGCCCAACAATAATGGCCCACATCTCCATTCTGCAGGCCAACGTCAACCACTGCGTCGCGGCCCAGGACCTTTTGGCCCAATCCATGGCGCAGTGGCAGACGACACTGGCAGTAGTCGCCGAGCCGTACTACGTGCGCGAAACCCCAAATTGGGCCAGCGACCACAACGGCTTGGTGGCTATCGTCGCCCGGCGAAACGCTCCCCCCTTCGACCGAGTGCGGAGGGGTCGAGGGTGCGTCCTCGTCACGCTGGGCGGCGCTGCAGTAATTGGGGTGTACTGCCCCCCCAGTAGAAGCATCGCCGAGTTTGAGCAGCTGCTCGCTGAGGTCGGTGCTCTGCTGGCAGAAGTGCACCCCACCCCGGCCGTGGTGGCCGGAGATTTCAACGCTCACTCTCGGGCGTGGGGATCTCCGGCGACCGATGCCCGGGGGGAGATGTTGGAGGAATGGGCGGTGTCCCAAGACTTGGTGTTGCTAAACCAAGGGGCGGTCCACACCCTAGTGCGACCGCAGGGTAGGTCGATCGTCGATCTGTCGTTCGCCAGTTCTGGCCTGGCCCGACGGATCGGCAACTGGCGGGTTGTTGAGGGGGTGGAGACCGCGTCGGACCACCGGTACATCCGGTTCGACGTCGTCCCTGCCGCCTCGGCGGCTCGAGTAGACCTCGACCGTCCCTTGGTAGGAGAAGGTCCGCGGTGGCGACTCAACACACTGGACAAGGAACTGGCCCGAGAGGCGGTTATCGTCGAGCGATGGGCTGCGGGCGACAGTGGCCTGGACGTAGACGCGAGATGCGAGCGGCTCGCTGGAGCGCTGACTCGCGTCTGCGACGCGGCGATGCAAAGGGCGAGGCCTATCCCGCCTCGGAAATCGGTGTACTGGTGGCGTCCCCACCTAGCCGGGCTGCGTACAGCTAGTGACGCAGCCCAGAGGCAGTACTACCGGTGCCGAAGGCGGGCCGTAAGAGACCTCGCCCGAGAAGAACAGCTGCACGCCGCGTACCGGGCCGCCCGTGAGGCCCTTAGCTCGGCGGTCAAAGCCGCCAAGGAGGAGGCCTGGAAGGAGTGGCTCGAGAGTCTCAATCGAGATCCATGGGGGCGTCCGTACAAGACCGTGAGCCAGAAGCTCCGGCCTTGGGCGCCTCCTCTCACAAGGACTCTCGAGCCGAGCTTCCTCCACCGAGTAGTCAGTTCCCTCTTCCCTGCGAGGGAGGAGTGGGTCCCACCGCGGATGGCAACACCAAGCCGGGTGCCGGCAGACGAAGGGGCAGTACCTCCCGTGTCCGAGGCCGAGCTAGGGGCTGCGATTCTGGCACTCAGGTCCAGGAACCGCGCCCCGGGCCCGGACGGCGTCCCTGGGAAGGTCATTGCCACAGTCATGCCGGCACTAGAGGAGGAGACGCTGTCCCTCATGTCCGAGTGTTTGGCGTCGGGGAGAGTCCCGCGACGATGGAAGACTGGGAGGCTCGTGCTTCTTAAAAAGCACGGGCGCCCAGTCGACTCGCCGTCGGCCTACCGTCCCATCGTTTTGCTCGACGAGATGTGCAAGCTGTTTGAGCGGGTGCTCGCTGCGCGTCTCGTCGGCCACCTGGAGGGGGCGGGGCCCAACCTAAGTGACGGCCAGTTCGGCTTCCGTCGCGGGAGGTCAACCCTCGACGCCATATCCCGACTGCGGGGCAGCGTCGACGAAGCGGTCGCCGGGGGAGAAGTGTTGTTGGCTGTGTCGCTGGACATAGCCAACGCCTTCAACACCCTCCCCTGGGAAACTATCGCCGAGGCGCTGAGGTACCACAACGTCCCGTGGTACCTCAGGCGCGTCCTTGCGGACTACTTCGTGGACCGGGTCATCATCTACCCGGCCCAAAGCGAGGTGGTCCGCAGGGGCATGTCTTGTGGCGTTCCACAGGGGTCGGTCCTTGGGCCGCTCCTGTGGAACGTAGGGTACGATTGGGTCCTGCGCGGTGCTAATCTTCGGGGAGTCGGTGTACTATGTTACGCCGACGACACCCTAGTCACCGCGCGGGCCCCGACGTTTCGCGACGCCTCCGTCCTCGCTACGGCAGGCGTCGCCCATGTCGTGCGTCGCATCGGGGCACTAGGTTTGAAGGTGGCCCTCGAAAAGTCCGAGGCCCTACTCTTTCATGGGCCTCGGCAGACGCCGCCTCGAGACAGGTCAATTGTGGTGGGCGGCACCTCCATCGCTGTCGGGACCAGTCTGAAATACCTCGGGCTGGTTCTCGACAGTCGGTGGCGGTTCGCGGAGCATTTCCGGCAGCTGGCACCGAAGTTGCTGGCGTTTGCCGGAATGCTCTCGCGGTTGCTGCCCAACAGCGGAGGCCCGGGGTCTGCCTGCCGCCGTCTCTACGACGGAGTGGTGCGCTCCAAGGCGCTCTACGGAGCGCCCATATGGGCGGAGGCCCTCTGCCCTGCAAATATTGCGCTGCTGCGGCGACCGCAGCGCGCCATCGCGCAGAGGGCCGCACGGGCGTACCACACCGTCTCTTACGAGGCGGCGTGTCTAATTGCGGGCAGTATCCCCTGGGATCTCGAGGCTGGCGTCCTCAAGAGGGTCTACGATGAGGGCGCCCTGATGCGGCGCAATCTGGGAGGTCGGCCGCCTCCGGAAGAGATCGATCGCTGGAGACAGGCGGCTCGCGACGATCTCTTCCGGAAATGGGCCGAAAGGCTGAGAGCGACCCGTAGTGGGTCGCTGCTCGTGGGGGCCGTCCGGCCCGTCCTGCGTCTTTTTGTGGAGAGGGGTCATGGGGCTCCAACGTACCACCTCACCCAACTTCTCACGGGTCATGGCTGCTTTGCCAAGTACCTGTGGGAAGTGGTGGGGATCGAACCGGAGCCCCGGTGCCGTCACTGCACCAGCGGCGACCCCGACACGGCCTACCACACCATGGCCGTGTGTGAGGCGTGGGACGGCCAAAGAACGGCGCTCGTAAGCTCCATTGGTGGAGACCTTTCGCTGTCGGCCGTGATTCCAGCCATGGCCGACAGCGAGGAGTGTTGGGCCGCCGTCGCCTCGTTCGCTAGCGAGGTGATGGCGGCGAAGAGAGAGGCTCTGCGGGAGCGGGAGCGAGCTGGGCTCACTCTTCCGCCCCGCAGGCCCCCGGCGACGGGACGCCGGCGAGTGCAATTCGCCCGCGTCCCCGAATGAGCGAAGCCACGGGCGGTGGGTCGGGGGACCCGCCGCCCCATGCTAATGTGGCGGAATGCGCCCCTCAGTGTTCCTGGGGCGCATTTCTAAAGTGAGCTGGCCCCATCACCTGGATAAGTCTGTCCGGATGGTGGGGCCACCAAGAGGCGAGCCCAAACGGGCGCCCCTAGCCGAGTCGCGGTGAGAATTCTATCCCGCGGCTCGGATTAGGCGAAGGAGGAACACCGTGGTGGTTTAGTGGGTAGTCTGGCCTCCGTTTCGAGGTCAGGAGTCCCACACGAAGCGAACCCCCTGCCCCCGCGGGGGGTGAGCGAAGTGCGTAAATGCATTCCACCACGTAAAAAAAAAAAAAAAAAAAAAAAACCTAACCTAACCTAACCTAACCTAACCTAACCTAACCTAACCTAACCTAACCTAACCTAACCTAACCTAACCTAACCTAACCAGTCGTCCGCCACTCCTAGAGCTGACCGGATCGTTTTTTGAAGTGCTCCGCTTTTAAAAATTTGTTTGAGTGGGTTTTCTTGGTGCGATTTTCAAGAGCTATACATCAAAAGTTGCGTCTCGGCGGCCTCTATCCGCCGGCAATCTTTAAATCATCCGCACGACACCACCAAGCGTGATTATAGTGAAAAAGTGCATTTTTGGAGGTTAGCCGAGTTCTTTTCGGGCTATAACACAGTGCGCGAGTGCCAGATCTCCAAGGGCAAGGTGTCCTCGGCAGCGGGCTGTTGAGCCCCACCCGCCGCGCTTGCCTTTTTCAGCCGGAAAACTCCGGAAAACGCTGAAAAAGGCAAAAAAACAAGTACCACGTGGCGGCGTGCACCCGGTTCCAGCCATCGGAGGACCCTGAAATTTTGCAGCCAGGAAGGGGCAAGAAGGAGCACCACTTTTCTGCAAGAAAAGGATTTTTCGGCCAGGTGGAAAATTTTTTATTAAACTTTAAAAATCATAAATTTACCAGCAATTTGCGGCGGAACCAGAATAAAATTGCGAATTCCGCAACTGCTATCTTTTGCGCGCTAGCGGGAAGACCAGATCCTGACTTTTTGAGATTTTTTGGACTTATTTTTTGGACACCAGAATTAAAAATTCAAAATTTTTATAATTTGTAAAATATTTGTACCATTTTGTCCTAAATTTAAGATTAAATTATTGCTGTAGATAGAGCTATATTTACCCTTAATTTTTCAATTTTTTGTACATTTTTATCTTTATTCAGCTCGGAGATAGCGAATTTTAAGTGTTTTTTCCAAATTAATTAATAAGGGGTAGATTTTCTTTGTTTCTGACGACGGGGTTGGGTTTAGACAAGCCATCTACACTTGTTTAAGCCCAAACAAGACCCTTCTAGCGGCAGAAATAACGAAAATTGTAATTTCCGACCATTCATACAAAATTTGCATGAAGTTTTAATTAAGGTTTTCTCCGGACTGGATAGTCATATCTGAAAAATTTTTTCTTTGTTGTTTGTACTGGGGGGTGAATTTTAAGAAAAAAGTGGTTTTGAGCGATTTGAGGACTTTTTCCTCAAATTCGATTTTGACCACCTGGGAGGACAGAGGACGCCAAGCCCACCCCAGATATCAATTTTGGGCTCTCTGCGATCAGTGGTTTAGGAGTTACAGCTGGTCAAAGTTTGACCTTGGACGCGCGCGGCCATCTTGCCGAATTTCAAACACCCGTAGCTCCATAACCGGTGGTCGCAGGAAGACCGGGTTTCGACTGGGGGCGTCGGTAAAGGGCCATCTACCCAACCCTACAATCTTGGGAAATTCCCGGAAAAATTTTCCGGAAAATTTTCCAAATTTTCTTTTTTAAAATTTTTGTCTCAAAGTGGTAGGGGGTGCTGGGCTGACCAGGGAGAAACTTTTTCGGGATCGCTGGGACGTCTGGAACCTGAAATATACGTGCTCAAAGTTCGGCCAGTCGGCCATCTTGAATTTTTTCAAAGCCGTATATCTCGGGAACCGGTGGTCGTAGCGGGCCCTGGTTTTCTCTGGGGAGCTTGGCTCTCCCTCCCGCAGCCTTTAGGTTGGTCTGGGGGTGGACCCCACAAAGTTGGGGGGTCGATTTTTGGGGGTCACTTTTTTGACCCAAAAATCACGTCATAGGGTAGGGTTCGTCGGGGCTTTTTCGGGGAGCCTTCTCTCGCTTGGATCGGACCGGTGGTTCTCGGGATATCGGGGTTTGAAGTTTCATACAATTTTTTGTATGAAAACTTTTGGGCCCTGCTATCTCTGAACCGGTGGGCCTAGACCTGTCGAGTTTGGGCTCGTTGTGGAGGGCTCGGGGAGCTCTATCTGCTCGACCCCAAGGGGTGACTCTACATAGAGTTCTTAACATTATTGAATTGTAGAGCCATCATTTTTGGAGCCACAGGGCCCAAATTCAAATTGTAAGCTCACTTTTGTGGCAGAATCTAGCGTACGGACGACTGTTTATAGATTTACATTAGATTTAGTTTTTAATATTGACTAGAATTTTACTTTATTGGACTTGAATTTATTTTTAAATTTATTTTTATTTATTTGATTTATTTTATTGACTTTAATTTTAATTTGACAATAATTATACACTTATATTAATT
Organism: Pelosia muscerda; assembly: GCA_963691645.1. NCBI lineage: Eukaryota > Metazoa > Arthropoda > Insecta > Lepidoptera > Erebidae > Pelosia > Pelosia muscerda. The sequence continues at coordinate 8,636,507 of OY829126.1, read as the reverse complement.
TTATATTGACAAATTTTCTGACGGGTACTATTGTACACCAAATTTTACTGTTTTAATTCATTTATAATTTTACTCTTTTTATTTTTATTTTATCAAATTAACGCGCTCAACCATGGCAACTGTGCATTCCCCCAAGTGCGACCGTCCAGCACAACTGAGCAGCAAACCCGTGCCCCCTCCCGCAGAGGAGACCACGCTAGGGGTAGTGCAGCGTCCGACGACATCGGTACGTCGCAGCATTGATAAGCTGGAAACACAACAAATGGCCCAGCCCAAGCAAGCAAAAAAAGGGGCACCACGAGCTACGTCCCCGCTGCGCGTACCGCTGCCGCCGAGGCGCTGCACAGCAGCTATTGAAAGCTGCGATATAATAAAACAACAGCTGAAGATCTCCGGAAACATCAAAAGGGAGATAAAGGAGGAGATCAGAGCTAGGACGGAGCACTTGGAGGGAATAGTCCGGGCCTATGAAGAGGAAAGGAAAAGACTGCTAAAAAGGCAGAGTACAGGGGTGGCAGAGACGACATTCGTCATACCGGCATCTGCCTCCCCTGTCCCTGCCTCAGCACTTCCTCCCTCTGCCTCTGGATTAGAAGAGGCTGTGTTACACAAGCTAGGTGTGTATGAAAGTTTACTGAAAGAGAATGGAAGAATGATTAGCGAAATAAAAGAGAGTATGAAAGAAAGAAAGGATGAAAAGGAGAATGAGAGGTTACTAAAAGAGAGTGTATGTATGACGAAGGAAATAAAAGAAAGTATTGAGAGGCAGGATGAAAGAGAGAGAGAAAGGGAAAGAAAGGGGACGATGACTTACGCGGGTGCAGTGGCGGCTCGCCCAGGCCTTAAGCCTATGGGCGGTACGACGCTGCACTCCGTGGTGGTCACGTCTAAGAATGAAAGTGATACGGGAGAGCAGGTGATGGAGAGACTGAGGAAGATTGCAAGCGAGGATGAGGGATGGATAACAGTTGAGAAAGTAAGAAAGGCGAAAGACAGGAAGGTATTTATAGGATATAAGACAGAAGAAGAAAGAAAGAGGGCACAGAAAAGGCTGCTGGAAAGGGAATCGAACCTCGCCGTCGAGGAGGTCAAAAATAAAGACCCACTCCTCATACTGTACGGCGTCCTCAAAAGCCTCAAAGATGAGGACCTGCTCAAGGCCGTAAAGGCCCGGAACACTGATGTGTTCCGGAACTTGGCCCCGGGGCAGGTGAGGATGGCCGTACTGTACCGGCGGACGGCGAGGAACCCCCACACGTGCCATGTGGTGCTGAGGGTCTCCCCGGCGATATGGACCCGTGCCCTAGGCATAGGGAAGCTCCACGTCGATCTGCAGCCCATTAGGGTTGCAGATCAGTCACCGTTGGTGCAATGCTCCCTGTGCCTGGGTTACGGGCATACCAGGAAATTCTGCACCGGCACTGAGCCTAAGTGTAGCCACTGTGGCGAAGGGCATTTAAAAGCCGCATGCCCGAGCTACAGTGCCGGTGCAGAGCCTACCTGCACCAATTGCCGGAGGGAGAAGCTCAGCGGCACATGTCACAGTGTGTTCAGCCATCTGTGCCCAGTGCGACAGAGATGGGACGTGATAGCGAGGACCACCACTCAATACCAGTGCTAACGTTGATCCGAGGAATGTGACCCCACACAGGATGCTGCAGGCTAACCTCCAGAGGAGTAAGCTGGCAACCGAAACCTTCGTTCTCGAAGCCTCGAGGCGCAAGGCCACAGCCGCTCTAATCCAGGAGCCCTATACCGGCAATACCGGGAGAATGAAGGGATACCAGGGCGTAAGGGTCTTCCAGAACACTGGACAAGGAGGAGGGACTGTAAAGGCGTCCATTGCCGTCTTTGACCCAAACGTGGACGTCATACAGTACCCGCAACTCACCACCGACAACATCGCGGTGGTGGGGATCCGGACCAGTGCCTGGGAGATCACGCTGGTATCCTTTTACTTCGAACCGAGGCCAACGCCGTTGGCTCCTTACTTGGAGCGGCTCAAGGAGGTGAGACGAAGCCTAGGTTCCCGGCTTACTGTTCTGGGTGGGGACGCAAATGCGCATAGCACCTGGTGGGGGCACCCAACCGAAGACGACAGAGGCGAGTTATTGAGTGGGGTACTCGCTGAAATGGACCTCCATGTCCTGAACAGCGGGGATATTCCGACTTTCGACTGTGTGAGGGGTGGACATAGGTACTGCAGCTATGTAGACGTGACGACCTGCACGGACAACGCGTTTCCCTGGATCGACGCTTGGAGGGTGGACCCAAGCCTATGCCCGAGCTCAGACCACAACGGTGTGGTGTTCAACCTCAATTTGACAAAAGCGAGTGGCACTCAAATAAAAAGGACCACTCGGGCCTATAATACTAGGAAGGCCAACTGGGAGGCTTTCGGGGCTAGCATGGCCCGGCAGCTTCCGGATATTGCGATAGGCGAAACAAGGCATACCAACGAATTGGATGCCTTGGCCGAAGCATATACGGAGGCTGTTGGGAGCGCGTGCCGCGAAAGCATCCCAGTGAAAAAACCAGTGGGGTTGACCACTGCACCGTGGTGGTCGGAAGGACTCGCTGGCCTTAAAAAGGTAATGGTCACCTTCAAGCGTCGAATCAGGTACGCCGCACCGGTCCGCAGGTCGTTCGTTATAGCTCAGTACCTGGAACGAAAGGAGATGTATGAAAGTGAAGTAAAAAAGGCACAGGTCGAAAGTTGGAAGAACTTCTGCGGAAGGCAGGACATGGAGGGACTATGGGAGGGCATTTACCGGGTGATAGGTAGGGCCACAGTAAGGGAAGAGGATACTCTGCTTTCCGCCAATGGATCTTACCTGGACGCAAAAGGTTCGGCCGAGCTGTTAGCTCGGACCTTCTACCCGGAGGACCGGGAGGAGGAGGACAACGAAGGGCACCGAAGAGTCAGGGAAAAGGCTAAGGGGTTGGAGCGGGATGAGGGTCATCATGAGGATGACCCACCTTTTACAGTGGGTGAGCTCTTCGGTGCTCTTCGGAAGTTCAATCCGAAGAAAGCCCCGGGGGCGGATGGCTTCACAGCCGACATTTGCACCCACGCCATTAGGGCCGACCCCTCATTCTTCTTGGAGCTGCTGAATCGGTGCCTTCACCACGGCTACTTTCCTAAAATATGGAAGGAAGCCGTGGTGGTGGCATTGAGGAAGCCCGGCAAGGACTCGTACGCCGTCCCCAAATCGTACAGACCTATTGGTCTGTTACCGGTTCTGGGGAAGGTGTACGAGAGGATGTTGGTAACTCGTCTCAACTTTTACTTAATGCCGAGGATTAGTACTCGCCAGTACGGCTTTATGCCCCAGAAAAGTACCGAAGACGCCCTCTATGACCTCATGGGCCACATAAGGGCTAGACTTGATGAGAAGAGGATAGTCCTTATGGTGTCCTTGGACATAGAGGGCGCCTTCGATAGCGCCTGGTGGCCGGCTATTAAGGTACGACTGGCTGAGGAAAGGTGTCCGGCAAATTTGAGACGAGTTATCAACAGCTACCTTAGCGACAGGAGAGTGAGGGTAAGGTATGCGGGCGAGGAGTGCGAACGCCCTACGGGGAAGGGTTGCGTCCAGGGTTCTATTGGCGGACCCTTACTGTGGAACCTGTTATTGGATCCCTTGTTGCGACGGTTGGAGGATGGGGCAGCTCGCGTCCAGGCTTTTGCGGATGACGTGGTGCTTGTGTTCGATGGTGACAGCGCCTTGGAGATTGAGAGACAAGCCAATGCCTCTCTCGAGCATGTGCGGGAGTGGGGCATCGGAATGAAGCTGAAATTCGCACCGCACAAAACTTGTGCGATGGTAATCACGCGGAGGCTTAAGTACGATGTCCCACGCCTCAGCATGGGCGGGATAGACATTGGCATGTCCAAGGAAATCAAGATCCTGGGGCTCACCATCGACCACAAGCTAACCTTCAACACCCACGTCACCAACCAGTGCAAAAAGGCTATCGCCATCTACCACAAGCTGGCGCGGATGGCCCGGATCGGTTGGGGATTGCATCCCGAGGTGATCCGGACCATCTACACCGCAGCCGTGGAACCGACGGTGCTGTACGCAGCCAGCAGCTGGTGTCCAGCGGTGGAGAAGCTCGGTATCCAGAAGCAGTTAGCCGTGGTGCAGCGCGGGTTCGCACAAAAACTTTGTAGGGGCTACCGGACGGTTTCTCTGCACTCAAGTCTAATCTTGGCTGGAATGCTCCCTCTGGACCTCAGAGTTCGCGAGGTGGCCTCACTTTATGAGGCCAAGAGAGGAGTGTCCCAGTCATGGTTGGGAGACAGAGAGGTCGAACGGATGGCTTCTGCAATGGAGGTACCTCACCCCGCGGAGCATATAAGTCTGGACTTCACCAGCCTGGTAGACGAGGAAGATTATCAGCGCACCAACACCATCCAGGTGCGCATCTTCACGGACGGGAGCAAGATTGAGGGTCGTGTCGGCGCTGCGCTATCAATTTGGAATAGCGACGCCGAAACAAAGACCCTCAAACTTGCTCTCGCCCCGCATTGTACCGTCTACCAGGCCGAACTCCTGGCTCTATGCAAAGCGACCAGTGAGGTCCTTAGGCGCGGCGCGGCCACGACGTTCGGCATCCTCAGCGACAGCAAAGCCGCTCTCCAAACGGTCATAAACCCCCGCGCCCTCCACCCTCTGGCCGTTGAGGCCAGAGACAACATCAAGCGGGGCTTGGTCCAGAACAAGGAAATATCCCTGTTCTGGATCAAGGCCCACGTAGGGTTGGAGGGCAACGAGCGAGCGGACCAGCTCGCTAAGGAGGCGGCTTTGAGGTCGAAGACGAGGCCGAACTATGACCTGTGTCCCGTCTCATTTGTCAAGCGTGGTCTGCGTCAGATCACGCTTGGCAAGTGGAACGGACGGTATAAAACGGGTACGACTGCTTCTGGTACCAAGCTTTTCTTTCCGTGCGCTGTGGATGCGTACAGAATCGTCCGTAAGATGGAGATAGCCGGCACCACGACCCAGCTATTAACGGGGCATGGTGGGTTCTCTGAATACTTGAGTCGCTTCAAGTGTAAGGAGAACCCATCATGCGCCTGCGAGCCAGGGGTCGTGGAAACGGTTGCGCACCTGGTCGCGGACTGCCCCATCTTCGCAAGGGAGAGGTTTGATCTGGAGAATAGGATCCAGTTGGAGGTTTGCGTCGCAAACCTCCCAACTCTGGTGACAAAGAACTACAGGCAGCACTTCCTAGAGTATTGGGAAAGGATAGTTAAGGTGGTATTAAGAAGAAATAAGACGTGATCGGCCTCCTACAGCTATTTTGCAGAAATAGCTGAGAGAGGCCGATAAATTGAGTGGGAAAAATGGACTGGGAAGTGCTATCTGTAGTTCTTACGGAATAGTGGATCACCCGGATGCCCCACGCCCCACGGGATGTATGATTAGTGTGAGAGGGTTTAAATGAGTCGGTATGGAAGTAATGGGACGGAAGTAAGGAAGGAAATGAAAGTGATAGAATGAGAGTAATGGACTATAAAATACAAACATGGATGGGATAAAGTATAAGCAATATTAGGATAAGTATAAGCGATATAATTATAAGTATAGTAATAAGGTATAAAATTAAAAGAATTGTAAGTAGATAATTAAGAGAATAAATTGTAAAGTAATTGTAAATAAAGTAAACAACAAATAATATAAAAATCCCGAATCCCATCCCACACAAGTATGAAAGGTTTAGAATGAAAGTGCGAGAAGAATAAAAGCGAGAACTGGTATGGTACTAGAGAACAAGAATAAAAGCGAGAATTATAGTCCTGAAAGGGAACACCTAGCAAATTAGTTAACGTTAGAGAAAACCCTGAGTGGGTTCTTGTATAAATAGATAGACTAGGAGTGAGAAAAATGAGTGTAACGCAATAGGCTTCCACGATTGCACACGTGCATGGTGGAAGGAGCTAAAAAAAAAAAAAAAAAAAAAAAAAAAAAAAACCTAACCTAACCTAACCTAACCTAACCTAACCTAACCTAACCACAGTCGCCCAGCACTCCCCGTGACGATCGGATCATTTTCCGTTTTGCTCCGACTTTAAAAAATCATTTGAGTGGGTTTTTCTCGTGCGATTTTTAAGTGCCGCATACGAAAAGTTGCGTCTCGGCGGCCCCCATCCGCCTGCAGTCTTCAAATTAGCCGGACGATACTGGCGGAGGCGCCGGAGCCGAAAAACCTAGTTTTTATAGGTTAAGTTAATTGTTTTTGTGTTATAAATCGGTTAGTGACTGGAAAACCGAATAGTGAAAAGTGTCCTCGGCAGCGGGCTGCTGAGCCCTATCCTTTCCGCCAGCCTTTTTCAGCCGGAAAATTCAGGAAGTTGCTGAAAAAGGCAAAAAAACAACTACCACGTGGCGGCGTGCTACCAGAACCAGCTGTCCGAGGAGGCTAAAATTTTGCATGGAGGAAGACCGTCACCAGCTCAACATTTTTCTTCAAAAAGAAAAATTTTTCGCCAGGTGAAAATTTTTTTAATTTGAATTTGAAAAGTGAAACTTTGGCAGTGAATAGCGGCAGAACCAGATAAAAACTCAATATTCTGCAACTGCTATAAGTTGCGCGCTCATTTAATCTACGAGCCTACAAACTTTAAGAATTTTCCGGCGATTTTTCACCGAGCCGCAATAGAAAAACTGAATTTTTCAGTTTTTCGTGAAAATTTTCCAGAAAAATCGGTGAAAAACTTTTTCATGTACATAGTTGGATAGTGCTTATTTTACTACTAATTTTAAGATTTTTAATATAATTTTAACGATAACCAGTTCGGAGTTATCGAATTTTTACTATTTTTTCAAAATTATTTAAAAGGGGGTAGATTTTCTTTGTTTTTGACGGCGGGGTTGGGTTTGGACAAGCCTTTTACACTTGTTTAAGCCCAAACAAGCCCGCTCTAGCGGCAAAAACAACGAAAATTGTAAATTCCGACATTTCATAAAAATTTTGTATGAAACTTTAATTTAAGTTTTCTCCGGATTGGTTACTTCTATCTCAAAAATTCTTTTTGTGCCGTGTATGTCAGGGGAAAATTTTTAAGTTTTTTATATTTTTGTGCAATTTGGAGCTTTGCTCTCCAAATTAGTTTTAGACCACCTGGGGGGACAATAGACGTCAAGCCCACCCCAGATATCGATTTTGGGCTCTCTGCGACCAACCGTTTAGGAGCTACAGCCGGTCAAACTTTGACCTTGGGCGCGCGCGGCCATCTTGGAAAAATTTAAACACCCGTAGCTCCATAACCGGTGGTCGCAGAGAGACCGGATTTCGACTGGTGACGTCAGCTAAGGGCCATCTACCCCGCCCCACAGAGATTCGGGAAATTCCGGGAAATTTTCCCGGAAAATTTTCCGAATTTTCTTTTTGTTTTTCACCATACGGGGGTGGTAGGGGGTGTCGGGCCGATCAGGGAGAAGCTTTTTCGGGATCGCTGGGACACCTGGAACCCGAGATATACGTGCTCAAAGTTTGGCAAGTCCGCCATCTTGGATTTTTTCAGAGACGTATATCTCGGCAACCGGTGGTCGTAGCGGCCCCTGGTTTTCTCTGGGAGGCTTGGCTCCTCCTCCCGCACCCTTTAGGTGGGGTTGGGGGTGGACCCCACAAAGTTGGGGGCCCGATTTTTGGGGGTCACCAATTTGCCCCAAAAACCAAATCGTGGGATAGGGCTTGCCGGGACCTCTTCGGGGACCCCTCTCTCGCTTGGATCGGACTGGTGGTTCTTGGGATATCGGGGTTTGAAAACTCATACAATTTTTGTATGAAAATTTTCGAGCCCTGCTATCTCCGAACCAGTGGACCTAGACCCTTCGAGTTTGGGCTCTTTTTGGAGGGCTCGGGGAGCTCTATCCGATCGACCCCAGGGAAAGGCTCTACATAGAGTTCAAAAAATTTTTTGTGTAGAGTCGGAGTTTTTTTTTGGAGCCACAAGGCCCAAACTCAATTATTTTATATGGTTTGTAGCTCCAGATAATTAATAGGTGACTGTTACTGGGTTACAATAGCTTTGTGTAATTTATTTTAATTTTTACTTATATTTAGATTAAGACTGTATTACTGCAGACTGGTAGATCCACTCTACTTAATATAGACCAGTAGCTGAGCTACTAGCGACTGGTAGAGTTAGCTCTACCAAATATTATTTTTATAATTTTTTGATTTATAACTTTAGTAAAGTTATTTAACCTATATTTTGTATTTTGACATTGATAATTGTTCTTACGCCAGCTTCGCGATCGCTTCGGGCCTTACATACATACATTACACACACATACACATCACAAACACTCCCAGGTTACACACACTCACAAACTCTTACACAATACTTACACACCACAACACACCGCATTACCTACACACGACACTATCCTAGGAGCGTTGCCCTTAGCGGATACCTGACGCCACGATTAGCCGCGGAGCTTGAACTGAACAGCACTGGTTTATTGCCAGTCAGACGAATTTATTTTTATATTTTTATATTTTAACTTGTTGCCTTAATTAATTTACTTATTTTTACACTTATTGACAATTATAAAATTATTGACATCTATTAAATTCATTTATATTCTTTTAAAATTTCAACGCGCACCTTCGCCAAGATAAAAAATGAACGCATTACGCTCGCCAATTGAGAAGAGGAGAACTCCTCCTACCGAAAGCAACTCAACATTTACGCTAGGAGACAGCCCAGGAAATAAGACGGCGGGCCGCGTGTCGGGGACTGTTCGAAAAAGTATCGAGAGAATACAATCCAGGGCGGAACCCCTCTCTCAAAACCCCAAGAAGGGAACACTCCACCGGACCCCCCCGCCAAAGGCCGAACAGTCGTCGACCGTGCGCCTTGCCAATAACTGCTGCCAAGTTATTCGGGAGCAAATAGCCGCCTCTCGAAATCTCAAGACTGAGATCAAGACAAAGATCGAGGAGGCGGTGTTTGCTCTCGAAAATTATTTAAAAGCGCTACCGAGCGAACCGAGCGTGCAAAAGGGCCAAATAAGGCAGACCGCTGGGGCGGCTGGGATACCGGCCCCTGTCGCACCAGCCTCTGCCCCAAGTGCACACGGGCTGAAAGTTCTAAGAAAAATAGAGGAAAATGAAAGATTAATAAAAGAGAATGGCAGAATGATGAATGAAATAATGGAAAGAATGGAGAGATTGGATGAAAGGGAGAAAGAAAGAGAAAGAAAGCAGGTGACGACTTATGCGGGTGTAGTGGCGGGTCGCTCGAGTGTGCAGCCCCCCCCGGCACTGCACTCCATAGCCATCACCTCGAAGGATGAAAAGGATACGAGTGAGCAAATAATAGAACGACTACGAAAGGTAGCGAATGAAGATGATGGATGGGTTATGGTAGAAAAGGTAAGGAAGGCGAAGGATAGAAGGGTAATAGTAGGGTATAAGACAGAGAGTGAAAGGAAAAGGGCACAAGAACGACTGGAATCAAGGGAGAAGGGCTTAGCCGTTGAGCGGATTAAGAACAAAGATCCGCTCCTCGTCCTGTACAGTGTCCTTAGAACTCATACGGATGAGGACCTGCTGAGGGTCATTAAGTCTCGGAACCGTGATGTGTTCCGAGAACTGACCGAAGAGCAGATCCGTATGGGGGTGCTGTACAGGAAGACGGCACGTAACCCACACACCTGTCATGTGGTGCTCAGGGTCTCCCCGGAGGTGTGGACCCGTGCTCTGGAAGCAGGGAGACTGCAGGTAGACCTGCAACCAATTAGGGTTGCAGACCAATCTCCCCTTGTGCAGTGCTCCCTGTGCCTAGGGTACGGACACACCAGGAGGTTCTGCACCGGCACCGAGCCCAGGTGTAGTCATTGTGGCGGGCTCCACCTGAGAGCCGATTGTCCGGACTACGCTGCCGGTGCTGAACCTACCTGCTGCAATTGCCAAAGGGAGAAACTGAGCGGCGCAGGACACGGTGCGTACAGCGACTTGTGTCCTGTGCGTGAAAAGTGGGATAACATAGCGAGGTCCACCACTCAGTACCGGTGCTAACGTTGTCCCGGGGAACACGACCCCAATCAGAGTGCTGCAGGCGAACCTTCAAAGGGGGAAGCTGGCAACCGACGACTTCATACTCGAAGCCTCGAGGCGTAAAGCCGCGGTCGCCCTAATACAAGAGCCCTACGTAGGCAATTCGGCAAGTATGAAGGCATACCAGGGCGTTAGGGTCTTCCAGAACACTGGGCAAGGAGGAGGGACTGTGAAGGCGGCTATTGCCGTCTTCGATCCAAATTTGGATGTTGTGCAGTACCCGCAACTCACCACCGACAACATCATTGTGGTGGGGATCCGGACCAGTGCCTGGATGATCACGCTGGTATCCTTCTACTTCGAGCCGAAACCAGCACCACTGGGGCCCTACTTAGAGCGCCTCAAAGAGGTGAGGCGAAGTCTAGGTTCCCAGCTTGTCATCTTTGGGGGCGACGCTAATGCGAAGAGCACCTGGTGGGGTCACCAGTTCGAAGACAGCAGAGGCGAGCTACTGAGTGGGGTCCTCGCTGAGATGGACCTCCATGTCCTGAATAGTGGAAACATTCCAACTTTCGATACTGTGAGAGGCGGAAGGAGGTGCTGCAGCTTTGTGGACGTGACGGCCTGCACGAGCAATGTGCTCGCCTGGATCGACGCTTGGAAGGTTGACACAAGCCTGGCGCCAGGATCAGACCACAACGGCGTGGTGTTCAACCTCAACCTAGTAAAAGCCAAAGGCATAGCGATTCAGCGCACAACGCGAATCTATAATACGCGAAAAGCCAACTGGGGCGCTTTCAAAGCCAGCATGATCCGGCAGCTCTCGGATATAGCGATAGACGAAATAAGACACCACAACCAGATGGACGTCTTAGTCGAAGCGTACACGAGGGCTGTCGGGGACGCGTGTAGAGAAAGCGTCCCAGTCAAAAAACCGGGGGGGTTGGTCACTGCGCCGTGGTGGTCGGAAAACCTCGCCCAACTTAGAAAGGTTATGGTCACCTACAAGCGTCGCATCAGAAACGCAGCGCCGGTCCGCAGAGCGTTCGTGATAGGGCAGTACCTGGAACGAAAGGAGATGTATGAGAGCGAGGTAAAAAAGGCACAGGTCGAAAGTTGGAAGAATTTCTGCGGAAAGCAGGACAGGGAGGGCCTCTGGGAGGGGATTTATCGAGTGATAGGAAGGGCCACAGTAAGGGAAGAGGAAACCCTGCTTTCCGCCAATGGTTCATTCCTGGACGCGAAGGGTTCGGCCGAATTACTCGCCCGAACCTTTTATCCGGTGGACTGTAGGGAGGAGGACGATGAGGGGCACCGAAGAGTACGAGAAAAGGCAAGGGAGTTGGATGGGGATACGGGTCATCATAATGATGACCCACCTTTTACGCTAAATGAACTCTTCGATGCCCTTCATAAGTTCAACCCCAAGAAGGCTCCGGGGGCGGATGGCTTTACAGCCGATATCTGCACCCACGCCATTAGGGCCGACCCCTTATTTTTCCTGAAGCTGCTGAACCAATGCCTTCACCACGGCTACTTTCCTAAGATATGGAAGGAAGCAGTGGTGGTGGCATTGAAGAAGCCAGGAAAGGACTCATACGCCGTCCCCAAGTCGTATAGACCTATCGGTCTACTGCCCGTCTTGGGGAAGGTGTATGAGAGAATGCTGGTGGCTCGACTCAACTTTTATTTGTTGCCGGGGATTAGCCTCCGTCAATATGGCTTTATGCCACAGAAAGGCACCGAAGACGCCCTCTATGACCTCATGAGTCACATAAGGGCTAAACTTGATGAGAAGAGGATAGTCCTTATGGTGTCCCTGGACATAGAGGGCGCCTTCGATAGCGCATGGTGGCCGGCCATCAAAGTTAGACTGGCGGAGGAAAACTGTCCGGGTAATTTGAGGCGAGTCATCAGTAGCTACCTTAGCGACAGGGAGGTAAGGGTTAGGTATGCGGGCGAGGAGTGCAGACGCCCCACGGAGAAGGGGTGCGTCCAGGGCTCCATTGGCGGACCCTTGCTGTGGAACTTATTGTTAGATCCCGTGTTGCACGAGCTGAGTAGGTCGGTTCATGTTCAAGCTTTCGCGGACGATGTGGTGCTGGTGTTCGATGGGGACACCGCCCTGGAGATTGAGAGACAAGCCAATGCCTCTCTCGAGCATGTGCGGGAGTGGGGCATCCGAACGAAGCTGAAATTCGCACCGCACAAAACATGTGCGATGGTAATAACGCGGAGGCTGAAGTACGATGCCCCTCGCCTCAGCATGGGCGGGATAGACATTGGATTGTCTGAGCAAATCAAAATCCTGGGACTCACCATTGACCACCGGCTCACCTTCAACACCCACGTCTCAAATGTATGTAAGAAGGCGATCGCGATATATCACAAGTTAGCGAGGATGGCCCGGATCAGCTGGGGACTTCATCCCGAGGTGATCCGGACCATCTATACCGCGGCTGTGGAGCCGACGGTGCTGTACGCGGCATCTAGTTGGGGCGCGGCGGTGGACAAGCTTGGGATACGGAAGCAGTTGAACGTGGTGCAGCGCGGATTCGCACAAAAATTATGTAAAAGCTACCGGACGGTCTCCCTGCACTCGGGGCTGATCCTGGCTGGAATGCTCCCTCTGGACCTCAGAGTTCGCGAGGTGGCCTCGTTATACGAGGCCAAGAGAGGAGTGTTCCAGTCATGGTTGGGAGACAGGGAGATCGAACGGATGGCTCCGGCCATTGAAGCACCTCACCCCGCGGAGCATATGAACCTGGAGTTCACCAGTCTGGTAGACGAGGATCAATATCAGCGCACCAACAGCATTGAGGTGCGCATCTTCACGGACGGGAGCAAGATTGAGGGTCGTGTCGGCGCCGCGTTATCCATTTGGCATAACGGGGCCGAAACTAAGACCCTCAAACTTGCTCTCGCACCGCACTGCACCGTCTACCAGGCCGAGCTCTTGGCCATATGCAAAGCGACCAGTGAGGTCCTTAAACGCGGCGCGGCCACGTTCGGCGTTCTCAGCGACAGCAGAGCCGCACTCCAAACGGTGACGAACCACCGAGCCCTCCACCCACTGGCAGTTGAAGCCAGACTTAACATCAGGCGGGGCTTGGCCCAGGGCAAGGAAATTTCCTTGTTCTGGGTCAAGGCCCACGTCGGGTTGGAGGGCAATGAGCGGGCCGATGAGCTCGCCAAGGAGGCGGCTCTGCGGTCGAAGCGGGCGCCACATTACGGCCTGTGCCCGGTTTCATTCGTGAAGCGGGGTCTGCGTCAGATCACGCTTGGCGTGTGGAACGAGCGGTACAGGCTGGGCGAAACTGCTTCCGTGACCAAGTTGTTCCTCCCATGCGCGGTGGCGGCGTACAGCATCGTCCGCAAGATGGGGGTCGCCAGTACGACCACCCAATTGTTGACGGGACATGGTGGGTTCTCCGAATACTTGGCTCGTTTCAAGTGTAAGGAGGACCCATCATGTGCCTGTGAACCTGGGGTGGAGGAGACCGTTGTCCACCTCGTCGTGGACTGCCCGATTCACGCGAGGGATCGGTACAACCTCGAGCATAGGACAAAAATTAAAATAAGTGTACAAAACTTACCAACACTTCTGAACAAAAAATATAGAGCTCACTTTTTGGAGTATTGGGACAAAATTGTCAAAATAGTTAATATTAGAAACAAGAGTTAAGGTGAACACCAGTGGATATTTTTAATAAATATCCCACGGTATCACAACAAAATGTATATCAAAAAAAGACCAGTGTACCAAAAGTGGAAGTGTATTATATATATAGTAGTAATAAGCAAAAATGTGAACTAGTGAATAAGTAAGAAAAGTAAAAAAAAAAAAAAAAAAAAAAAAAAAAAAAAAAAAAAAAAAAATTTAAGTAAATATTAGTAAAGTTATAAGAAAAAGATGTTAATTGAGATAAAATAAATAAATAAAATATACCTACACCCCCCCCTAATAATCCCTAAGTATGAAAGGTATGGCGTGAAAGTACGAGAGGGATACAAGAGAGAACTAGAATGTTACTAGAGGCACGGAATGATAGCGAGAATAGTATATAATAGGAAATAGTTAGTATAAAATACTAAAATACGTATGAACCCTGAGTGGGTTTCTCTATATAGATATAGACGAGACTAGCATACCTCATAATTAATCCTTGCACAGAATAGGCTCCCGCCTTGAGCAGGAGGTGTTATATAAAAAAAAAAAAAAAAAAAAAAAAAAAAAAAAACCTAACCTAACCTAACCTAACCTAACCTAACCTAACCTAACCTAACCTAACCTAACCTAACCTAACCTAACCTAACCTAACCTAACCTGGGGACCGCAGCGGTTACCCTAACGCTGCAGCCGGGCGCCGCGGAGCAGGGGGTGACTTACGGAGAGGTGCTCGCCAAGGCCGAGAGGTCAATTGACCTCAAGGCCCTCGGCATAGACGGCCTGCGCCTCCGTCCCTCCGTGACAGGAGGTCGAATCCTGGAGGTGGCCGGCGCTGACAGAGCGCAGAAGGCCGACGCCCTGGCCACAAAATTGAAGGAAGTGCTGGAGGAGGTCCGCGTCGCTAGACCAGAGAGGTGCGTGGAGCTACGCATCTCTGGTCTGAGCGACTCGGCCTCCAAGGAGACCGTAGCGGCGTCGCTGGCGGCAGAGGGGGGCTGCTCTGCCAACTCTATAAAGGTGGGCGACATCCAGCGCCCATCTGGCCGACAGGGCTCTGCCTGGCTGCGGTGCCCGGTTGACGCGGCCAAATTACTAACTGACGGACGCCGCATTGTGATCGGGTGGTCAGTGGTTAGGCTGACCACCCTGGAGCCCAGGCCGGCGCGGTGCTTCCGCTGCCTGGAGCCGGGGCATGTTGGGGTGAGGTGTACTGCGGGCATTGACCGCAGTGCACTCTGCTTCCGCTGCGGGCAGGCGGGCCACAAGTCGGCCACCTGCTCCGCGGAACCCAAGTGCCCCGTCTGTGCGGCGGAAGGTGCACCGTCTGGCCACAAATTGGGGTCGGGCGAGTGCAAGGCGGCCTCCCGTAGCAGAGGCCGCCCTAAAAGGAGAGCCGCAGGTGGGGCTAACACTACGCCCTCCCCCACCCAGCAGCCAAACGCCGTGGAGGATATGGACACCGCCCATCAATAATGGCCCACATCTCCATACTGCAGGCCAACGTCAACCACTGCGTCACGGCCCAGGACCTTTTGGCCCAATCCATGGCGCAGTGGCAGACGACACTGGCAGTAGTCGCCGAGCCGTACTACGTGCGCGAAACCCCTAACTGGGCCAGCGACCACAACGGCTTGGTGGCTATCGTCGCCCAGCGAACGGCTCCTCCTTTTGACCGAGTGCGGAAGGGTCGAGGTTGCGTCCTCGTCACGCTGGGCGGCGCTGCAGTGATTGGGGTGTACTGCCCCCCCAGTAGAAGCATCGCCGAGTTTGAGCAGCTGCTCGCTGAGGTCGGTGCCCTGCTGGCAGAAGTGCACCCCACCCCGGCCGTGGTGGCCGGAGATTTCAACGCTCACTCACGGGCGTGGGGCTCTCCGGCGACCGATGCCCGGGGGGAGATGGTGGAAGAATGGGCGGTGTCCCAAGGCTTGGTGTTGCTGAACCAAGGGGCGGTCCACACCCTAGTGCGACCGCAGGGTAGGTCGATCGTCGATCTGTCATTCGCCAGTTCTGGCCTGGCCCGACGGATCGGCAACTGGCGGGTCGTTGAGGGGGTGGAGACCGCGTCGGACCACCGGTACATCCGGTTCGACGTCGTCCCTGCCGCCTCGGCGGCTCGAGTCGACCTCGACCGTCCCTTGGTAGGAGAAGGTCCGCGGTGGCGACTCACCACACTGGACAAGGAACTGGCCCGAGAGGCGGCTATCGTCGAGCGATGGGCTGTGGGCGACAGTGGCCTGGACGCAGATGCGAGATGCGAGCGGCTCGCTAGAGCGCTGACTCGCGTCTGCGACGCGGCGATGCAAAGGGCGAGGCCTATCCCGCCTCGGAAATCGGTGTACTGGTGGCGTCCCCACCTCGCCGGGCTGCGTACAGCTAGTGACGCAGCCCAGAGGCAGTACTACCGGTGCCGAAGGCGGGCCGTGAGAGACCTCGCCCGAGAAGAACAGCTGCACGCCGCGTACCGGGCCGCCCGTGAAGCCCTTAGCTCGGCGGTCAAAGCCGCCAAGGAGGAGGCCTGGAAGGAGTGGCTCGAGAGTCTCAATCGAGATCCATGGGGGCGTCCGTACAAGACCGTGAGCCAGAAGCTCCGGCCTTGGGCGCCTCCTCTCACAAGGACTCTCGAGCCGAGCCTCCTTCACCGAGTGGTCAGTTCCCTCTTCCCTGCGAGGGAGGAGTGGGTCCCACCGCGGATGGCAACACCAAGCCGGGTGCCGGCAGACGAAGGGGCAATACCTCCCGTGTCCGAGGCCGAGTTAGGGGCTGCGATCCTGGCACTCAGATCCAGGAACCGCGCCCCGGGCCCGGACGGCGTCCCTGGGAAGGTTATTGCCACAGTCATGCCGGCACTAGAGGAGGAGACGCTGTCCCTCATGTCCGAGTGTTTGGCGTCGGGGAGGGTCCCGCGACGATGGAAGACTGGGAAGCTCGTGCTTCTTAAAAAGCACGGGCGTCCAGTCGACTCGCCGTCGGCCTACCGCCCCATCGTTTTGCTCGACGAGATGTGCAAGCTGTTTGAGCGGGTGCTCGCTGCGCGTCTCGTCGGCCACCTGGAGGGGGCGGGGCCCAACCTAAGTGACGGCCAGTTCGGCTTCCGTCGCGGGAGGTCAACCCTCGACGCCATATCCCGACTGCGGGGCAGCGTCGACGAAGCGGTCGCCGGGGGAGAGGTGTTGTTGGCTGTGTCGCTGGACATAGCCAACGCCTTCAACACCCTCCCCTGGGAAACTATCGCCGAAGCGCTGAGGTACCACAACGTCCCGTGGTACCTCAGGCGCGTCCTTGCGGACTACTTCGTGGACCGGGTCATCATCTATCCGGCCCAAAACGAGGTCGTCCGCAGGGGCATGTCTTGTGGCGTTCCACAGGGGTCGGTCCTCGGGCCGCTCCTGTGGAACGTAGGTTATGATTGGGTCCTGCGCGGTGCTAATCTTCGGGGAGTCGGTGTACTATGTTACGCCGACGACACCCTAGTCACCGCGCGGGCCCCAACGTTTCGCGACGCCTCCGTCCTCGCTACGGCAGGCGTCGCCCATGTCGTGCGTCGCATCGGGGCACTAGGTTTGAAGGTGGCCCTCGAAAAGTCCGAGGCCCTATTCTTTCATGGGCCTCGGCAGACGCCACCTCGAGATAGGTCGATTGTAGTGGGCGGCACCTCCATCGCTGTCGGGACCAGTCTGAAATACCTCGGGCTGGTTCTCGACAGTCGGTGGCGGTTCGCGGAGCATTTCCGGCAGCTGGCACCGAAATTGCTGGCGTTTGCCGGAATGCTCTCGCGGTTGCTGCCCAACAGCGGAGGCCCGGGATCTGCCTGCCGCCGTCTCTACGACGGAGTGGTGCGCTCCAAGGCGCTCTACGGAGCGCCCATATGGGCGGAGGCCCTCTGCCCTGCAAATGTTGCGCTGCTGCGACGACCGCAGCGCGCTATCGCGCAGAGGGCCGCACGGGCGTACCACACCGTCTCTTACGAGGCGGCGTGTCTAATTGCGGGCAGTATCCCCTGGGATCTCGAGGCTGGCGTCCTCAAGAGGGTCTACGATGAGGGCGCCCTGATGCGGCGCAATCTGGGAGGTCGGCCGCCTCCGGAAGAGATCGATCGCTGGAGACAGGCGGCTCGCGACGATCTCTTCCGGAAATGGGCCGAAAGGCTGCGAGCGACCCGTAGTGGGTCGCTGCTCGTGGGGGCCGTCCGGCCCGTCCTGCGTCTTTTTGTGGAGAGGGGTCATGGGGCTCCGACGTACCACCTCACCCAACTTCTCACGGGTCATGGCTGTTTTGCCAAGTACCTGTGGGAAGTGGTGGGGATCGAAACGGAGCCCCGGTGCCGTCACTGCACCAGCGGAGACCCCGACACGGCCTATCACACCATGGCCGTGTGTGAGGCGTGGGACGGCCAAAGGACGGCCCTCGTAAGCACCATTGGTGCAGACCTTTCGCTGTCGGCCGCGATTCCAGCCATGGCCGACAGCGAGGAGTGTTGGGCCGCCGTCGCCTCGTTCGCTAGCGAGGTGATGGCGGCAAAGAGAGAGGCTCTGCGGGAGCGGGAGCGAGCTGGGCTCACTCTTCCGCCCCGCAGGCCCCCGGCGAGGGGACGCCGGCGAGCGCAATTCGCCCGCGTCCCCGAATGAGCGAAGCCACGGGCGGTGGGTCGGGGGACCCGCCGCCCCATGCTAATGTGGCGGAATGCGCCCCTCAGTGTTCCTGGGGCGCATTCGTAAAGTGAGCTGGCCCCATCACCTGGAAAGTCTGTCCGGATGGTGGGGCCACCAAGAGGCGAGCCCAAACGGGCGTCCCTAGCCGAGTCGCGGTGAGAATTCTATCCCGCGGCTCGGATTAGGCGAAGGAGGAACACCGTGGTGGTTTAGTGGGTAGTCTGGCCTCCGTTTCGAGGTCAAGAGTCCCACACGAAGCGAACCCCCTGCCCCCGCGGGGGGTGAGCGAAGTGCGTAAATGCATTCCACCACGTAAAAAAAAAAAAAAAAAAAAAAAAAAAAAACCTAACCTAACCTAACCTAACCTAACCTGGGGACCGCAGCGGTTACCCTAACGCTGCAGCCGGGCGCCGCGGAGCAGGGGGTGACTTACGGAGAGGTGCTCGCCAAGGCCGAGAGGTCAATTGACCTCAAGGCCCTCGGCATAGACGGCCTGCGCCTCCGTCCCTCCGTGACAGGAGGTCGAATCCTGGAGGTGGCCGGCGCTGACAGAGCGCAGAAGGCCGACGCCCTGGCCACAAAATTGAAGGAAGTGCTGGAGGAGGTCCGCGTCGCTAGACCAGAGAGGTGCGTGGAGCTACGCATCTCTGGTCTGAGCGACTCGGCCTCCAAGGAGACCGTAGCGGCGTCGCTGGCGGCAGAGGGGGGCTGCTCTGCCAACTCTATAAAGGTGGGCGACATCCAGCGCCCATCTGGCCGACAGGGCTCTGCCTGGCTGCGGTGCCCGGTTGACGCGGCCAAATTACTAACTGACGGACGCCGCATTGTGATCGGGTGGTCAGTGGTTAGGCTGACCACCCTGGAGCCCAGGCCGGCGCGGTGCTTCCGCTGCCTGGAGCCGGGGCATGTTGGGGTGAGGTGTACTGCGGGCATTGACCGCAGTGCACTCTGCTTCCGCTGCGGGCAGGCGGGCCACAAGTCGGCCACCTGCTCCGCGGAACCCAAGTGCCCCGTCTGTGCGGCGGAAGGTGCACCGTCTGGCCACAAATTGGGGTCGGGCGAGTGCAAGGCGGCCTCCCGTAGCAGAGGCCGCCCTAAAAGGAGAGCCGCAGGTGGGGCTAACACTACGCCCTCCCCCACCCAGCAGCCAAACGCCGTGGAGGATATGGACACCGCCCATCAATAATGGCCCACATCTCCATACTGCAGGCCAACGTCAACCACTGCGTCACGGCCCAGGACCTTTTGGCCCAATCCATGGCGCAGTGGCAGACGACACTGGCAGTAGTCGCCGAGCCGTACTACGTGCGCGAAACCCCTAACTGGGCCAGCGACCACAACGGCTTGGTGGCTATCGTCGCCCAGCGAACGGCTCCTCCTTTTGACCGAGTGCGGAAGGGTCGAGGTTGCGTCCTCGTCACGCTGGGCGGCGCTGCAGTGATTGGGGTGTACTGCCCCCCCAGTAGAAGCATCGCCGAGTTTGAGCAGCTGCTCGCTGAGGTCGGTGCCCTGCTGGCAGAAGTGCACCCCACCCCGGCCGTGGTGGCCGGAGATTTCAACGCTCACTCACGGGCGTGGGGCTCTCCGGCGACCGATGCCCGGGGGGAGATGGTGGAAGAATGGGCGGTGTCCCAAGGCTTGGTGTTGCTGAACCAAGGGGCGGTCCACACCCTAGTGCGACCGCAGGGTAGGTCGATCGTCGATCTGTCATTCGCCAGTTCTGGCCTGGCCCGACGGATCGGCAACTGGCGGGTCGTTGAGGGGGTGGAGACCGCGTCGGACCACCGGTACATCCGGTTCGACGTCGTCCCTGCCGCCTCGGCGGCTCGAGTCGACCTCGACCGTCCCTTGGTAGGAGAAGGTCCGCGGTGGCGACTCACCACACTGGACAAGGAACTGGCCCGAGAGGCGGCTATCGTCGAGCGATGGGCTGTGGGCGACAGTGGCCTGGACGCAGATGCGAGATGCGAGCGGCTCGCTAGAGCGCTGACTCGCGTCTGCGACGCGGCGATGCAAAGGGCGAGGCCTATCCCGCCTCGGAAATCGGTGTACTGGTGGCGTCCCCACCTCGCCGGGCTGCGTACAGCTAGTGACGCAGCCCAGAGGCAGTACTACCGGTGCCGAAGGCGGGCCGTGAGAGACCTCGCCCGAGAAGAACAGCTGCACGCCGCGTACCGGGCCGCCCGTGAAGCCCTTAGCTCGGCGGTCAAAGCCGCCAAGGAGGAGGCCTGGAAGGAGTGGCTCGAGAGTCTCAATCGAGATCCATGGGGGCGTCCGTACAAGACCGTGAGCCAGAAGCTCCGGCCTTGGGCGCCTCCTCTCACAAGGACTCTCGAGCCGAGCCTCCTTCACCGAGTGGTCAGTTCCCTCTTCCCTGCGAGGGAGGAGTGGGTCCCACCGCGGATGGCAACACCAAGCCGGGTGCCGGCAGACGAAGGGGCAATACCTCCCGTGTCCGAGGCCGAGTTAGGGGCTGCGATCCTGGCACTCAGATCCAGGAACCGCGCCCCGGGCCCGGACGGCGTCCCTGGGAAGGTTATTGCCACAGTCATGCCGGCACTAGAGGAGGAGACGCTGTCCCTCATGTCCGAGTGTTTGGCGTCGGGGAGGGTCCCGCGACGATGGAAGACTGGGAAGCTCGTGCTTCTTAAAAAGCACGGGCGTCCAGTCGACTCGCCGTCGGCCTACCGCCCCATCGTTTTGCTCGACGAGATGTGCAAGCTGTTTGAGCGGGTGCTCGCTGCGCGTCTCGTCGGCCACCTGGAGGGGGCGGGGCCCAACCTAAGTGACGGCCAGTTCGGCTTCCGTCGCGGGAGGTCAACCCTCGACGCCATATCCCGACTGCGGGGCAGCGTCGACGAAGCGGTCGCCGGGGGAGAGGTGTTGTTGGCTGTGTCGCTGGACATAGCCAACGCCTTCAACACCCTCCCCTGGGAAACTATCGCCGAAGCGCTGAGGTACCACAACGTCCCGTGGTACCTCAGGCGCGTCCTTGCGGACTACTTCGTGGACCGGGTCATCATCTATCCGGCCCAAAACGAGGTCGTCCGCAGGGGCATGTCTTGTGGCGTTCCACAGGGGTCGGTCCTCGGGCCGCTCCTGTGGAACGTAGGTTATGATTGGGTCCTGCGCGGTGCTAATCTTCGGGGAGTCGGTGTACTATGTTACGCCGACGACACCCTAGTCACCGCGCGGGCCCCAACGTTTCGCGACGCCTCCGTCCTCGCTACGGCAGGCGTCGCCCATGTCGTGCGTCGCATCGGGGCACTAGGTTTGAAGGTGGCCCTCGAAAAGTCCGAGGCCCTATTCTTTCATGGGCCTCGGCAGACGCCACCTCGAGATAGGTCGATTGTAGTGGGCGGCACCTCCATCGCTGTCGGGACCAGTCTGAAATACCTCGGGCTGGTTCTCGACAGTCGGTGGCGGTTCGCGGAGCATTTCCGGCAGCTGGCACCGAAATTGCTGGCGTTTGCCGGAATGCTCTCGCGGTTGCTGCCCAACAGCGGAGGCCCGGGATCTGCCTGCCGCCGTCTCTACGACGGAGTGGTGCGCTCCAAGGCGCTCTACGGAGCGCCCATATGGGCGGAGGCCCTCTGCCCTGCAAATGTTGCGCTGCTGCGGCGACCGCAGCGCGCCATCGCGCAGAGGGCCGCACGGGCGTACCACACCGTCTCTTACGAGGCGGCGTGTCTAATTGCGGGCAGTATCCCCTGGGATCTCGAGGCTGGCGTCCTCAAGAGGGTCTATGATGAGGGCGCCCTGTTGCGGCGCAATCTGGGAGGTCGGCCGCCTCCGGAGGAGATCGATCGCTGGAGACAGGCGGCTCGCGACGATCTCTTCCGGAAATGGGCCGAAAGGCTGAGAGCGACCCGTAGTGGGTCGCTGCTCGTGGGGGCCGTCCGGCCCGTCCTGCGTCTTTTTGTGGAGAGGGGTCATGGGGCTCCGACGTACCACCTCACCCAACTTCTCACGGGTCATGGCTGTTTTGCCAAGTACCTGTGGGAAGTGGTGGGGATCGAACCGGAGCCCCGGTGCCGTCACTGCACCAGCGGCGACCCCGACACGGCCTACCACACCATGGCCGTGTGTGAGGCGTGGGACGGCCAAAGGACGGCCCTCGTAAGCACCATAGGTGCAGACCTTTCGCTGTCGGCCGTGATTCCAGCCATGGCCGACAGCGAGGAGTGTTGGGCCGCCGTCGCCTCGTTCGCTAGCGAGGTGATGGCGGCGAAGAGAGAGGCTCTGCGGGAGCGGGAGCGAGCTGGGCTCACTCTTCCGCCCCGCAGGCCCCCGGCGAGGGGACGCCGGCGAGTGCAATTCGCCCGCGTCCCCGAATGAGCGAAGCCACGGGCGGTGGGTCGGGGGACCCGCCGCCCCATGCTAATGTGGCGGAATGCGCCCCTCAGTGTTCCTGGGGCGCATTTCTAAAGTGAGCTGGCCCCATCACCTGGATAAGTCTGTCCGGATGGTGGGGCCACCAAGAGGCGAGCCCAAACGGGCGCCCCTAGCCGAGTCGCGGTGAGAATTCTATCCCGCGGCTCGGATTAGGCGAAGGAGGAACACCGTGGTGGTTTAGTGGGTAGTCTGGCCTCCGTTTCGAGGTCAAGAGTCCCACACGAAGCGAACCCCCTGCCCCCGCGGGGGGTGAGCGAAGTGCGTAAATGCATTCCACCACGTAAAAAAAAAAAAAAAACCTAACCTGGGGCGAGCCCCAAGTGAGTTGTGAGTACGTCCTCGTCGTTCGCCCTGGACCCCGTCCTGACCACCGTAACGGAGTGGCAGGCGGGTGACTAAATCTCGAACTCGACACTTGCGGCAAATTATTGTGCGATTCCACCTGTTGTTGTTGTTTTAAGCGATGTTAACAAGAGCTAAGATGCTCAACAGTCCTTTTAAGGACTCGGAGGAGATGGTGGCAAATCCTTCTGCCTCCTCCTCCAACAGTCCTTTTCAGGACTCAGCGGTGGTGGCAGCTCCGTCTGATACTAGTCCTTTTCAGGACTGCGGGGAGATTGTGGCAGTTCCGTCTGCCTTGTCTGCGGACCAATCTCCCCCATCCACCATGGAGGTGGAGCTCGAAAGCCCTGCGGCTTCTGTGCCCCGCGCGGAGGCGGTTGTGTTGCTGGAGCGCCTGGACACTTCGGCCGAAATGAGTGGGTCGCGCCCATCCTCCCCAGTAATGGGGAGACTGTGGCGCAAGCGCTCCAACTCTGTCACGGAGGCAGACGAGAGCGCGAAGAAGACTAAGGGCCATTATGCCTACCTGGCCAAGGCGAAGGCCGAGCTAGCCGTGGCCAGGGAGAGAGAGGTGGAGCTCCGGGCTGAGGAGGAGCTCGCGGAGCAGCGGCGGAAGAGGGCTCTCTTCCTCCGGGAGTCCCCCAGCCCACAACCGCAGCCCAGCCAACTGTTACCAGCAGGAGTGGCAGATACTGCGACCCAGCCCCTCAGCGCGGAGCAGCTGTCGGGCTCCATCGAGGCAGCGGTGGCGATGGTACAATCCATCGCCACCAAGAGCTCCAATTTAAAGGGCCAGTACGTGCGGGACCTTAAGCAGGCATGTTGCTCCATCCTGGAGCACGTGCGTGTGCTGAGGTCCCGCACGCAGTCTGAGGAGGTGGCCCAGCTCCAGACCGAGCTGGCTGTCGTGCGGGCCGAAATGCGGGCCTGGAAGCGGCAGGCGGAGACTGCGCCGCCCGCGATGAGTCGCGAAGAGATCGCATTCCTGGTCGATGCGCGCATCGCGGGCATCCAGGACCGCCTGCTGCCCGAGACCCGCATCCGCCCACCTCTCCAGGCGGACAGGCGTAATGCCATCCGCCAGGCTAAGGAAGCCGAGCCCGAGCGCCAACCCGAGCTCCCTTCCCTTCCTCCCTCGCCGCCTCTTCAGCTATCCCCTCCAATGCCCGATGGGCAAGCGGAGGACGCGTCGCGTCCCACCCCTCCAGGAGGTAAGGCCGCCAAGAAGAAGAGGCCGAAGAAGAAGACGGCCGCGGCGAGGGAGGCAGAAGCTGCCCGCCAGCCGCGACAGCCATCTCAGCCATCCACGCTGACCCCCCAGTCGGTTCCGGCGCCGTTACAGTGGAGCCAGGTGGTGGCACGGCCAAAAGCGCCGAAGACGGCCCAAGTTCAGCCGGCTCCAGTGGCGCCAGCCACGCCAAAGAAGCGTAGTGGCCGAAAACCCCGCAAACTACGAGCGCCCAAAACTGCAGCGGTCACTCTCACGCTGCAGCCGGACGCCGCGGAGCGGGGCGTGACGTACGGCGATGTGCTTGCCAAGGCCGAGAGGTCGATAGACCTCAAGGCCCTCGGCATTGACGGCCTTCGCCTGCGTCCCGCTGTGACCGGAGGCCGAATCCTCGAGGTGGCCGGCGCTGACAGAGCGCAGAAGGCCGACGCCCTGGCCACAAAACTACGGGAGGCGCTGGAGGAGGTCCGCGTCGCTAGACCAGAGAGGTGCGTGGAGCTACGCATCTCTGGTCTGAGCGACTCGGCCTCCAAGGAGACCGTAGCGGCGTCGCTGGCAGCAGAGGGGGGCTGCTCTGCCAGCTCTATAAAGGTGGGCGACATTCAGCGCCCATCTGGCCGGCAGGGCTCTGCCTGGCTGCGGTGCCCTGTTGACGCGGCCAAAGTCCTCACGGACGGGCGCCGCATCGTAATCGGGTGGTCAGTGGTTAGGCTGACCACCCTGGAGCCCAGGCCGGCGCGGTGCTTCCGCTGCCTAGAGCCGGGGCATGTTGGTGTAAGGTGCACTGCGGGCATTGACCGCAGTGCACTCTGTTTCCGTTGTGGGCAGGCGGGCCACCAGTCTGCCACCTGCTCCGCGGAGCCCAAGTGCCCCGTCTGTGCGGCGGAAGGTGCACCGTCTGGCCACAAATTGGGGTCAGGCGAGTGCAAGGCGGCCTCCCGTAGTAGGGGCCGCGCAAAAAGGAAGGCTGCCGGTGGGGCTAAATCTACCCCCTCCCCCACCCAACAGCCCACAGTGGAGGTTATGGACACCGCCCAACAATAATGGCCCACATCTCCATACTGCAGGCCAACGTCAACCACTGCGTCACGGCCCAGGACCTTTTGGCCCAATCCATGGCGCAGTGGCAGACGACACTGGCAGTAGTCGCCGAGCCGTATTACGTTCGCGAAAGCCCGAATTGGGCCAGCGACCATAGCGGCTTGGTGGCTATCGTCGCCCGGCGAACGGCTCCTCCCTTTGACCGAGTGCGGAGGGGTCGAGGGTGCGTCCTCGTAGCGCTGGGCGGCGCTGCAGTAATTGGGGTGTACTGCCCCCCCAGCAGAAGCATCGCCGAGTTCGAACAACTACTCTCGGAGGTCGGTGCTCTGCTGGCAGAAGTGCACCCCACCCCGGCCGTGGTGGCCGGAGATTTCAACGCTCACTCTCGGGCGTGGGGATCTCCGGCGACCGATGCCCGGGGGGAAATGGTGGAAGAATGGGCGGTGTCCCAAGGCTTGGTGTTGCTGAACCAAGGGGCGGTCCACACCCTTGTGCGACCGCAGGGTAGGTCGATCGTCGATCTGTCGTTCGCCAGTTCTGACCTGGCCCGACGGATCGACAACTGGCGGGTCGTTGAGGGGGTGGAGACCGCGTCGGACCATCGGTATATCCGGTTCGACGTCGTCCCTGCCGCCTCGGCGGCTCGAGTCGACCTTGACCGCCCCTTGTTAGGAGAAGGTCCGCGGTGGCGACTCGGAACGTTAAATAGGGAGCTGGCCCGAGAGGCGGCTATCGTCGAGCGATGGGCTGCGGGCGACAGTGGCCTGGACGCGGACGCGAGATGCGAGCGGCTCGCTGGAGCGCTGACTCGCGTCTGCGACGCGGCGATGCAAAGGGCGAGGCCTATCCCGCCTCGGAAATCGGTGTACTGGTGGCGTCCCCACCTAGCCGGGCTGCGTACAGTTAGTGACGCAGCCCAGAGGCAGTACTACCGGTGCCGAAGGCGGGCCGTAAGAGACCTCGCCCGAGAAGAACAGCTGCACGCCGCGTACCGGGCCGCCCGTGAGGCCCTTAGCTCGGCGGTCAAAGCCGCCAAGGAGGAGGCCTGGAAGGAGTGGCTCGAGAGTCTCAATCGAGATCCATGGGGGCGTCCGTACAAGACCGTGAGCCAGAAGCTCCGGCCTTGGGCGCCTCCTCTCACAAGGACTCTCGAGCCGAGCCTCCTCCACCGAGTAGTCAGTTCCCTCTTCCCTGCGAGGGAGGAGTGGGTCCCACCGCGGATGGCAACACCGAGCCGGGTGCCGGCAGACGAAGGGGCAATACCTCCCGTGTCCGAGGCCGAGTTAGGGGCTGCGATCCTGGCACTCAGGTCCAGGAACCGCGCCCCGGGCCCGGACGGCGTCCCTGGGAAGGTTATTGCCACAGTCATGCCGGCACTAGAGGAGGAGACGCTGTCCCTCATGTCCGAGTGTTTGGCGTCGGGGAGAGTCCCGCGACGATGGAAGACTGGGAAGCTCGTGCTGCTTAAAAAGCACGGGCGTCCAGTCGACTCGCCGTCGGCCTACCGCCCCATCGTTTTGCTCGACGAGATGTGCAAGCTGTTTGAGCGGGTGCTCGCTGCGCGTCTCGTCGGCCACCTGGAGGGGGCGGGGCCCAACTTAAGTGACGGCCAGTTCGGCTTCCGTCGCGGGAGGTCAACCCTCGACGCCATATCCCGACTGCGGGGCAGCGTCGACGAAGCGGTCGCCGGGGGAGAGGTGTTGTTGGCTGTGTCGCTGGACATAGCCAACGCCTTCAACACCCTCCCCTGGGAAACTATCGCCGAGGCGCTGAGGTACCACAACGTCCCGTGGTACCTCAGGCGCGTCCTTGCGGACTACTTCGTGGACCGGGTCATCATCTACCCAGCCCAAAGCGAAGTGGTCCGCAGGGGCATGTCTTGTGGCGTTCCACAGGGGTCGGTCCTCGGGCCGCTCCTGTGGAACGTAGGTTATGATTGGGTCCTGCGCGGTGCTAATCTTCGGGGAGTCGGTGTACTATGTTACGCCGACGACACCCTAGTCACCGCGCGGGCCCCAACGTTTCGCGACGCCTCCGTCCTCGCTACGGCAGGCGTCGCCCATGTCGTGCGTCGCATCGGGGCACTAGGTTTGAAGGTGGCCCTCGAAAAGTCCGAGGCCCTATTCTTTCATGGGCCTCGGCAGACGCCGCCTCGAGATAGGTCGATTGTGGTGGGCGGCACCTCCATCGCTGTCGGGACCAGTCTGAAATACCTCGGGCTGGTTCTCGACAGTCGGTGGCGGTTCGCGGAGCATTTCCGGCAGCTGGCACCGAAATTGCTGGCGTTTGCTGGAATGCTCTCGCGGTTGCTGCCCAACAGCGGAGGCCCGGGGTCTGCCTGCCGCCGTCTCTACGACGGAGTGGTGCGCTCCAAGGCGCTCTACGGAGCGCCCATATGGGCGGAGGCCCTCTGCCCTGCAAATGTTGCGCTGCTGCGGCGACCGCAGCGCGCCATCGCGCAGAGGGCCGCACGGGCGTACCACACCGTCTCTTACGAGGCGGCGTGTCTAATTGCGGGCAGTATCCCCTGGGATCTCGAGGCTGGCGTCCTCAAGAGGGTCTACGATGAGGGCGCCCTGATGCGGCGCAATCTGGGAGGTCGGCCGCCTCCGGAGGAGATCGATCGCTGGAGACAGGCGGCTCGCGACGATCTCTTCCGGAAATGGGCCGAAAGGCTGCGAGTGACCCGTAGTGGGTCGCTGCTCGTGGGGGCCGTCCGGTCCGTCCTGCGTCTTTTTGTGGAGAGGGGTCATGGGGCTCCGACGTACTACCTCACCCAACTTCTCACGGGTCATGGCTGTTTTGCCAAGTACCTGTGGGAAGTGGTGGGGATCGAACCGGAGCCCCGGTGCCGTCACTGCACCAGCGGCGACCCCGACACGGCCTACCACACCATGGCCGTGTGTGAGGCGTGGGACGGCCAAAGGACGGCCCTCGTAAGCACCATTGGTGCAGACCTCTCGCTGTCGGCCGTGATTCCAGCCATGGCCGACAGCGAAGAGTGTTGGGCCGCCGTCGCCTCGTTCGCTAGCGAGGTGATGGCGGCAAAGAGAGAGGCTCTGCGGGAGCGGGAGCGAGCTGGGCTCACTCTTCCGCCCCGCAGGCCCCCGGCGAGGGGACGCCGGCGAGCGCAATTCGCCCGCGTCCCCGAATGAGCGAAGCCACGGGCGGTGGGTCGGGGGATCCGCCGCCCCATGCTAATGTGGCGGAATGCGCCCCTCAGTGTTCCTGGGGCGCATTCGTAAAGTGAGCTGGCCCCATCACCTGGAAAGTCTGTCCGGATGGTGGGGCCACCAAGAGGCGAGCCCAAACGGGCGTCCCTAGCCGAGTCGCGGTGAGAATTCTATCCCGCGGCTCGGATTAGGCGAAGGAGGAACACCGTGGTGGTTTAGTGGGTAGTCTGGCCTCCGTTTCGAGGTCAGGAGTCCCACACGAAGCGAGCCCCCTGCCCCCGCGGGGGGTGAGCGAAGTGCGTAAATGCATTCCACCACGTAAAAAAAAAAAAAAAAAAAAAAAAAAAAAAAAAAAAAAAAAAAAAAAAAAAAAAAAAAAAAAAAAAAAAAAAAAAAAAAAAAAAAAACCTAACCTAACCTGGGGCGAGCCCCAAGTGAGTTCTGAGTACGTCCTCGTCGTTCGCCCTGGACCCCGTCCTGACCACCGTAACGGAGTGGCAGGCGGGTGACTAAATCTCAAACTCGAAACTTGCGGGCAAATTTGCGAATTCTGCGAATTACTGTGCGATACCTATGCTTACACGAGCCAAACTAGCTAACAGTCCTTTTAAGGACTCGGAGGAGATGGTGGCAAATCCCTCTGCCTCCTCCTCCAACAGTCCTTTTCAGGACTCAGCGGTGGTGGCAGCTCCGTCTGATAATAGTCCTTTTCAGGACTGCGGGGAGATTGTGGCAGTTCCGTCTGCCTTTTCTGCGGACCAATCTCCCCCATCCACCATGGAGGTGGAGCTCGAAAGCCCTGCGGCTTCTGTGCCCCGCGCGGAGGCGGTCGTCGTCCTGGAGCGCCTGGACGCTTCGGCCGAATTTAGTGTGTCGCGCCCATCCTCCCCAGTAATGGGGAGACTGTGGCGCAAGCGCTCCAACTCTGCCACGGAGGCAGAGTTGGACGAAAGCGCTAAGAAAACAAAGTGCCATTATGCCTACTTGGCCAAGGCTAAGGCCGAGTTAGCCGTGGCCAAGGAGAGAGAGGTGGAGCTCCGGGCTGAGGAGGAGCTCGCGGAGCAGCGGCGGAAGAGGGCTCTCTTCCTCCGGGAGACCCCCAGCCCACAACCGCAGCCCAGCCCACTGTTACCAGCAGGAGTGGCAGATACTGCGACCCAGCCCCTCAGCGCGGAGCAGCTGTCGGGCTCCATCGAGGCAGCGGTGGCGATGGTACAATCCATCGCCACCAAGAGCTCCAATCTAAAGGGCCAGTACGTGCGGGACCTTAAGCAGGCATGTAGCTCCATCCTGGAGCACGTGCGTGTGCTGAGGTCCCGCACGCAGTCTGAGGAGGTGGCCCAGCTCCAGACCGAGCTGGCTGTCGTGCGGGCCGAAATGCGGGCCTGGAAGCGGCAGGCGGAGACTGCGCCGCCCGCGATGAGTCGCGAAGAGATCGCATTCCTGGTCGATGCGCGCATCGCGGGCATCCAGGACCGCCTGCTGCCCGAGACCCGCATCCGCCCACCTCTCCAGGCGGACATCCGTAATGCCGCCCGCCTGGCTATGGAGCCCGAGCGCCAACCCACGATCTCGTCCCTCCCTCCCTCGCCACCTCTTCCTCTGTCTCATCCAACGCCTGATGGGCAGGCGGAGGAGGCATTGCGCCCCACTCCTCCAGGAGGTAAGGCCGCCAAGAAGAAGAGGCCAAAGAAGAAGACGGCCGCAGCGAGGGAGGCAGAAGCTGCCCGCCAGGCGCGACAGCTATCTCAGCCACCCTCGCTGACCCCCCAGTCGGCCCCAGCGCCAACGTCGTGGAGCACAATGGCGGCGCGCCCAAAAGCGCCAAAACCAGCCCAGCCAGCTCCAGTAGCGCCAGCCACTAGCAGCGGGAAACGTGGCGCCCGTAGGCCTCGCAAATTGCGAGCGCCTAAGACCGCAGCGGTCACCCTAACGCTGCAGCCGGGCGCCGCGGAGCAGGGGGTGACCTACGGAGAGGTGCTCGCCAAGGCCGAGAGGTCAATCGACCTCAAGGCCCTCGGCATCGACGGCCTCCGCCTCCGTCCCGCCGTGACTGGAGGTCGCATACTGGAGGTGGCCGGCGCTGACAGAGCGCAGAAGGCCGACGCCCTGGCCACAAAATTGCAGGAAGTGCTGCAGGAGGTCCGCGTCGCTAGACCAGAGAGGTGCGTGGAGCTACGCATCTCTGGTCTGAGCGACTCGGCCTCCAAGGAGACCGTAGCGGCGTCGCTGGCAGCAGAGGGGGGCTGCTCTGCCAGCGCAATAAAGGTCGGCGATATACAGCGCCCATCTGGCCGACAGGGCTCTGCCTGGCTGCGGTGCCCGGTTGACGCGGCCAAAGTACTAACCGACGGACGCCGCATTGTGATCGGGTGGTCAGTGGTTAGGCTGACCACCCTGGAGCCCAGGCCGGCGCGGTGCTTCCGCTGCCTGGAGCCGGGGCATGTTGGGGTGAGGTGTACTGCGGGCATTGACCGCAGTGCACTCTGCTTCCGCTGTGGGCAGGCGGGCCACAAGTCGGCCACCTGCTCCGCGGAGCCCAAGTGCCCCGTCTGTTCAGCGGCGGGCAAAGCGTCCGGCCACAAACTGGGCTCGTCTGAGTGCCAGGCGGCTTCCCGCAGCAGGGGCCGGGCCAAGGGCAAAGCTGCTAGTGGGGCTAAATCTACCCCCTCCCCCACCCAGCAGCCCACAGTGGAGGTTATGGACACCGCCCAACAATAATGGCCCACATCTCCATTCTGCAGGCCAACGTCAACCACTGCGTCACGGCCCAGGACCTTTTGGCCCAATCCATGGCGCAGTGGCAGACAACACTGGCAGTAGTCGCCGAGCCGTACTACGTGCGCGAAACCCCAAACTGGGCCAGCGACCACAACGGCTTGGTGGCTATCGTCGCCCGGCGAAACGCTCCCCCCTTCGACCGAGTGCGGAGGGGTCGAGGGTGCGTCCTCGTAGCGCTGGGCGGCGCTGCAGTAATTGGGGTGTACTGCCCCCCCAGCAGAAGCATCGCCGAGTTCGAACAACTACTCTCGGAGGTCGGTGCTCTGCTGGCAGAAGTGCACCCCACCCCGGCCGTGGTGGCCGGAGATTTCAACGCTCACTCACGGGCGTGGGGATCTCCGGCGACCGATGCCCGGGGGGAGATGGTGGAAGAATGGGCGGTGTCCCAAGGCTTGGTGTTGCTGAACCAAGGGGCGGTCCACACCCTTGTGCGACCGCAGGGTAGGTCGATCGTCGATCTGTCGTTCGCCAGTTCTGACCTGGCCCGACGGATCGACAACTGGCGGGTCGTTGAGGGGGTGGAGACCGCGTCGGACCATCGGTATATCCGGTTCGACGTCGTCCCTGCCGCCTCGGTGGCTCGAGTCGACCTCGACCGCCCCTTGTTAGGAGAAGGTCCGCGGTGGCGACTCGGAACGTTGAATAGGGAACTGGCCCGAGAGGCGGCTATCGTCGAGCGATGGGCTGCGGGCGACAGTGGCCTGGACGCAGACGCGAGATGCGAGCGGCTCGCTGGAGCGCTGACTCGCGTCTGCGACGCGGCGATGCAAAGGGCGAGGCCTATCCCGCCTCGGAAATCGGTGTACTGGTGGCGTCCCCACCTAGCCGGGCTGCGTACAGCTAGTGACGCAGCCCAGAGGCAGTACTACCGGTGCCGAAGGCGGGCCGTAAGAGACCTCGCCCGAGAAGAACAGCTGCACGCCGCGTACCGGGCGGCCCGTGAGGCCCTTAGCTCGGCGGTCAAAGCCGCCAAGGAGGAAGCCTGGAAGGAGTGGCTCGAGAGTCTCAATCGAGATCCATGGGGGCGTCCGTACAAGACCGTGAGCCAGAAGCTCCGGCCTTGGGCGCCTCCTCTCACAAGGACTCTCGAGCCGAGCCTCCTCCACCGAGTGGTCAGTTCCCTCTTCCCTGCGAGGGAGGAGTGGGTCCCACCGCGGATGGCAACACCGAGCCGGGTGCCGGCAGACGAAGGGGCAATACCTCCCGTGTCCGAGGCCGAGTTAGGGGCTGCGATCCTGGCACTCAGGTCCAGGAACCGCGCCCCGGGCCCGGACGGCGTCCCTGGGAAGGTTATTGTCACAGTCATGCCGGCACTAGAGGAGGAGACGCTGTCCCTCATGTCCGAGTGTTTGGCGTCGGGGAGAGTCCCGCGACGATGGAAGACTGGGAAGCTCGTGCTGCTTAAAAAGCACGGGCGTCCAGTCGACTCGCCGTCGGCCTACCGCCCCATCGTTTTGCTCGACGAGATATGCAAGCTGTTTGAGCGGGTGCTCGCTGCGCGTCTCGTCGGCCACCTGGAGGGGGCGGGGCCCAACCTAAGTGACGGCCAGTTCGGCTTCCGTCGCGGGAGGTCAACCCTCGACGCCATATCCCGACTGCGGGGCAGCGTCGACGAAGCGGTCGCCGGGGGAGAGGTGTTGTTGGCTGTGTCGCTGGACATAGCCAACGCCTTCAACACCCTCCCCTGGGAAACTATCGCCGAGGCGCTGAGGTACCACAACGTCCCGTGGTACCTCAGGCGCGTCCTTGCGGACTACTTCGTGGACCGGGTCATCATCTATCCGGCCCAAAGCGAAGTGGTCCGCAGGGGCATGTCTTGTGGCGTTCCACAGGGGTCGGTCCTCGGGCCGCTCCTGTGGAACGTAGGTTATGATTGGGTCCTGCGCGGTGCTAATCTTCGGGGAGTCGGTGTAATTTGTTACGCCGACGACACCCTAGTCACCGCGCGGGCCCCAACGTTTCGCGACGCCTCCGTCCTCGCTACGGCAGGCGTCGCCCATGTCGTGCGTCGCATCGGGGCACTAGGCTTGAAGGTGGCCCTCGAAAAGTCCGAGGCCCTATTCTTTCATGGGCCTCGGCAGACGCCGCCTCGAGATAGGTCGATTATGGTGGGCGGCACCTCCATCGCTGTCGGGACCAGTCTGAAATACCTCGGGCTGGTTCTCGACAGTCGGTGGCGGTTTGCGGAGCATTTCCGGCAGCTGGCACCGAAATTGCTGGCGTTTGCCGGAATGCTCTCGCGGTTGCTGCCCAACAGCGGAGGCCCGGGGTCTGCCTGCCGCCGTCTCTACGACGGAGTGGTGCGCTCCAAGGCACTCTACGGAGCGCCCATATGGGCGGAGGCCCTCTGCCCTGCAAATATTGCGCTGCTGCGGCGACCGCAGCGCGCCATCGCGCAGAGGGCCGCACGGGCGTACCACACCGTCTCTTACGAGGCGGCGTGTCTAATTGCGGGCAGTATCCCCTGGGATCTCGAGGCTGGCGTCCTCAAGAGGGTCTACGATGAGGGCGCCCTGATGCGGCGCAATCTGGGAGGTCGGCCGCCTCCGGAAGAGATCGATCGCTGGAGACAGGCGGCTCGCGACGATCTCTTCCGGAAATGGGCCGAAAGGCTGAAAGCGACCCGTAGTGGGTCGCTGCTCGTGGGGGCCGTCCGGCCCGTCCTGCGTCTTTTTGTGGAGAGGGGTCATGGGGCTCCAACGTACCACCTCACCCAACTTCTCACGGGTCATGGCTGCTTTGCCAAGTACCTGTGGGAAGTGGTGGGGATCGAACCGGAGCCCCGGTGCCGTCACTGCACCAGCGGCGACCCCGACACGGCCTACCACACCATGGCCGTGTGTGAGGCGTGGGACGGCCAAAGGACGGCCCTCGTAAGCTCCATTGGTGGAGACCTTTCGCTGTCGGCCGTGATTCCAGCCATGGCCGACAGCGAAGAGTGTTGGGCCGCCGTCGCCTCGTTCGCTAGCGAGGTGATGGCGGCAAAGAGAGAGGCTCTGCGGGAGCGGGAGCGAGCTGGTCTCACTCTTCCGCCCCGCAGGCCCCCGGCGAGGGGACGCCGGCGAGCGCAATTCGCCCGCGTCCCCGAATGAGCGAAGCCACGGGCGGTGGGTCGGGGGACCCGCCGCCCCATGCTAATGTGGCGGAATGCGCCCCTCAGTGTTCCTGGGGCGCATTCGTAAAGTGAGCTGGCCCCATCACCTGGAAAGTCTGTCCGGATGGTGGGGCCACCAAGAGGCGAGCCCGAACGGGCGTCCCTAGCCGAGTCGCGGTGAGAATTCTATCCCGCGGCTCGGATTAGGCGAAGGAGGAACACCGTGGTGGTTTAGTGGGTAGTCTGGCCTCCGTTTCGAGGTCAGGAGTCCCACACGAAGCGAACCCCCTGCCCCCGCGGGGGGTGAGCGAAGTGCGTAAATGCATTCCACCACGTAAAAAAAAAAAAAAAAAAAAAAAACCTAACCTAACCTAACCTTTTTTTTTTTTTTTTTTTTTTTTTTTTTTTTTTTTTTACGCTGAGAAATGCATTTACGCATCCCCGCTCGTGGGGGACGAGACGGGGTATGTGGGACTCCTGTCGGAGTAACAGTATACCCACTAAAACTCAGCGGTGTTCCCACATCGCCGTGTGTAGGGAGGATCATGGGAAACCAGCTCAGCCTTCACTTCCACAACCCTCCCGGCGCATGCCCGCCTAGCTGCTGGCAGGCCCCGCATGCCCCCCAGACTGGGGGGCTACGGGAATGGCCGGGAACACCTGGCCACTCCCGTCCGACACTGGTGGGGGCCTGTGCAATGCAGGCAAGGGTGCCCCCGCACCCGTTGCCTGCTGGCCTCCACCTGGGAGGAGTCGGAGATGATTGTCATACTGACGCCTTCTTCGACCCCTCCTCCGTCTTCGAAGTGCCGCCGCGTGAGGATCGTTCTCCCGCGCGCGCTCCGCCGCCTCCTTCTGGGACATGGTGTGTTCGCAGAAGGAGGCGACTGCCGCCCAGGAACTTTCATCACTCAGCATGGCGTTAACCAAGCCGGGGAGTGAGAGGTCCGGTCCGATCACCGCGACGAGACTGCGGCGCGGCTCGGACCACGACGGGCACGCCTCGAGCGTGTGCTGCGCCGTGTCCTCCGAAGCGCCACAGTCGTGGCACAACGGCGTCTCCTCCCGTCCGATTCGATGCAGGTACGATCCGAAACAACCGTGTCCGGACAGCACCTGCACTAGACGAAACGAGAGGAAACCGTGCGGTCGGTCGAGCCAGTCTCGCAGGACTGGCCCAATCGCGTCGACGGTTCGGCGGCCGAAGGCTGCGGTGGCGAGGTCCCCCGTCCAGTGGACGATGATAGCGTCCCTCGCCTCGCGGCGGACGGCCTCCCGCTCGTCGGGGGCTGGGCGTTCTCCTCTCGCCCTCCGCCCCGCCGTCCATTCATATACTCTGGCGAGCACCCACGCCTCGAGTTCCCAAGGAGGGGTGCCGGCCAGAGCACATGCTGCCGCGAAGCCCACCGTTCGGTAGGCCCGCACCACCCGCTGGGCTATAGCCCTTTGGGGCGCCCGCAAGGCGGCGGCGTTCTCCCTCCTGCGGAGGGAGTCCTCCCATATGGGAGCCCCGTAGAGGGCCATGCTCCTCAATATGCCGGCGTAAAGTTGCCGGCATCGCGCGCTGGGCCCCCCCAAGTTGGGGAGCAGCCACGAGAGCGCCCCTGCGGTCTTCAGCAGGCGCGACGACAGCCCGCTAAAATGCGGACCGAAGCGCCACCTGCTGTCGAGTACGAGGCCCAGATATTTCATCTGGGCCTTCACCTCAATTCTGACGCCCTCCACGAAGATGTGGGCGTCAGGTGGGGGGCGCTTCCGAGGTCCGTGGAAAAACACGGCCTCGGTCTTGTGCAGCGCCACCGTTAAACCTAGGCGGCGGATCCTGCCCGCGACCAAGGATCCGCCCGCCGACGCCAAGTTGGCCGCCTCCCTAAAGCTCCCGCCCCGGGCGGTGAGGAGAGTGTCATCCGCATAGCAGACGACACTCGTGCCTCGGAGGAGAGTTCCCCGCAGGAGCCAATCATAGCCGATGTTCCACAGGAGAGGTCCTAAGACCGACCCCTGCGGAACGCCGGCCTCAACGGCGTACCGCCGGACTTGGCCACTCCTGTTCACCAGGAGGATCGCCCGATCCTCCAGGTAGCTGGCCAGCAGACTATACAGGTATTGAGGCACTCCGTGGAATCGGAGCGCCTCTAGGATGGTGGAGTGGGGAACGGAGTTGAAGGCGTTGGCTATGTCGAATGACACAGCCAACAATCCGTCCCCCGCTTCCATCGCCTCCTTCACCTGGCCCTTAAGGCAGGCCAGCGCGTCCACTGTGGAACGCTCAGCCCGAAAACCAAACTGAGCGTCCGACAAGTCCGGCCCGATACCCCGCAAATGGCCCTTTAGGCGGGCAGCGATTATCCCCTCGAACATTTTGCCGACTTCATCGAGCAAAACGATGGGCCGGTATGCCGAGGGGGAATCTGCTGGGCGGCCCTCCTTGCGAAGGAGGCACAACTGCCCCTCCTTCCACGGTTTCGGGAACCTCCCAGACGCAAGGCATGCGCTGAAGAGGTCCCGAAACCTTTCCTCCATTAGAGTGGCAGCGATCGCCACCACTCTTGCCGGAACACCATCGGGGCCCGGAGCTGTCTTCTTGGCGCGGATATTGAGAATCGCCGCGCCAAGTTCCGACTCCGAGACAGGAGGGGCCTCCTCTTCTTCCTCGGCTGGCGGAGCTATCCCCCGCGGTGGGCCCATCACTGGTGGGGTGAAGTTACCCCTGCACGGGAACAGGGACTGAACCACCCCATCCAGAAACGTGGGCTCCAGGGTCTCGGCTACCGGAGGACCAAAGGGGCGCAACTTGTTGCGGGCCGCCTTATAAGGTCTCCCGTAGGGGTCGCTGTCGAGACCCTCAAGCAGCTCCGCTCTCGCCGAATCTTTGGCGGCGGCAATGGCTCGATCGAGGACCATTTTTGCCTCCTTATACACCTCATAGAGGTGGTCCTCGTCGGCCCGGTCCCTTCGACGCCGCCGCCGGCTCCGCGTGTATGCCCTCCTTGCCTCCACGCACGCCGTTCGAAGCCCCGCCAGTTCCGCTGACCACCAGTACACGGCGCGTCTGGGTGGCGGCCGGCGAGACCGAGGCATGCTAGAGTTACATACTTCGGTCAGAGACTCCCTGAGGTGCCTCGCCACGGTGTCCACATCCAAGCCGGCGGAAGGCGGCGAAAGCCAGTCCTGGATGAACGCCGCCTCCGACGCCGCCTCCCTGTCCAGGCGGGTGAGAGCCCACCGTGGGAACGGTGATCTCCTCGAGAGGGGCTGCTGCGCCCCTCCGCGGCCACTGGCGGAGATGTCAAACCGCACGTAGCGGTGGTCCGACATAGTCTCCACCAGGTCCACCCGCCAGTTGAGCACGCGCGCCGCTAACGCAACCTAACCTAACCTAACCTAACCTAACCTAACCTAACCTGGGGGGGGGCGAGCCCCAAGTGAGTACAAGTACGTCCTCGTCGTCGCCCTGGACCCCGTCCTGACCACCGTAACGGAGTGGCAGGCGGGTGACTGAACCTTGTGCTCGACACTTGCGGCAAATCATTGTGCGAATCGAACTGTTCTTGTTGTCTAACTGCGATGTTAACACGAGCGAAGATGCTCAACAGTCCTTTTAAGGACTCGGAGGAGATGGTGGCAGTTCCCTCTGCCTCCTCCTCCAACAGTCCTTTTCAGGACTCAGCGGTGGTGGCAGCTCCGTCTGATAATAGTCCTTTTCAGGACTGCGGGGAGATTGTGGCAGTTCCGTCTGCCTTGTCTGCGGACCAATCTCCCCCATCCACCATGGAGGTGGAGCTCGAAAGCCCTGCGGCTTCTGTGCCCCGCGCGGAGGCGGTTGTTGTGCTGGAGCGCCTGGGCACTTCGGCCGTAGTGAGCGGGTCGCGCCCATCCTCCCCAGTAATGGGGAGACTGTGGCGCAAGCGCTCCAACTCTGCCACGGAGGCAGAGTTGGACGAAGAGAGCGCGAAGAAGAGCAAGGCTCATTATGCCTACCTGGCCAAGGCGAAGGCCGAGCTAGCCGTGGCCAGGGAGAGAGAGGTGGAGCTCCGGGCTGAGGAGGAGCTCGCGGAGCAGCGGCGGAAGAGGGCTCTCTTCCTCCGGGAGTCCCCCAGCCCACAACCGCAGCCCAGCCCACTGTTACCAGCAGGAGTGGCAG
Organism: Pelosia muscerda; assembly: GCA_963691645.1. NCBI lineage: Eukaryota > Metazoa > Arthropoda > Insecta > Lepidoptera > Erebidae > Pelosia > Pelosia muscerda. Next base: position 8,597,973 of record OY829126.1, on the reverse strand, counting down.
ATACTGCGACCCAGCCCCTCAGCGCGGAGCAGCTGTCGGGCTCCATCGAGGCAGCGGTGGCGATGGTACAATCCATCGCCACCAAGAGCTCCAATTTAAAGGGCCAGTACGTGCGGGACCTTAAGCAGGCATGTTGCTCCATCCTGGAGCACGTGCGTGTGCTGAGGTCCCGCACGCAGTCTGAGGAGGTGGCCCAGCTCCAGACCGAGCTGGCTGTTGTGCGGGCCGAAATGCGGGCCTGGAAGCGGCAGGCGGAGACTGCGCCGCCCGCGATGAGTCGCGAAGAGATCGCATTCCTGGTCGATGCGCGCATCGCGGGCATCCAGGACCGCCTACTGCCCGAGACCCGCATCCGCCCACCTCTCCAGGCGGACAGGCGTAATGCCATCCGCCAGGCTAAGGAAGCCGAGCCCGAGCGTCAACCCGAGCTCCCTTCCCTTCCTCCCTCGCCGCCTTTTCAGCTATCCCCTCCAATGCCCGATGGGCAAGCGGAGGACGCGTCGCGTCCCACTCCTCCAGGAGGTAAGGCCGCCAAGAAGAAGAGGCCGAAGAAGAAGACGGCTGCGGCGAGGGAGGCAGAAGCTGCCCGCCAGCCGCGACAGCCATCTCAGCCATCCACGCTGACCCCCCAGTCGGTTCCAGCGCCAACGTCGTGGAGCACAGTGGCGGCGCGCCCAAAAGCGCCGAAGACGGCCCAAGCTCAGCCGCCTCCAGTGGCGCCAGCCACGCAAAAGAATCGCAGTGTCCGAAAACCCCGCAAACTACGAGCGCCCAAAACTGCAGCGGTCACCCTCACGCTGCAGCCGGACGCCGCGGAGCGGGGCGTAACGTACGGCGAGGTGCTTGCCAGGGCCGAGAGATCGATAGACCTCAAGGCCCTCGGCATTGACGGCCTTCGCCTGCGCCCCGCTGTGACCGGAGGCCGAATCCTCGAGGTGGCCGGCGCTGACAGAGCGCAGAAGGCCGACGCCCTAGCCACAAAATTGAAGGAAGTGCTGGAGGAGGTCCGCGTCGCTAGACCAGAGAGGTGCGTGGAGCTACGCATCTCTGGTCTGAGCGACTCGGCCTCCAAGGAGACCGTAGCGGCGTCGCTGGCAGCAGAGGGGGGCTGCTCTGCCAGCTCTATAAAGGTGGGCGACATTCAGCGCCCATCTGGCCGGCAGGGTTCTGCCTGGCTGCGGTGCCCTGTTGACGCGGCCAAAGTCCTCACGGACGGGCGCCGCATCGTGATCGGGTGGTCAGTGGTTAGGCTGACCACCCTGGAGCCCAGGCCGGCGCGGTGCTTCCGCTGCCTAGAGCCGGGGCATGTTGGGGTAAGGTGTACTGCGGGCATTGACCGCAGTGCACTCTGCTTCCGCTGTGGGCAGGCGGGCCATAAGTCGGCCACCTGCACCGCGGAGCCCAAGTGCCCCGTCTGTGCGGCGGAGGGTGCATCCTCTGGCCACAAATTGGGGTCGGGCGAGTGCAAGGCGGCCTCCCGTAGCAGAGGCCGTCCTAAAAGGAGAGCCGCAGGTGGGGCTAACACTACGCCCTCCCCCACCCAGCAGCCCATAGTGGAGGAAATGGACACCGCCCATCAATAATGGCCCACATCTCCATTCTGCAGGCCAACGTCAACCACTGCGTCACGGCCCAGGACCTTTTGGCCCAATCCATGGCGCAGTGGCAGACGACACTGGCAGTGGTCGCCGAGCCGTACTACGTGCGCGAAACCCCTAACTGGGCCAGCGACCACAACGGCTTGGTGGCTATCGTCGCCCAGCGAACGGCTCCTCCTTTTGACCGAGTGCGGAAGGGTCGAGGTTGCGTCCTCGTCACGCTGGGCGGCGCTGCAGTGATTGGGGTGTACTGCCCCCCCAGTAGAAGCATCGCCGAGTTTGAGCAGCTGCTCGCTGAGGTCGGTGCCCTGCTGGCGGAAGTGCACCCCACCCCGGCCGTGGTGGCTGGAGATTTCAACGCTCACTCTCGGGCGTGGGGATCTCCGGCGACAGATGCCCGGGGGGAGATGTTGGAGGAATGGGCGGTGTCCCAAGACTTGGTGTTGCTTAACCAAGGGGCGGTCCACACCCTTGTGCGGCCGCAGGGTAGGTCGATAGTCGATCTGTCGTTCGCCAGTTCTGGCCTGGCCCGACGGATCGGCAACTGGCGGGTCGTTGAGGGGGTGGAGACCGCGTCGGACCACCGGTACATCCGGTTCGACGTCGTCCCTGCCGCCTCGGCGGCTCGAGTCGACCTCGACCGTCCCTTGGTAGGAGAAGGTCCGCGGTGGCGACTCACCACACTGGACAAGGAACTGGCCCGAGAGGCGGCTATCGTCGAGCGATGGGCTGCGGGCGACAGTGGCCTGGACGCAGACGCGAGATGCGAGCGGCTCGCTGGAGCGCTGACTCGCGTCTGCGACGCGGCGATGCAAAGGGCGAGGCCTATCCCGCCTCGGAAATCGGTGTACTGGTGGCGTCCCCACCTAGCCGGGCTGCGTACAGCTAGTGACGCAGCCCAGAGGCAGTACTACCGGTGCCGAAGGCGGGCCGTAAGAGACCTCGCCCGAGAAGAACAGCTGCACGCCGCGTACCGGGCCGCCCGTGAGGCCCTTAGCTCGGCGGTCAAAGCCGCCAAGGAGGAGGCCTGGAAGGAGTGGCTCGAGAGTCTCAATCGAGATCCATGGGGGCGTCCGTACAAGACCGTGAGCCAGAAGCTCCGGCCTTGGGCGCCTCCTCTCACAAGGACTCTCGAGCCGAGCCTCCTCCACCGAGTGGTCAGTTCCCTCTTCCCTGCGAGGGAGGAGTGGGTCCCACCGCGGATGGCAACACCAAGCCGGGTGCCGGCAGACGAAGGGGCAATACCTCCCGTGTCCGAGGCCGAGTTAGGGGCTGCGATCCTGGCACTCAGGTCCAGGAACCGCGCCCCGGGCCCGGACGGCGTCCCTGGGAAGGTTATTGCCACAGTCATGCCGGCACTAGAGGAGGAGACGCTGTCCCTCATGTCCGAGTGTTTGGCGTCGGGGAGAGTCCCGCGACGATGGAAGACTGGGAAGCTCGTGCTGCTTAAAAAGCACGGGCGTCCAGTCGACTCGCCGTCGGCCTACCGCCCCATCGTTTTGCTCGACGAGATGTGCAAGCTGTTTGAGCGGGTGCTCGCTGCGCGTCTCGTCGGCCACCTGGAGGGGGCGGGGCCCAACCTAAGTGACGGCCAGTTCGGCTTCCGTCGCGGGAGGTCAACCCTCGACGCCATATCCCGACTGCGGGGCAGCGTCGACGAAGCGGTCGCCGGGGGAGAGGTGTTGTTGGCTGTGTCGCTGGACATAGCCAACGCCTTCAACACCCTCCCCTGGGAAACTATCGCCGAAGCGCTGAGGTACCACAACGTCCCGTGGTACCTCAGGCGCGTCCTTGCGGACTACTTCGTGGACCGGGTCATCATCTATCCGGCCCAAAGCGAGGTGGTCCGCAGGGGCATGTCTTGTGGCGTTCCACAGGGGTCGGTCCTCGGGCCGCTCCTGTGGAACGTAGGTTATGATTGGGTCCTGCGCGGTGCTAATCTTCGGGGAGTCGGTGTACTCTGTTACGCCGACGACACCCTAGTCACCGCGCGGGCCCCGACGTTTCGCGACGCCTCCGTCCTCGCTACGGCAGGCGTCGCCCATGTCGTGCGCCGCATCGGGGCGCTAGGTTTGAAGGTGGCCCTCGAAAAGTCCGAGGCCCTATTCTTTCATGGGCCTCGGCAGACGCCGCCTCGAGATAGATCGATTGTGGTGGGCGGCACCTCCATCGCTGTCGGGACCAGTCTGAAATACCTCGGGCTGGTTCTCGACAGTCGGTGGCGGTTTGCGGAGCATTTCCGGCAGCTGGCACCGAAGTTGCTGGCGTTTGCCGGAATGCTCTCGCGGTTGCTGCCCAACAGCGGAGGCCCGGGGTCTGCCTGCCGCCGTCTCTACGACGGAGTGGTGCGCTCCAAGGCGCTCTACGGAGCGCCCATATGGGCGGAGGCCCTCTGCCCAGCAAACGTTGCGCTTCTGCGACGACCGCAGCGCGCCATCGCGCAGAGGGCCGCACGGGCGTACCACACCGTCTCTTACGAGGCGGCGTGTCTAATTGCGGGCAGTATCCCCTGGGATCTCGAGGCAGGCGTCCTAAAGAGGGTCTACGACGAGGGTGCCCTGATGCGGCGCAATCTGGGAGGTCGGCCGCTTCCGGAGGAGATCGATCGCTGGAGACAGGCGGCTCGCGACGATCTCTTCCGGAAATGGGCCGAAAGGCTGAGAGCGACCCGTAGTGGGTCGTTGCTCGTGGGGGCCGTCCGGCCCGTCCTGCGTCTTTTTGTGGAGAGGGGTCATGGGGCTCCGACGTACCACCTCACCCAACTTCTCACGGGTCATGGCTGTTTTGCCAAGTACCTGTGGGAAGTGGTGGGGATCGAACCGGAGCCCCGGTGCCGTCATTGCACCAGCGGCGACCCCGACACGGCCTACCACACCATGGCCGTGTGTGAGGCGTGGGACGGCCAAAGGACGGCCCTCGTAAGCACCATCGGTGCAGACCTTTCGCTGTCGGCCGTGATTCCAGCCATGGCCGACAGCGAAGAGTGTTGGGCCGCCGTCGCCTCGTTCGCTAGCGAGGTGATGGCGGCAAAGAGAGAGGCTCTGCGGGAGCGGGAGCGAGCTGGTCTCACTCTTCCGCCCCGCAGGCCCCCGGCGAGGGGACGCCGGCGAGCGCAATTCGCCCGCGTCCCCGAATGAGCGAAGCCACGGGCGGTGGGTCGGGGGACCCGCCGCCCCATGCTAATGTGGCGGAATGCGCCCCTCAGTGTTCCTGGGGCGCATTTCTAAAGTGAGCTGGCCCCATCACCTGGATAAGTCTGTCCGGATGGTGGGGCCACCAAGAGGCGAGCCCAAACGGGTGCCCCTAGCCGAGTCGCGGTGAGAATTCTATCCCGCGGCTCGGATTAGGCGAAGGAGGAACACCGTGGTGGTTTAGTGGGTAGTCTGGCCTCCGTTTCGAGGTCAGGAGTCCCACACGAAGCGAGCCCCCTGCCCCCGCGGGGGGTGAGCGAAGTGCGTAAATGCATTCCACCACGTAAAAAAAAAAAAAAAAAAAAAAAAAAAAAAAAAAAAAAAACCTAACCTGGGGCGAGCTAGCTGCTCGAGCGAGGTGCTCGACACTTGCGGCAAATCATTGTGCGAATCGAACTGTTCTTGTTGTCTAACTGCGATGTTAACACGAGCGAAGATGCTCAACAGTCCTTTTAAGGACTCGGAGGAGATGGTGGCAGTTCCCTCTGCCTCCTCCTCCAACAGTCCTTTTCAGGACTCAGCGGTGGTGGCAGCTCCGTCTGATAATAGTCCTTTTCAGGACTGCGGGGAGATTGTGGCAGTTCCGTCTGCCTTGTCTGCGGACCAATCTCCTCCATCCACCATGGAGGTGGAGCTCGGCAGCCCTGCGGCTTCTGTGCCCCGCGCGGAGGCGGTTGTTGTGCTGGAGCGCCTGGGCACTTCGGCCGTACTGAGTGGGTCGCGCCCATCCTCCCCAGTAATGGGGAGACTGTGGCGCAAGCGCTCCAACTCTGCCACGGAGGCAGAGTTGGACGAAAGCGCAAAGAAAGTCAAGGCCCACTATGCCTACTTGGCCAAGGCGAAGGCCGAGTTAGCCGTGGCCAAGGAGAGAGATCTGGAGCACCGGGCTGAGGAGGAGCTCGCAGAGCAGCGGCGGAGGAGGGCTCTCTACCTCCGGGAGTCCCCCAGCCCACAACCGCAGCCCAGCCCACTGTTGCCAGCAGGAGCGGCAGATACTGCGATCCAGCCCCTCAGTGCGGAGCAGCTGTCGGGCTCCATCGAGGCAGCGGTGGCGATGGTACAATCCATCGCCACCAAGAGCTCCAATTTAAAGGGCCAGTACGTGCGGGACCTTAAGCAGGCATGTAGCTCCATCCTGGAGCACGTGCGTGTGCTGAGGTCCCGCACGCAGTCTGAGGAGGTGGCCCAGCTCCAGACCGAGCTGGCTGTCGTGCGGGCCGAAATGCGGGCCTGGAAGCGGCAGGCGGAGACTGCGCCGCCCGCGATGAGTCGCGAAGAGATCGCATTCCTGGTCGATGCGCGCATCGCGGGCATCCAGGACCGCCTGCTGCCCGAGACCCGCATCCGCCCACCTCTTCAGGCGGACAGGCGTAACGCCATCCACCAGGCTAGGGAAGCCGAGTCCGAGCGCCAACCCGAGCTCCCTTCCCTTCCTCCCTCGCCGCCTCTTCAGCTATCCCCCCCAATGCCCGATGGGCAAGCGGAGGACGCGTCGCGTCCCACTCCTCCAGTGGGAGATAAGGCGAAGAGGAAGAGGCCCAAGAAGCAGACGGCAGCTGCAAAGGAGGCGGAAGCTGCTCGCCAGGCGAGGCAATCGGCGTCGCTGGCCACCCAGCCAGCCCCAGCGCCGTTACAGTGGAGCCAGGTGGTGGCACGGCCAAAAGCGCCGAAGCCAGCTTCAGTCCAGCCAGCTCCAGCAGCGTCAGCCACCAGCAGCAAGAAACGTGGCGCCCGTAAGCCTCGCAAACTACGAGCGCCCAAAACTGCAGCGGTCACCCTCACGCTGCAGCCGGACGCCGCGGAGCGGGGCGTAACGTACGGCGATGTGCTTGCCAAGGCCGAGAGGTCGATAGACCTCAAGGCCCTCGGCATTGACGGCCTTCGCCTGCGCCCCGCTGTGACCGGAGGCCGAATTTTGGAGGTGGCTGGCGCTGACAGAGCGCAGAAGGCGGACCAGTTGGCGTGTAAGCTGCGGGAGGCGCTGGAGGAGGTCCGCGTCGCTAGACCGGAGAGGTGCGTGGAGTTACGTATCTCTGGCCTGAGCGACGCGGCCTCCAAGGAGACTGTGGCGGCGTCGCTGGCAGCAGAGGGGGGCTGCTCTGCCGACTCCATAAAGGTGGGCGACATCCAGCGCCCATCTGGCCGGCAGGGCTCTGCCTGGCTGCGGTGCCCGGTTGACGCGGCAAAAATACTAACAGACGGACGGCGCATCGTGATCGGGTGGTCAGTGGTTAGGCTGACCACCCTGGAGCCCAGGCCGGCGCGGTGCTTCCGCTGCCTGGAGCCGGGGCATGTTGGTGTAAGGTGCACTGCGGGCATTGACCGCAGTGCACTATGCTTCCGTTGTGGGCAGGCGGGCCACAAGTCGGCCACCTGCTCCGCGGACCCCAGGTGCCCCGTCTGTTCAGCGGCGGGCAAAGCGTCCGGCCACAAGCTGGGCTCGTCTGAGTGCCAAGCGGCTTCCCGCAGCAGGGGCCGGGCCAAGAGCAAAGCTGCCAGTGGGGCAAAATCTACCCCCTCCCCCACCCAGCAGCCCACAGTGGAGGTTATGGACACCGCCCAACAATAATGGCCCACATCTCCATACTGCAGGCCAACGTCAACCACTGCGTCACGGCCCAGGACCTTTTGGCCCAATCCATGGCGCAGTGGCAGACGACATTGGCAGTAGTCGCCGAGCCGTACTACGTGCGCGAAACCCCAAATTGGGCCAGCGACCACAACGGCTTGGTGGCTATCGTCGCCCGGCGAAACGCTCCCCCCTTCGATCAAGTGCGGAGGGGTCGAGGGTGCGTCCTCGTAGCGCTGGGCGGCGCTGCAGTCATTGGGGTGTACTGCCCCCCCAGCAGAAGCATCGCCGAGTTTGAACAACTACTCTCGGAGGTCGGTGCTCTGCTGGCAGAAGTGCACCCCACCCCGGCCGTGGTGGCCGGAGATTTCAACGCTCACTCACGGGCGTGGGGATCTCCGGCGACCGATGCCCGGGGGGAGATGGTGGAAGAATGGGCGGTGTCCCAAGGCTTGGTGTTGCTGAACCAAGGGGCGGTCCACACCCTTGTGCGACCGCAGGGTAGGTCGATCGTCGATCTGTCGTTCGCCAGTTCTGGCCTGGCCCGACGGATCGGCAACTGGCGGGTCGTTGAGGGGGTGGAGACCGCGTCGGACCACCGGTACATCCGGTTCGACGTCGTCCCTGCCGCCTCGGCGGCTCGAGTCGACCTCGACCGTCCCTTGGTAGGAGAAGGTCCGCGGTGGCGACTCGGAACGTTGGATAGGGAGCTGGCCCGAGAGGCAGCTATCGTCGAGCGATGGGCTGCGGGCGACAGTGGCCTGGACGCAGATGCGAGATGCGAGCGGCTCGCTGGAGCGCTGACTCGCGTCTGCGACGCGGCGATGCAAAGGGCGAGGCCTATCCCGCCTCGGAAATCGGTGTACTGGTGGCGTCCCCACCTAGCCGGGCTGCGTACAGCTAGTGACGCAGCCCAGAGGCAGTACTACCGGTGCCGAAGGCGGGCCGTAAGAGACCTCGCCCGAGAAGAACAGCTGCACGCCGCGTACCGGGCCGCCCGTGAGGCCCTTAGCTCGGCGGTCAAAGCCGCCAAGGAGGAGGCCTGGAAGGAGTGGCTCGAGAGTCTCAATCGAGATCCATGGGGGCGTCCGTACAAGACCGTGAGCCAGAAGCTCCGGCCTTGGGCGCCTCCTCTCACAAGGACTCTCGAGCCGAGCCTCCTCCACCGAGTGGTCAGTTCCCTCTTCCCTGCGAGGGAGGAGTGGGTCCCACCGCGGATGGCAACACCAAGCCGGGTGCCGGCAGACGAAGGGGCAATACCTCCCGTGTCCGAGGCCGAGTTAGGGGCTGCGATCCTGGCACTCAGGTCCAGGAACCGCGCCCCGGGCCCGGACGGCGTCCCTGGGAAGGTTATTGCCACAGTCATGCCGGCACTAGAGGAGGAGACGCTGTCCCTCATGTCCGAGTGTTTGGCGTCGGGGAGAGTCCCGCGACGATGGAAGACTGGGAAGCTCGTGCTGCTTAAAAAGCACGGGCGTCCAGTCGACTCGCCGTCGGCCTACCGCCCCATCGTTTTGCTCGACGAGATGTGCAAGCTGTTTGAGCGGGTGCTCGCTGCGCGTCTCGTCGGCCACCTGGAGGGGGCGGGGCCCAACCTAAGTGACGGCCAGTTCGGCTTCCGTCGCGGGAGGTCAACCCTCGACGCCATATCCCGACTGCGGGGCAGCGTCGACGAAGCGGTCGCCGGGGGAGAGGTGTTGTTGGCTGTGTCGCTGGACATAGCCAACGCCTTCAACACCCTCCCCTGGGAAACTATCGCCGAAGCGCTGAGGTACCACAACGTCCCGTGGTACCTCAGGCGCGTCCTTGCGGACTACTTCGTGGACCGGGTCATCATCTATCCGGCCCAAAGCGAGGTGGTCCGCAGGGGCATGTCTTGTGGCGTTCCACAGGGGTCGGTCCTCGGGCCGCTCCTGTGGAACGTAGGTTATGATTGGGTCCTGCGCGGTGCTAATCTTCGGGGAGTCGGTGTACTCTGTTACGCCGACGACACCCTAGTCACCGCGCGGGCCCCGACGTTTCGCGACGCCTCCGTCCTCGCTACGGCAGGCGTCGCCCATGTCGTGCGCCGCATCGGGGCGCTAGGTTTGAAGGTGGCCCTCGAAAAGTCCGAGGCCCTATTCTTTCATGGGCCTCGGCAGACGCCGCCTCGAGATAGATCGATTGTGGTGGGCGGCACCTCCATCGCTGTCGGGACCAGTCTGAAATACCTCGGGCTGGTTCTCGACAGTCGGTGGCGGTTTGCGGAGCATTTCCGGCAGCTGGCACCGAAGTTGCTGGCGTTTGCCGGAATGCTCTCGCGGTTGCTGCCCAACAGCGGAGGCCCGGGGTCTGCCTGCCGCCGTCTCTACGACGGAGTGGTGCGCTCCAAGGCGCTCTACGGAGCGCCCATATGGGCGGAGGCCCTCTGCCCAGCAAACGTTGCGCTTCTGCGACGACCGCAGCGCGCCATCGCGCAGAGGGCCGCACGGGCGTACCACACCGTCTCTTACGAGGCGGCGTGTCTAATTGCGGGCAGTATCCCCTGGGATCTCGAGGCAGGCGTCCTAAAGAGGGTCTACGACGAGGGTGCCCTGATGCGGCGCAATCTGGGAGGTCGGCCGCTTCCGGAGGAGATCGATCGCTGGAGACAGGCGGCTCGCGACGATCTCTTCCGGAAATGGGCCGAAAGGCTGAGAGCGACCCGTAGTGGGTCGTTGCTCGTGGGGGCCGTCCGGCCCGTCCTGCGTCTTTTTGTGGAGAGGGGTCATGGGGCTCCGACGTACCACCTCACCCAACTTCTCACGGGTCATGGCTGTTTTGCCAAGTACCTGTGGGAAGTGGTGGGGATCGAACCGGAGCCCCGGTGCCGTCATTGCACCAGCGGCGACCCCGACACGGCCTACCACACCATGGCCGTGTGTGAGGCGTGGGACGGCCAAAGGACGGCCCTCGTAAGCACCATCGGTGCAGACCTTTCGCTGTCGGCCGTGATTCCAGCCATGGCCGACAGCGAAGAGTGTTGGGCCGCCGTCGCCTCGTTCGCTAGCGAGGTGATGGCGGCAAAGAGAGAGGCTCTGCGGGAGCGGGAGCGAGCTGGTCTCACTCTTCCGCCCCGCAGGCCCCCGGCGAGGGGACGCCGGCGAGCGCAATTCGCCCGCGTCCCCGAATGAGCGAAGCCACGGGCGGTGGGTCGGGGGACCCGCCGCCCCATGCTAATGTGGCGGAATGCGCCCCTCAGTGTTCCTGGGGCGCATTTCTAAAGTGAGCTGGCCCCATCACCTGGATAAGTCTGTCCGGATGGTGGGGCCACCAAGAGGCGAGCCCAAACGGGTGCCCCTAGCCGAGTCGCGGTGAGAATTCTATCCCGCGGCTCGGATTAGGCGAAGGAGGAACACCGTGGTGGTTTAGTGGGTAGTCTGGCCTCCGTTTCGAGGTCAGGAGTCCCACACGAAGCGAGCCCCCTGCCCCCGCGGGGGGTGAGCGAAGTGCGTAAATGCATTCCACCACGTAAAAAAAAAAAAAAAAAAAAAAAAAAAAAAAAAAAAAAAAAAAAAACCTAACCTAACCTAACCTAACCTAACCTAACCTAACCTAACCTAACCTAACCCATGGCTTGCATAGGGCGCTCACCCGACGTTACAAAACGCCCACCCACTATCTCGCAGGCTACGGTGACAAAAGCAAAGAAGGAGAGCAAGGTAAGCAGAAGGATGATAGACGCTGGTGCGGGCACCAGCACCAAAACTGAGGCTGGTGCCAGCGCCAGCGGCCTGGAAAAGAGAAAGAGCGTGGGCGAGATAGTGGGGAAACTGGAGGGCCAGAGGTCAGGGCCTGAGCGACCCAATCGCGTGCTGAGGACCCCGCAAGGGGCCCCCAGAAAGTTGGAGTCGGATTTGGTCGCTCAGGCCAGGGCCCTAAAGCATAGGGTAGGCACGATACTGAAAGGGACCAAACTGAAGGAGACGACGAAGTTGGAGGTGGAGGAGATCGTCGACGAGCTATGCCAGCTGGTGGTCGAGGCATCGGAGGGCTCGTCGTCGCCCCCCCCCACCTCGGGAGAGAAGGGTAGGGAGAAGGTTAACGTAGATAGGGAGAACGAACGGGTGAGCGAGGGACCGGCGCCTAGTCTACTGGGCTTCAACAAATTATTAAAAGAGCATAGGGACCTGCTGACGTCTCACAAAGCCGAAATGGCCTCCCTGTCGGCGAAAATGGAAGAGGCAAGGGCGACTTTCGAGGGACACCACAACAACTTAGGACACCTAAAAGAGTTGGTCGAGGAGGCCAAGTTGACGGTCGCGGCGACGGTGGGACAAGCTCCCACCTACGCCGCGGTTCTGGCAAGGCCCAAAGTCTGTGGGCCAACATATTCTGTTGTGGTGTCCTCCGAAAACAACACCAGCGCCCAGGTTGTCGAAAACATCAAGAAGGCCTTAGATGCAACAAAAACAGGCATCAGGGTCGACAGGGTGAGGACAGTAAAAAATGGGCAAGTTGTCCTGAGTTGTGCCTCGGAGGCGGACCTGAGGAAGGCGAAAGAAAGAATGGCGATGAGCGAAAGGACGATGAATGTAAGGGAGGCCCCAGCGCGGAACCCATTAGTGGTTCTGCGCAATCTTCTGAGGTACAACTCAGACCAGGATATAGTGTCTGCCCTCCAGGTCCAGAACCGGCACCTGATGGATGGCCTATCAGCCACCGAGACCGCTGCAGTGGTGCGATACAGGAGGTCAGCGCGGAACGCTTTAGAGTGCCACGCTGTCCTCCAGGTCCACCCTAAATTATGGCAGCGCCTAATCGAGGCTGGTAAGGTCCACATTGACATCCAGCAGGTGCGGGTTGAGGACCAATCTCCTCTCTTGCAGTGCACGAGATGCCTTGCGTTCGGCCACGGCAGGGCCCGCTGCACGGAGGTCGCGGACCTCTGTGCGCATTGCGGGGGGCCGCACCGTAGAGCGGAGTGCCCGGCAGTGGCCGAGGGGAGTGGCCCCTCGTGCATAAACTGCGCTAGGGCGAAGTGTGGGGCTGGCGTTCACACGGTGTTCAGTGCGGACTGTCCGGTTAGGCAGAAATGGGACGCCATAAGTCGGCAAAATGTAGCGTATTGCTAAGGTGGCCGCGGGCGTCCCAAATACTGCCGACGGTACCGCACTGTACACCGTGGTGCAGGCGAACCTCCAGCGGAAGCAATTGGCCACTACGGAACTCATGATGGAGGCCCAGAGAAGGGGAGTGGATGTGGCTCTTATCCAAGAGCCATATGTGGGGGCCATCAAGGAGATGAAGGGGTACAGTGGGGTGAGGATATTCCAGTGCACAAATCGCGGTGGGGGCACTGTGAAGGCTGCTGTCGCGGTCTTCAACCGGGACATCAGCGTTCAACAGTTCCCCCACATGACCACCAACAATATCGTGGTGGTCCGCTTACGCACCAGTGCCTGGGATGTCCTCGCTGTATCATATTATTTGGAAGGAGAGGAAGCGATGGCCCCCTATTTGGAACACTTGGCCTCCATCATGAGGACTCTAGGTGGGTCAAGGCTCATCGTTGGAGGGGACGCTAACGCCAGAAACGTATGGTGGGGTGACCACACAACGAATAAGAGAGGAGAGGAGTTTTCCGCATTCGTGGAGGACGCTGGCCTCCACGTACTAAATCAGGGGTCTGCCCCCACGTTCGATACCGTGCGAGGGGGTAGACACTTCACGAGCTTTGTCGACGTGACTTGCTGCAGCGTGGACCTGCTCGCCTTGGTCGACGACTGGAGGGTAGTCAAGGACCTGACTTCGTCGGACCACAACGGAATAATGTTCAAAATTAAACTTCGCAGAGCGAAGGGTATCGCAGTGGAGCGGACGACCCGTGTGTATAACACCCGCAAAGCCAACTGGGAACACTTCTGCAGTAAGTTCAGCGAGGAGTGTAGGCTGAACCGGTTAACTGCAGAAGATATCCGGTCAGTTGACGATGCGGGTGTTCTGAATGACTTAGTCCGAAAACACACGAAGTCGGTGATGAAGGCGTGCGAAGCTGCGATGCCCAAGCTCCAGCGTCTCGGCAAATACAAAGTTCCGTGGTGGTCCGATGAGTTAGAGCAGATGAAGCGCTCGGTCGCGACCAAGAAGCGCAGAGTCCATTGGGCTTCGCAGTCGCGTCGACAGAGCGTCGTGGATGAGTACGTGGCGGCGAAGGCCCTCTACGAAAGCGAGGCGAAGGCAGCACAAATTAGGTCTTGGAAATCCTTTTGTGAGCGTCAGACCAAGGAAGGGGTATGGGAAGGGATTTATAGAGTAATTCGCAGGGCAGGCAAACTGGAGGAAGAACTGCCGCTCTCGCAGAATGGAGTTCCGGTCGGCCAGAGTGACTCTGCGCGTGTCCTGGCGGAAACCTTCTTCCCCAGCGACCATCAGGGTGACGACACAGACGAGCACCGCCGAATCAGGACCGAAGCCGAAATCCCGGTAAAGGTCCTGGTACATAATGATGATGAACCAGCCTTTACCGAGGAAGAGCTTCGGTCTGCGGTGCTCAGTTTCAACCCGAAAAAGGCCCCTGGGCCAGAGGGTTTCACGGCAGAGATATGCTCGCGGGCCATTCTGTTCGACACGGAGCTCCACCTAACGTTATATAACAGGTGCTTCGCACTCGGGTACTTCCCGAAGGACTGGAAGGAGGCGACCGTGGTAGCATTTCGCAAACCTGGGAAGTCGGACTACCAGGACCCACGGTCGTACAGACCCATAGGGCTGCTTCCGGTTATGGGGAAGATACTCGAAAAGATGGTGGTGCGACGACTCGGCCACCATCTGGCGCCGGCATTGTGTCCTCGCCAGTACGGCTTCACCGCACAGCGCAGCACCGAGGACGCCCTCTATGATCTGGTGAACCATATTCGTGGCGAAACCCGCAAGGGAAAACTCGTCACGATGGTCTCGCTGGACATAGAGGGCGCCTTCGACAGCGCCTGGTGGCCCGCGGTGAAGGTTGCGCTGGCGAGGGCCAATTGCCCACCACGACTCGACGCCATATTGCGAAGCTACCTGAGCGAGAGGCAGGTCACGGTAAGGTACGGGGGCGCTGAGCACACCAGGGAATGCAACAAAGGCTGCGTGCAGGGCTCCATAGGGGGACCCCAGCTCTGGAACCTCCTCATCGATCCGCTACTAGTTGGCCTGACCCGGAGAGGCGAGTACTGCCAGGCCTTTGCCGATGACGTAGTACTCGTCTTCTCCGGTGACACTGCAGCGGGTATCGAACGCCGCGGCAATGCCGCGCTCCAATACGTGCGGGAGTGGGGTGTCATGAATAAGCTGAGGTTTGCACCGCACAAAACAAGTGCAATGGTGCTTACCAAGAAGCTTAAGTATGACACCCCACGCCTGAGCATGGGGGGCGTTGCCATTGCCGCGGTGGAGGAAATAAAGATCCTGGGGCTGTTGATAGACAGTAAGTTGACGTTCAACGCCCATGTTAAGAGTGTCTGTAGCAGGGCGTTGAACGTCTACAAGCGTGTGTCGGCAGCCGCCAGATCCAGCTGGGGGCTCCACCCGGAGGTGGTGCGTATAATTTATACGGCCACCGTGGAGCCCATTATCACGTATGCCGCTGCCGTTTGGGCGCCGGCTACACACAAGGTCGGAACGCGGAAGAGGTTGGAAGCCGTGCAGCGCGGATTCGCACAGAAGCTCTGCCGGGCGTATCGGACGGTGTCTCTGAACGCCGCTCTGGCTCTGTCTGGTCTCCTCCCCCTCGACATTCGTATAAGGGAAAATGCCGCCCTGTACGAGTGCCGGCGGGGGGTTGAGCGGCCGGAACTGGCGGATCGGCAGGTAGAGACACCGACTCCGTTCAGGTGCAGGCCCCACCCGGCCGACCATATGAGCCTGCAGTTCCTATGCCTGACGACCGCGGAGGAGGTCGCGCAGGTGGACGGTGCAGTGCGGTACTATACCGACGGGAGCAGGATTGATGGCAAGGTGGGGGCCGCCATTTCTATATGGAATGGCGAAACCGAAACCAAAGCCATCAAGCTTGCTCTATCGCCGTACTGCACTGTCTACCAGGCGGAACTGCTGGCCATATGCAAGGCCACGGGGCTTGCCGCAAAGCACCGCGGAGCTTCTGCTATTTTAAGCGACTCTCGTTCGGCCCTAGAAACTGTCACAAACAGTCAGTCCCCGCATCCCCTGGCGGTGGAAGCCAGGGCGAACCTGCGTGAAGCATTGATCCATGGCGGGGAGGTGTCCCTGTACTGGATCAAGGCTCACGCAGGCTTAGCGGGGAACGAGAGGGCCGACGAGCTGGCGAAAGACGCGGCTCTCCGGTCCAAGGTCCGACCTGTGTACGACAGGGTACCGGTGTCATTCGTCAAGCGTTTGATTCGTAACCAGGCGCTTGACGAGTGGAACCGGCGCTACCAGTCGGGGACGGTAGCCAGCGGCACAAAACTGTTCTTCCCTGACGTGTTCACCGCCTATAAATTTGCCCTGAAAAGGGAACTTACGTACGAGACCACCCAGGTCCTCACGGGACACGGTGCGTTCGCCGCGTACTTGTACCGATTCAAGTGCGGGGCGAGCCCATCGTGTATCTGTAGTCCGACTGAGGACGAAACGGTCTCCCACCTCCTGTTTGACTGCCCTGCGAACGGGGTAGATAGGTATAATTTAGAAATGGGGATAAGGAAGGAGGTTAAAAAAGAGGTGTTGTTAGAAATTTTCAAAAAAGATAGAGACAGAGAACAGTTCTTGGAGTACTGTACCCGCATAGTGAGGAAATGTATGGCTAGGAACTAAGGCGGGTGACGTGTTGGACGCCGTATGATAAGCGCAGTTGCGCTGCCAGCATACGGCGGATCCAGCGCGTCACCAAAAAGGACGCCGGACGAAAGGGGGTGCAGTGCTCCACATTGAGTACATTTTGAATTGAGTTGAATTGTGATATTGGTATTGTTATTGATTTTAAATTTTCGTTGTCTTAATTATTATATTATTGTAATCTACTAGCTTTAAATCTTAATGTAATTAATTTATGTTTTAATCATTTTAATGTATATATTATTGTAATTGATCACTGTTTTAACTTATTTTATTGTCAAATTATACAAGTTTTTTAAATGAATAGTATATAATTTAGATAGTTTTTAATTGATAGTAATAATGACTGTAACTCAATTGAATGTATTTATTAAATAAAAGAAATAACCCCAAAAAGGGGAACTGTTCAAATCATTACACAACACAACATAATACAAATGAAAAACAGCCTTCATTCTGTGAGGGAGAAACTGAATTAGGTCCCAGCTTCGCGGGCCACCCCACTGCGGGTGGACTGGTAGGCCCACTAGGCACACGTACCTAACAAAAAAAAAAAAAAAAAAAAAAAAAAAAAAAAAACCTAACCTAACCTAACCTAACCTAACCTAACCTAACCTAACCTAACCTAACCTAACCTAACCTTCTCTGGTCTGAGCGACTCGGCCTCCAAGGAGACCGTAGCGGCGTCGCTGGCAGCAGAGGGGGGCTGCTCTGCCAGCTCCATAAAGGTGGGCGACATCCAGCGCCCATCTGGCCGACAGGGCTCTGCCTGGCTGCGGTGCCCGGTTGACGCGGCCAAATTACTAACCGACGGACGCCGCATTGTGATCGGGTGGTCAGTGGTTAGGCTGACCACCCTGGAGCCCAGGCCGGCGCGGTGCTTCCGCTGCCTGGAGCCGGGGCATGTCGGAGTAAGGTGTACTGCGGGCATTGACCGCAGTGCACTCTGCTTCCGCTGTGGGCAGGCGGGCCACAAATCGGCCAACTGCTCCGCGAAGCCCAAGTGCCCCGTCTGTTCAACGGCGGGCAAAGCGTCCGGCCACAAACTGGGCTCGTCTGAGTGCCAGGCGGCTTCCCGCATCAGGGGCCGGGCCAAGGGCAAAGCTGCTAGTGGGGCTAAATCTACCCCCTCCCCCACCCAGCAGCCCACAGTGGAGGTTATGGACACCGCCCAACAATAATGGCCCACATCTCCATTCTGCAGGCCAACGTCAACCACTGCGTCACGGCCCAGGACCTCTTGGCCCAATCCATGGCGCAGTGGCAGACGACATTGGCAGTAGTCGCCGAGCCGTACTACGTGCGCGAAACCCCAAATTGGGCCAGCGACCACAACGGCTTGGTGGCTATCGTCGCCCGGCGAAACGCTCCACCCTTCGATCAAGTGCGGAGGGGTCGAGGGTGCGTCCTCGTCGCGCTGGGCGGCGCTGCAGTGATTGGGGTGTACTGCCCCCCCAGTAGGAGCATCGCCGAGTTTGAGCAGCTGCTCGCTGAGGTCGGTGCCCTGCTGGCGGAAGTGCACCCCACCCCGGCCGTGGTGGCCGGAGATTTCAACGCTCACTCTCGGGCGTGGGGATCTCCGGCGACCGATGCCCGGGGGGAGATGTTGGAGGAATGGGCGGTGTCCCAAGGCTTGGTGTTGCTGAACCAAGGGGCGGTCCACACCCTAGTGCGACCGCAGGGTAGGTCGATCGTCGATCTGTCGTTCGCCAGTTCTGGCCTGGCCCGACGGATCGGCAACTGGCAGGTCGTTGAGGGGGTGGAGACTGCGTCGGACCACCGGTACATCCGGTTCGACGTCGTCCCCGCCGCCTCGGCGGCTCGAGTCGACCTCGACCGTCCCTTGCTAGGAGAAGGTCCGCGGTGGCGACTCACCACACTGGACAAGGAACTGGCCCGAGAGGCGGCTATCGTCGAGCGATGGGCTGCGGGCGACAGTGGCCTGGACGCAGACGCGAGATGCGAGCGGCTCGCTGGAGCGCTGACTCGCGTCTGCGACGCGGCGATGCAAAGGGCGAGGCCTATCCCGCCTCGGAAATCGGTGTACTGGTGGCGTCCCCACCTAGCCGAGCTGCGTACAGCTAGTGACGCAGCCCAGAGGCAGTACTACCGGTGCCGAAGGCGGGCCGTAAGAGACCTCGCCCGAGAAGAACAGCTGCACGCCGCGTACCGGGCCGCCCGCGAGGCCCTTAGCTCGGCGGTCAAAGCCGCCAAGGAGGAGGCCTGGAAGGAGTGGCTCGAGAGTCTCAATCGAGATCCATGGGGGCGTCCGTACAAGACCGTGAGCCAGAAGCTCCGGCCTTGGGCGCCTCCTCTCACAAGGACTCTCGAGCCGAGCCTCCTCCACCGAGTAGTCAGTTCCCTCTTCCCTGCGAGGGAGGAGTGGGTCCCACCGCGGATGGCAACACCAAGCCGGGTGCCGGCAGACGAAGGGGCAATACCTCCCGTGTCCGAGGCCGAGTTAGGGGCTGCGATCCTGGCACTCAGGTCCAGAAACCGCGCCCCGGGCCCGGACGGCGTCCCTGGGAAGGTTATTGCCACAGTCATGCCGGCACTAGAGGAGGAGACGCTGTCCCTCATGTCGGAGTGTTTGGCGTCGGGGAGAGTCCCGCGACGATGGAAGACTGGGAAGCTCGTGCTGCTTAAAAAGCACGGGCGTCCAGTCGACTCGCCGTCGGCCTACCGCCCCATCGTTTTGCTCGACGAGATGTGCAAGCTGTTTGAGCGGGTGCTCGCTGCGCGTCTCGTCGGCCACCTGGAGGGAGCGGGGCCCAACTTAAGTGACGGCCAGTTCGGCTTCCGTCGCGGGAGGTCAACCCTCGACGCCATATCCCGACTGCGGGGCAGCGTCGACGAAGCGGTCGCCGGGGGAGAGGTGTTGTTGGCTGTATCGCTGGACATAGCCAACGCCTTCAACACCCTCCCCTGGGAAACTATCGCCGAGGCGCTGAGGTACCACAACGTCCCGTGGTACCTCAGGCGCGTCCTTGCGGACTACTTCGTGGACCGGGTCATCATCTACCCGGCCCAAAGCGAGGTGGTCCGCAGAGGCATGTCTTGTGGCGTTCCACAGGGGTCGGTCCTCGGGCCGCTCCTGTGGAACGTAGGGTACGATTGGGTCCTGCGCGGTGCTAATCTTCGGGGAGTCGGTGTACTATGTTACGCCGACGACACCCTAGTCACCGCGCGGGCCCCGACGTTTCGCGACGCCTCCGTCCTCGCTACGGCAGGCGTCGCCCATGTCGTGCGTCGCATCGGGGCACTAGGTTTGAAGGTGGCCCTCGAAAAGTCCGAGGCCCTATTCTTTCATGGGCCTCGGCAGACGCCGCCTCGAGATAGGTCAATTGTGGTGGGCGGCACCTCCATCGCTGTCGGGACCAGTTTGAAATACCTCGGGCTGGTTCTCGACAGTCGGTGGCGGTTTGCGGAGCATTTCCGGCAGCTGGCACCGAAATTGCTGGCGTTTGCCGGAATGCTCTCGCGGTTGCTGCCCAACAGCGGAGGCCCGGGGTCTGCCTGCCGCCGTCTCTACGACGGAGTGGTGCGCTCCAAGGCGCTCTACGGAGCGCCCATATGGGCGGAGGCCCTCTGCCCAGCAAACGTTGCGCTGCTGCGACGACCGCAGCGCGCCATCGCGCAGAGGGCCGCACGGGCGTACCACACCGTCTCTTACGAGGCGGCGTGTCTAATTGCGGGCAGTATCCCCTGGGATCTCGAGGCTGGCGTCCTCAAGAGGGTCTATGATGAGGGCGCCCTGATGCGGCGCAATCTGGGAGGTCGGCCGCCTCCGGAAGAGATCGATCGCTGGAGACAGGCGGCTCGCGACGATCTCTTCCGGAAATGGGCCGAAAGGCTGCGAGCGACCCGTAGTGGGTCGCTGCTCGTGGGGGCCGTCCGGCCCGTCCTGCGTCTTTTTGTGGAGAGGGGTCATGGGGCTCCGACGTACCACCTCACCCAACTTCTCACGGGTCATGGCTGTTTTGCCAAGTACCTGTGGGAAGTGGTGGGGATCGAACCGGAGCCCCGGTGCCGTCACTGCACCAGCGGCGACCCCGACACGGCCTACCACACCATGGCCGTGTGTGAGGCGTGGGACGGCCAAAGGACGGCCCTCGTAAGCTCCATTGGTGGAGACCTTTCGCTGTCGGCCGTGATTCCAGCCATGGCCGACAGCGAAGAGTGTTGGGCCGCCGTCGCCTCGTTCGCTAGCGAGGTGATGGCGGCAAAGAGAGAGGCTCTGCGGGAGCGGGAGCGAGCTGGTCTCACTCTTCCGCCCCGCAGGCCCCCGGCGAGGGGACGCCGGCGAGCGCAATTCGCCCGCGTCCCCGAATGAGCGAAGCCACGGGCGGTGGGTCGGGGGACCCGCCGCCCCATGCTAATGTGGCGGAATGCGCCCCTCAGTGTTCCTGGGGCGCATTCGTAAAGTGAGCTGGCCCCATCACCTGGAAAGTCTGTCCGGATGGTGGGGCCACCAAGAGGCGAGCCCGAACGGGCGTCCCTAGCCGAGTCGCGGTGAGAATTCTATCCCGCGGCTCGGATTAGGCGAAGGAGGAACACCGTGGTGGTTTAGTGGGTAGTCTGGCCTCCGTTTCGAGGTCAGGAGTCCCACACGAAGCGAACCCCCTGCCCCCGCGGGGGGTGAGCGAAGTGCGTAAATGCATTCCACCACGTAAAAAAAAAAAAAAAAAAACCTAACCTAACCTAACCGAGTCGCCCAGCACTCCCCGTGACGATCGGATCGTTTTCCGTTTTGCTCCGACTTTAAAAAATCATTTGAGTGGGTTTTTCTCGTGCGATTTTTAAGTGCCGCATACGAAAAGTTGCGTCTCGGCGGCCCCCATCCGCCTGCAGTCTTCAAATTAGCCGGACGATACTGGCGGAGGCGCCGGAGCCGAAAAACCTAGTTTTTATAGGTTAAGTGAATTGTTTTTATGTTATAAATCGGTTAGTGAGTGGAAAACCGACAAGTGAAAAGTGTCCTCGGCAGCGGGCTGCTGAGCCCTATCCTTTCCGCCAGCCTTTTTCAGCCGGAAAATTCAGGAAGTTGCTGAAAAAGGCAAAAAAACAACTACCACGTGGCGGCGTGCTACCAGAACCAGCTGTCCGAGGAGGCTGAAATTTTGCATGGAGGAAGACCGTCACCAGCTCAACATTTTTCTCCAAAAAGAAAAATTTTTCGCCAGGTGAAAATTTTTTAATTTGAATTTGAAAAGTGAAACTTTGGCAGTGAATAGCGGCAGAACCAGATAAAAACTCAATATTCTGCAACTGCTATAAGTTGCGCGCTCATTTGATCTACGAGCCTACAAACTTTAAAAAATTTTCCGGCGATTTTTCACCGAGCCGCAATAGAAAAACTGAATTTTTCAGTTTTTCGTGAAAATTTCCAAGAAAAATCGGTGAAAAACTTTTTTATGTACATAGTTGGATAGAGCTTATTTTACTGCTAATTTTAAGATTTTTAATATAATTTTAACGATAACCAGTTCGGAGTAATCGAATTTTTACTATTTTTTCAAAATTATTTAAAAGGGGGTAGATTTTCTTTGTTTTTGACGGCGGGGTTGGGTTTGGACAAGCCTTTTACACTTGTTTAAGCCCAAACAAGCCCGCTCTAGCGGCAAAAACAACGAAAATTGTAAATTCCGACATTTCATAAAAATTTTGTATGAAACTTTAATTTAAGTTTTCTCCGGATTGGTTACTTCTATCTCAAAAATTCTTTTTGTGCCGTGTATGTCAGGGGAAAATTTTTAAGTTTTTTATATTTTTGTGCAATTTGGAGCTTTGCTCTCCAAATTAGTTTTAGACCACCTGGGGGGACAATAGACGTCAAGCCCACCCCAGATATCGATTTTGGGCTCTCTGCGACCAACCGTTTAGGAGCTACAGCCGGTCAAACTTTGACCTTGGGCGCGCGCGGCCATCTTGGAAAAATTTAAACACCCGTAGCTCCATAACCGGTGGTCGCAGAGAGACCGGATTTCGACTGGGGACGTCAGCAAAGGGCCATCTACCCCGCCCCACAGAGATTCGGGAAATTCCGGGAAATTTTCCCGGAAAATTTTCCGAATTTTCTTTTTGTTTTTCACCATACGGGGGTGGTAGGGGGTGTCGGGCCGATCAGGGAGAAGCTTTTTCGGGATCGCTGGGACACCTGGAACCCGAGATATACGTGCTCAAAGTTTGGCAAGTCCGCCATCTTGGATTTTTTCAGAGACGTATATCTCGGCAACCGGTGGTCGTAGCGGCCCCTGGTTTTCTCTGGGAGGCTTGGCTCCTCCTCCCGCACCCTTTAGGTGGGGTTGGGGGTGGACCCCACAAAGTTGGGGGCCCGATTTTTGGGGGTCACCAATTTGACCCAAAAACCAAATCGTGGGATAGGGCTTGCCGGGACCTCTTCGGGGACCCCTCTCTCGCTTGGATCGGACTGGTGGTTCTTGGGATATCGGGGTTTGAAAACTCATACAATTTTTGTATGAAAATTTTCGAGCCCTGCTATCTCCGAACCAGTGGACCTAGACCCTTCGAGTTTGGGCTCTTTTTGGAGGGCTCGGGGAGCTCTATCCGATCGACCCCAGGGAAAGGCTCTACATAGAGTTCAAAAAATTTTTTGTGTAGAGTCGGAGTTTTTTGGAGCCACAAGGCCCAAACTCAATTATTTTATATGGTTTGTAGCTCCAGATAATTAATAGGTGACTGTTACTGGGTTACAATAGCTTTGTGTAATTTATTTTAACTTTTACTTATATTTAGATTAAGACTGTATTACTGCAGACTGGTAGATCCACTCTACTTAATATAGACCAGTAGCTGAGCTACTAGCGACTGGTAGAGTTAGCTCTACCAAATATTATTTTTATAATTTTTTTTGATTTATAACTTTAGTAAAGTTATTTAACCTATATTTTGTATTTTGACATTGATAATTGTTCTTACGCCAGCTTCGCGATCGCTTCGGGCCTTACATACATACATTACACACACATACACATCACAAACACTCCCAGGCTACACACACTCACAAACTCTTACACAATACTTACACACCACAACACACCGCACCACCTACACACGACACTATCCCAGGAGTGTTGCCCTTAGCGGATACCTGACGCCACGATTAGCCGCGGAGCTTGAACTGAACAGCGCTGGTTTATTGCCAGTCAGACGAACTTATTTTTATTTTTTGTTGTTCTAATTAATTTATTTATTTCACTTTATTGACAGAATTATTTAATTTATTGACATTTATTAAATTCATTTATAATATTTTTAAATTTCAACGCGCACCTTCGCCAAGCAAAATGAACGCATTTCGCTCGCCCATTGAAAAGAGGAGTACTCCTGCTACCGAGGGCAACTCAACCTTCACACTGGAAGGCAGCCCCAAAAATACGGCGGCGGGCCGCGTATCGGGGACTGTTCGGAAGAGTATCGAGAGGATACAATCCAGGGCGGAACCCCTCTCACAAAATCCCAAGAAGGGAACACTCCATCGGACCCCCCCGCCAAAGACCGAACAGTCGTCGACCGCGCGCCTCGCCAACAACTGCTGCCAAACTATTCGGGAGCAAATAGCCGCCTCTCGAAATCTCAAAACAGAGATCAAGACAAAGATCGAGGAGGCGGTGACTGCTCTCGAAAACTATCTAAAGGCGCTCCCGGGTGAAACGAGCGTGCAAAAGGGCCAGATAAGGCAGACCGCTGGGGCGGCTGGGATACCGGCCTCCGTCGCACCAGCCTCTGCCCCAAGTGCACACGGACTGAAAGTTTTAAGGAAAATAGAGGAAAATGAAAGACTGATAAAAGAGAATGGTAGAATGATGAATGAAATAATGGAAAGAATGGAAAGATTGGATGAAAGGGAGAAAGAAAGAGAAAGAAAGCAGGTGATGACTTATGCGGGTGTGGTGGCGGGTCGCTCGAGTGTGCAGCCCCCCCCGGCACTACACTCCATAGCCATCACCTCGAAGGACGAAAAGGATACCAGTGATCAAATAATGGAACGACTACGAAAGGTTGCGAATGAAGATGATGGATGGGTTATGGTAGAGAAGGTAAGGAAGGCGAAGGATAGAAGGGTAATAGTAGGGTATAAGACAGAGAGTGAAAGGAAAAGGGCACAAGAACGACTGGAATCAAGGGAGAAGGGCTTAGCCGTTGAGCGGATTAAGAACAAAGATCCGCTCCTCGTCCTGTACAGTGTCCTTAGAACTCATACGGATGAGGACCTGCTGAGGGTCATTAAGTCTCGGAACCGTGATGTGTTCCGAGAACTGACCGAAGAGCAGATCCGTATGGGGGTGCTGTACAGGAAGACGGCACGTAACCCACACACCTGTCATGTGGTGCTCAGGGTCTCCCCGGAGGTGTGGACCCGTGCTCTGGAAGCAGGGAGACTGCAGGTAGACCTGCAACCAATCAGGGTTGCAGACCAATCTCCCCTTGTGCAGTGCTCCCTGTGCCTAGGGTACGGACACACCAGGAGGTTCTGCACCGGCACCGAGCCCAGGTGTAGTCATTGTGGCGGGCTCCACCTGAGAGCCGATTGTCCGGACTACGCTGCCGGTGCTGAACCTACCTGCTGCAATTGCCAAAGGGAGAAACTGAGCGGCGCAGGACACGGTGCGTACAGCGACTTGTGTCCTGTGCGTGAAAAGTGGGATAACATAGCGAGGTCCACCACTCAGTACCGGTGCTAACGTTGTCCCGGAGAACACGACCCCAATCAGAGTGCTGCAGGCGAACCTTCAAAGGGGGAAGCTGGCAACCGACGACTTCATACTCGAAGCCTCGAGGCGTAAAGCCGCGGTCGCCCTAATACAAGAGCCCTACGTAGGCAATTCGGCAAGTATGAAGGCATACCAGGGCGTTAGGGTCTTCCAGAACACTGGGCAAGGAGGAGGGACTGTGAAGGCGGCTATTGCCGTCTTCGATCCAAATTTGGATGTTGTGCAGTACCCGCAACTCACCACCGACAACATCATTGTGGTGGGGATCCGGACCAGTGCCTGGATGATCACGCTGGTATCCTTCTACTTCGAGCCGAAACCAGCACCACTGGGGCCCTACTTAGAGCGCCTCAAAGAGGTGAGGCGAAGTCTAGGTTCCCAGCTTGTCATCTTTGGGGGCGACGCTAATGCGAAGAGCACCTGGTGGGGTCACCAGTTCGAAGACAGCAGAGGCGAGCTACTGAGTGGGGTCCTCGCTGAGATGGACCTCCATGTCCTGAATAGTGGAAACATTCCAACTTTCGATACTGTGAGAGGCGGAAGGAGGTACTGCAGCTTTGTGGACGTGACAGCCTGCACGAGCAATGTGCTCGCCTGGATCGACGCTTGGAAGGTTGATACAAGCCTGGCGCCAGGATCAGACCACAACGGCGTGATGTTCAACCTCAACCTAGCAAAAGCCAAAGGCATAGCGATTCAACGCACAACGCGAATCTACAACACCCGCAAAGCCAACTGGGGCGCTTTCAAAGCCAGCATGACCCGGCAGCTCTCGGATATAGCGATAGACGAAATAAGACACCACAACCAGATGGATGTCTTAGTCGAAGCGTACACGAGGGCTGTCGGGGACGCGTGTAGAGAAAGCGTCCCAGTCAAAAAACCGGGGGGGTTGGTCACTGCGCCGTGGTGGTCGGAAAACCTCGCCCAACTTAGAAAGGTTATGGTCACCTACAAGCGTCGCATCAGAAACGCAGCGCCGGTCCGCAGAGCGTTTGTGATAGGGCAGTACCTGGAACGAAAGGAGATGTATGAGAGCGAGGTAAAAAAGGCACAGGTCGAAAGTTGGAAGAATTTCTGCGGAAAGCAGGACAGGGAGGGCCTCTGGGAGGGGATTTATCGAGTGATAGGAAGGGCCACAGTAAGGGAAGAGGAAACCCTGCTTTCCGCCAATGGTTCATTCCTGGACGCGAAGGGTTCGGCCGAATTACTCGCCCGAACCTTTTATCCGGTGGACTGTAGGGAGGAGGACGATGAGGGGCACCGAAGAGTACGAGAAAAGGCAAGGGAGTTGGATGGGGATACGGGTCATCATAATGATGACCCACCTTTTACGCTAAATGAACTCTTCGATGCCCTTCATAAGTTCAACCCCAAGAAGGCTCCGGGGGCGGATGGCTTTACAGCCGATATCTGCACCCACGCCATTAGGGCCGACCCCTTATTTTTCCTGAAGCTGCTGAACCAATGCCTTCACCACGGCTACTTTCCTAAGATATGGAAGGAAGCAGTGGTGGTGGCATTGAAGAAGCCAGGAAAGGACTCATACGCCGTCCCCAAGTCGTATAGACCTATCGGTCTACTGCCCGTCTTGGGGAAGGTGTATGAGAGAATGCTGGTGGCTCGACTCAACTTTTATTTGTTGCCGGGGATTAGCCTCCGTCAATATGGCTTTATGCCACAGAAAGGCACCGAAGACGCCCTCTATGACCTCATGAGTCACATAAGGGCTAAACTTGATGAGAAGAGGATAGTCCTTATGGTGTCCCTGGACATAGAGGGCGCCTTCGATAGCGCATGGTGGCCGGCCATCAAAGTTAGACTGGCGGAGGAAAACTGTCCGGGTAATTTGAGGCGAGTCATCAGTAGCTACCTTAGCGACAGGGAGGTAAGGGTTAGGTATGCGGGCGAGGAGTGCAGACGCCCCACGGAGAAGGGGTGCGTCCAGGGCTCCATTGGCGGACCCTTGCTGTGGAACTTATTGTTAGATCCCGTGTTGCACGAGCTGAGTAGGTCGGTTCATGTTCAAGCTTTCGCGGACGATGTGGTGCTGGTGTTCGATGGGGACACCGCCCTGGAGATTGAGAGACAAGCCAATGCCTCTCTCGAGCATGTGCGGGAGTGGGGCATCCGAACGAAGCTGAAATTCGCACCGCACAAAACATGTGCGATGGTAATAACGCGGAGGCTGAAGTACGATGCCCCACGCCTCAGCATGGGCGGGATAGACATTGGATTGTCTGAGCAAATCAAAATCCTGGGACTCACCATTGACCACCGGCTCACCTTCAACACCCACGTCTCTCAAAATGTATGTAAGAAGGCGATCGCGATATATCACAAGTTAGCGAGGATGGCCCGGATCAGCTGGGGACTTCATCCCGAGGTGATCCGGACCATCTATACCGCGGCTGTGGAGCCGACGGTGCTGTACGCGGCATCTAGTTGGGGCGCGGCGGTGGACAAGCTTGGAATACGGAAGCAGTTGAACGTGGTGCAGCGCGGATTCGCACAAAAATTATGTAAAAGCTACCGGACGGTCTCCCTGCACTCGGGGCTGATCCTGGCTGGAATGCTCCCTCTGGACCTCAGAGTTCGCGAGGTGGCCTCGTTATACGAGGCCAAGAGAGGAGTGTTCCAGTCATGGTTGGGAGACAGGGAGATCGAACGGATGGCTCCGGCCATTGAAGCACCTCACCCCGCGGAGCATATGAGCCTGGAGTTCACCAGTCTGGTAGACGAGGAACAATATCAGAGCACCGATAGTATCGAGGTACGCATCTTTACGGACGGGAGCAAGATTGAGGGTCGTGTCGGCGCCGCGTTATCCATTTGGCATAACGGGGCCGAAACTAAGACCCTCAAACTTGCTCTCGCACCGCACTGCACCGTCTACCAGGCCGAGCTCCTGGCCATATGCAAAGCGACCAGTGAGGTCCTTAAACGCGGCGCGGCCACGTTCGGCGTTCTCAGCGACAGCAGAGCCGCACTCCAAACGGTGACGAACCACCGAGCCCTCCACCCACTGGCAGTTGAAGCCAGACTTAACATCAGGCGGGGCTTGGCCCAGGGCAAGGAAATTTCCTTGTTCTGGGTCAAGGCCCACGTCGGGTTGGAGGGCAATGAGCGGGCCGATGAGCTCGCCAAGGAGGCGGCTCTGCGGTCGAAGCGGGCGCCACATTACGGCCTGTGCCCGGTTTCATTCGTGAGGCGGGGTCTGCGTCAGATCACGCTTGGCGTGTGGAACGAGCGGTACAGGCTGGGCGAAACTGCTTCCGTGACCAAGTTGTTCCTCCCATGCGCGGTGGCGGCGTACAGCATCGTCCGCAAGATGGGGGTCGCCAGTACGACCACCCAATTGTTGACGGGACATGGTGGGTTCTCCGAATACTTGGCTCGTTTCAAGTGTAAGGAGGACCCATCATGTGCCTGTGAACCTGGGGTGGAGGAGACCGTTGTCCACCTCGTCGTGGACTGCCCGATTCACGCGAGGGATCGGTACAACCTCGAGCATAGGACAAAAATTAAAATAAGTGTACAAAACTTACCAACACTCCTGAACAAAAAATATAGAGCTCACTTTTTGGAGTATTGGGACAAAATTGTCAAAATAGTTAATATTAGAAATAAGAGTTAAGGTGAACACCAGTGGATATTTTTCATAAATATCCCACGGTATCACAACAAAATGTATATCAAAAAAAAAAAAAAAAAGACCAATGTACCAAAAGTGGAAGTGTATTATATATATAGTAGTAATAAGCAAAAATGTGAATTAGTGAATAAGTAAGAAAAGTAAAATTTAAGTAAATATTAGTAAAGTTATAAGAAAAAGATGTTAATTGAGATAAAATAAATAAATAAAATATACCTACACCCCCCCCTAATAATCCCTAAGTATGAAAGGTATGGCGTGAAAGTACGAGAGGGATACAAGAGAGAACTAGAATGTTACTAGAGGCACGGAATGAAAGCGAGAATAGTATATAATAGGAAATAGTTATCATAAAATACTTATGAACCCTGAGTGGGTTTCTCTATGCATAGACGAGACTAGCGTAAATTAATCACTGCACAGAATAGGCTCCCGCCTTGAGCAGGAGGTGTTAGAAAAAAAAAAAAAAAAAAAAAAAAAAAAAAAAAAAACCTAACCTAACCTAACCTAACCGAGTCTTGTTCGAGACGCCGTGCCGAGCGGTCGCATCCACAGTGCGCTCCCGAATATTATTCGTGAATAAAAATTTATCATTTTCTTACAAAGTTTTTGAAATAATTTGACGAAAAAGTGCAGTGTGTGAGTGCGTGAGTGAGTGCGGGATACGTGTTCCAGAAACCACAGCAGCTCCTGACACCTGAGCCCGGAAAAGCACCCAAGGTTGGTCAAAACCATTAAACACCTGTGCTAGGCTTTTCTGCTTCATCTGCCACGAAAACTCTCTGTGTTTTACCACATTAACACTTTTTTAAAATACCCTCACAAAAAATTTCTACAAATAAAATTTTAAAACTACAAACATACACCGCTCAGCACCGGCTATACGCTCAGCAAGGCTACATAATACCAACTCAAATAGTCGACAGCACCGCCGAGTGAAAATAACGAGAAAATTGAAACTGAAACGTAAAAACTGTAACCAGCGCTCATCAACGCGTGCCGCCAGGTGCCGATCACCTGCCTTCGATTGGCCATTCCTTCGGCAGAATTTGGACCTACATGCCGACAGGCAGCGAAAAGCGCAACGCAAGACTCGGCCAAAAACGCCTAAAAAACTAGTCGTAGTGATAAGTCTGACTATATTTCTATTAGAATAAAAGAGACATACAAGCGTTTTATTGCTGTAATTTTAGACTTAAAACTGTATTTTAATTATGACAATTGACTAGGAATTCAAATTATTTGTTTAACTAATTTTACACATACCGACTTTTAAATTCTTTTGACAAAAAACTGATAAGCTTTAAAACAAAGCTATAATTTTACTTTTAATTTACTTTTAAATTTAATTTTTACAATAATTGTCTGTGTTGTCCTATATACAATTTTACAATTTACAATTTACAATTTACAACCTATATTAGTGTAAGTAATCTTAATCACGCGATCTTGCTTAGTACCTTCCTTTATTTTGTAACACCTACGGTTTTAAAATGAATTTCGCTGGCCATTCACCGATGCCGGACAAGGAGAGGACTTTCGTCGTGGAAAATGGCCACGAGACTGGAAAGAATGACCTCATCAAGAAGATTCACAAGAAGGAGGTCAGAAGGTCCTTCGACCAGGTACCCATCCAACCTGCGCCAGAAAAACTAGCAGTGCCGCCCCCACACCCCTCACCGTCTACAGTGGCAGCAGCGGTACCTGATGGAACCGTGGCGCCAGTGGAAGGCAGGGCACAGGAGGCGAAACTGTGCAACAACCGCGCCAAAACAGCACTCAATAGCGCGAGAAACCTTCGGACC
Source organism: Pelosia muscerda (assembly GCA_963691645.1). Taxonomy (NCBI): domain Eukaryota; kingdom Metazoa; phylum Arthropoda; class Insecta; order Lepidoptera; family Erebidae; genus Pelosia; species Pelosia muscerda. The sequence continues at coordinate 8,567,621 of OY829126.1, read as the reverse complement.
GATATCAAATCGACCGTTATGAAGGAAATTGAACGCCTCTATCAGTTAGTGAAAGAGGCGGAAGAAGCAAACAAATGCGGGATCGCCAGTAAGAATACCGAAAAACCGCACAGTACACACTGGGCGGACTCGGAGGGCATGGAAACAAGGATCCTGGACAGCATCGCCGAGGCCACCCATCTGATACTTTCTGATAGCCAGGAGAGATGGGCGAAGCAGCACGCCTACATGGAGAAGGCCGAGATAGACTACACAAAAACCATTGTGCTTACTGAAGATTTGATGAGGGTAGCCACGAAAACCCTAGACAGAGTTAAGAATGGGAAACCGGAGTTGAAGACCCTGTACTCCGTGGCTGTCTCCTCAAAGGACGAAGCAGCGACAGCCGAAGAAACCATGGGAAACATAAGAAGCGTAATCAATGCAAAATCAGAAGGGTGGGTGAAAGTAGAAAAAATAAGAAAGGCCAAGGACAGAAAAATTATAATGGGATGCAGGACACTAGAAGAGAGAACAAGAATAAAAAATAAGCTGGAACAGGATGGTGACTTCGTCATCGAGGAAATTAGAAATAAGGATCCGCTTCTGGTGCTGAAGGGCGTGTTGAAGGAGCACAGTGACGAGGAGATTCGGCAGGCCCTCTGGAACCAGAACGCGGAGGTGTTTGGCGCTCCCGGCGACGAGGAAAGCCGAATAGCGATACGCTATAAAAGAAAAGCGAGAGATCCAGGCTGCCATCACGTGGTCATAAGTGTGGCGCCGGCGGCGTGGGCAAGGGCGACTGAGGCGAGGCGACTGTATATTGACCTACAACGTGTCGTAGTAGAGGACCAGTCGCCCCTTGTCCAGTGCACTCGGTGCCTGGGCTATGGCCATGGCAAGCGCTATTGCACAAGCGAGGAGACGGCAGACCTCTGCTCCAACTGCGGAACTATACCCCACCCTAAAGGCGAGGAATGCCCGAGAGATGGTTACCGCCCCTGTTGCATAAATTGCTACCGAGAAACAGGACAAAAGCTATACCACCATGCCTTCTTTGAAGACTGCCCCGTGAGGAAAAAGTGGGACACAGTGGCCAGGGCATCGGTGGCATACAGGTAGCGGTACCCTGGAGACTGTGTCGACCATTCCACTATTAACAAATAACATCACGAAATACCCACATAAAACAAAAAAGTAAACTGTACATAAAACACTCCTCAATGAAACTAGGTCATACATTTCACATTTAAACACATACACGTAACATCAAAATTAATCTCCTACACAACGGGCATTCTGCATTTTATATAGATAAAATTGCAAAATAAACCAGTACCTAATTATTACACGTACAACACAAACCTACACAAACTACATCAACTAACTACCAACAAATATAATAACCTACGGTAGTAAATAATTCTTATTTAAACAAAAACAAACCCCCAATCTATATAAATAAACATTTCCATAAATTATATCAAAAACAAAGTCAATTTTGACGAAACTTTCTAATTAAAACATTTTTCACTTTTAATATGTATGTACCCTCTTTCAATAATATAAAAACCTAAATTTGTAATATTCTCTAAAACTCTTACTACAGTATTATAAGTAGATATCAAGCCTTATTATATGTAAATGGTATAACATTTGTGAAACATTTTCCTAGGGAAAAGTGGACCAATATGCACCTATAATAAAAAACCTCTTACTATCTATTACATTACCTATCAACCTATTAATTATTATAAATATAATACCTATCTAAACATTTAACATTTATTTAATAATACATTTCTACCTTAATTTCTTCATATTATAACAAATTAAATAAATAACTATATTATGTAATTAATTTATGCATATTTCTATTGCTCAAATTAACTTTGAAGCAATTGAAACTGCCTTATGATATAATATACTCATAGTACTTTATCTAACTTCTAACTATTTACATATATTGTTTCAAAAAAACTTTATATTTGATTGTTTAGACAATCTTGAACAATCTAATACTATTATAAAACATACACACATAATATATACATATAATATTCACTTTATAAACTTATTTATACATGTCCAACCTCTAAAAACATAAAACCTTCTCCATATTATAACATATTAAATAAACAATTACACATACAATTAATTTATGCATATTTCTATTGCTCAAATTAACTTTAAGCAATTGAAACTGCCTTTATGATATAATATACACATAGTATCTAATCTAACTTCTAATTATTACATATTCTATTTTAAATCTTTGTGTTTGATTGTTTAGACATACTTGAACAACCAAATACTATTATTAAACATACACACATAATATATATATATGATACTTACTCTATAAACTTATTTATATATTCCCTACCTCTAAAAACATTAAACCTTCTTCATATTATAACATATTAAGTAAACAATTACACATACAATTAAATTATGCATATTTCTATAACTCAAACTAACTTTTGAGCAATTGAAACTGCCTTTATGATATAATATACCCATAGTATCCAATCTAACTTCTAATTATTACATATCTTATTTTAAATCTTTGTGTTTGGTTGTTTAGACTTACTTGAACAACCAAATACTATTATTAAACATATACACATAATATATACATATAATATTTACTCTATAAACTTATTTATACACATAGATTCTTAACTAACTTCTAATTATTTATATATCTTGTACCTTTATATGCTATCACTGATTTGTAACAAATTGTAACAAGGTCCCCACAAGATTTATCCAGTGGGGGAACTCCTGAGGGGTTTCATTGGAGTACAGTACCCTTGGGTGCTGTACTCTGGTGGGACTCACAAATAAAAATAAAAAAAAAAAAAAAAAAAAAAAACCTAACCTAACCTAACCTAACCTAACCTAACCTAACCTAACCTAACCTAACCTAACCTAACCTAACCTAACCTAACCTAACCTAACTTAACGAAACCTAACTTTACATTGTCGTATCACATAGGTTACCGATTTTCAGTTATTGGTTTTGCGGAATTGGGTTGTGGTTACCAAATAAAATTTCTTCGAAAAACTGAAAAACCGAAAACGGAAAAACAAAAACCAAAACACGAAAACCTAAAACCGAAAACGAAATTGTAATCAGAAAACCGAAAACCGAAAAACGAAAACTCGAAAACCAAGAACCGAAGACCGAAAACAGAAAAACCGAAATCGGAAAACCGAAAACACAAACCGTAGACCATGGCCCGTATATCGTAAAGCGTAGACGGTCCACCGTAGACCGTAGACCGTAGACCGTAGACCGTAGACCGTAGACCGTAGACCGTAGACCGTAGACCGTAGACTGTAGACCGTAGACCGTAGACCGTAGACCGTAGACCGTAGACCGTAGACCGTAGACCGTAGACCGTAGACCGAAGATCGTAGACCATGGACCGTAGAGCAAAGACTGTCCACCGTAGACCGTAGACCGTGGACCGTGGTCCATAGTCCGTAGACAGTTAAACGTGAATCGTAGCCCGTAGACCTTAGACAATGGACCGTAGACCATAGACCGTAGACCGTAGACTGTCCACCGTAGACCGTAGAACGAAGACCGTAGATCGTAGTTCGTGGATCGTAGATCGTAGACCGTAGACCGTAGATCGTAGACCTGGACCCTGGACCCTGGACCCTGTACCCTGGACTCTGGACCCTGGACCCTGGACCCTCGACCCTGGTCCCTGGACCCTGGAACCTGGACCCTGGACCCTGAACCCTGGACCCTAAACCTTGGAGCCTGGACCCTGGACCTTGGACCCTTAACCCTTAACCCTGGACCCTGGGCCCTGGACCCTGGACCCTGGACCCTGGACCCTGGACCCTGGACCCTGGACCCTGGACCCTGGACCTTGGACTTAAGAACTTGGACCTTGGACCTTGGACCTTTGGACCTTGGACCTTGGACCTTGGACCTTGGACCTTGGACCTTGGACCTTGGACCTTGGACCTTGGACCTTGGACCTTGGACCTTGGACCGTAAACCATAGACTGTAAACCGTAGACCGTAGACTGTAGACCGTAGAACGAAGACTGGAGACCGTAGACCGTAGACCGTAGACCGTATACCGTAGACCAAGATTCGGTTTCAGTTTTTGCAATATTCCATTGTCGATGAACCTAACCTAACCAAATGTAACCTAACAACTTCAAACCTCATAATAGGATTTCGGTTTTCGGTTTTCGGTTCTTGGTTATCAGTTTTCGGTTTTTGGTTTACCGTTTTCTAACCCAACCTAACCTAACTTAACGAAACCTAACTTTACAACGTCGTACCACATAGGTTACCGATTTTCAGTTATTGGTTTTGCGGAATTGGGTTGTGGTTACCAAATAAAATTTCTTCGAGAAACTGAAAAACCGAAAACGGATAAACAAAAACTGGACCCTGGACCCTGAACCTTGGAGCTTAACCCTAGACCCTGGACCCTGAACCTTGGAGCTTGGACCCTGGACCCTGGACCCTGGACCCTGGACCCTTGACCCTGAACCATGGACCTTGGACCCTGGACCCTGGACCCTTGACCCTTGACCCTGGACCCTGGACCCTGGACCCTGGACCCTGGACCCTGGACCCTGGACCCTGGACCCTGGACCCTGGACCCTGGAACTTGGACTTAAGAACTTGGACCTTGGACCTTGGACCTTGGACCTTGGACCTTGGACCTTGGACCTTGGACCTTGGACCGTAAACCATAGAATGTAAACCGTAGACCGTAGACTGTAGACCGTAGAACGAAGACTGGAGACCGTAGACCGTAGACCGTAGACCGTAGACCGTAGACCGTAGACCGTAGACCGTAGACCGTATACCGTAGACCAAGATTCGGTTTCAGTTTTTGCAATATTCCATTGTCGATGAACCTAACCTAACCAAATGTAACCTAACAACTTCAAACCTCATATTAGGATTTCGGTTTTCGGTTTTCGGTTCTTGGTTATCAGTTTTCGGTTTTTGGGTCACCGTTTTCTAACCCAACCTAACCTAACTTAACGAAACCTAACTTTACAACGTCGTACCACATAGGTTACCGATTTTCAGTTATTGGTTTTGCGGAATTGGGTTGTGGTTACCAAATAAAATTTCTTCGAAAAACTGAAAAACCGAAAACGGAAAAACAAAAACCAAAAACCAAAAACCTAAAACCGAAAACGAAATTGTAATCAGAAAACCGAAAACCGAAAAACGAAAACTCGAAAACCAAGAACCGAAGACCGAAAACGAAATTGTAATCAGAAAACCGAAAACCGAAAAACGGAAACTCGAAAACCAAGAACCGAAGACCGAAAACAGAAAAACCGAAATCGGAAAACCGAAAACACAAACCGTAGACCATGGCCCGTATACCGTAAAGCGTAGACTGTCCACCGTAGACCGTAGACCGTAGACCGTAGACCGTAGACCGTAGACCGTAGAACGTAGACCGTAGACAGTAGACCGTAGAGCAAAGACTGTCCACTATAGACCGTAGACCTTGGACCGTGGTCCATAGTCCGTAGACAGTTAAACGTGAATCGTAGCCCGTAGACCGTAGACAATGGACCGAAGACCATAGACCGTAAACCGAAGACCGTAGACTATAGACCGTAGACCGTAGTCCATAGTCCGTAGACAGTTGAACGTGAATCGTAGCCCGTAGACCGTAGACCATGGACCGTAGACCATAGACCATAGACCGAAGACTGTCCACCGTAGACCGTAGACCGTAGACCTTAAACCGTAGTCCATAGTCCGTAGACCGTAGACCGTAGACCGTATACCGAAGACCGTAGACCGTAGACCGTAGACAATGGACCGAAGACCATAGACCGTAAACCGAAGACCGTAGACTATAGACCGTAGACCCGTGAATCGTAGCCCGTATACCGTAGACCTGGACCCTGGACCCTGGACCCTGGAACCTGGAACCTGGAACCTGGACCCTGGACCCTGGATCCTGGACCCTGGACCCTGGACCCTGGACCCTGGATCCTGGACCCTGGACCCTGGATCCTGGACCCTGGACCCTGGACCCTGGACCCTGGACCCTGGACCCTGGACCCTGGTCCCTGGACCCTGGACTTTGGACCTAGGAACTTGGACCTTGGACCTTGGACCTTGGACCTTGGACCTTGGACCTTGGACCTTGGACCGTAAACCATAGACTGTAAACCGTAGACCGTAGACTGTAGACCGTAGACCGTAGACCGTAGACAGTAGACAGTAGACAGTAGACAGTTGATAGTAGACAGTAGACAGTAGACAGTAGACAGTAGACAGTAGACAGTAGACAGTAGACCGTAGACCGTAGACCGTAGACCGTAGACCGTAGACCGTAGACCGTAGACCGTAGACCGAAGATCGTAGACCATGGACCGTAGAGCAAAGACTGTCCACCGTAGACCGTAGGCGGTGAACCGTGGTCCATAGTTCGTAGACAGTTAAACGTGAATCGTAGCCCGTAGACCGTAGACAATGGACCGTAGACCATAGACCGTAGACCGTAGACTGTCCACCGTAGACCGTAGACCGTAGACCGTAGAACGAAGACCGTAGATCGTAGTTCGTGGATCGTAGATCGTAGACCGTAGATCGTAGACCTGGACCCTGGACCCTGAACCCTGGACCCTGGACCCTCGACCCTGGACCCTTGACCCTGCACTCTGCACCCTGGACCCTTGACCATGGACCCTTGACCCTGGCCCCTGGCCCTCGGACACTGGACCCTGGACCCTGGACCCTAGACCCTGGACGCTGGACCCTGCACCCTGGATCCTCGACGATGAACACTGGACCCTGGACCCTGGACCCTGGAACCTGGTCCCTGGACCCTGGACTCTGGACCCTGGACCCTTGATCCTGGACCCTGGACTCTGGACCCTGGACCCTGGACCTTGGACTTAAGAACTTGGACCTTGGACCTTGGACCTTGGACCTTGGACCGTAAACCATAGACTGTAAACCGTAGACCGTAGACTGTAGACCGTAGAACGAAGACTGGAGACCGTAGACCGTAGACCGTAGACCGTACTGGACCCTGGACTCTGGACCCTGGACCCTGGACCCTGGACCCTGGACTCTGGACCCTGGACCCTGGACCTTGGACTTAAGAACTTGGACCTTGGACCTTGGACCTTGGACCTTGGACCTTGGACCTTGGACCTTGGACCTTGGACCTTGGACCGTAAACCATAGACTGTAAACCGTAGACCGTAGACTGTAGACCGTAGAACGAAGACTGGAGACCGTAGACCGTAGACCGTAGACCGTAGACCGTAGACCGTAGACCGTATACCGTAGACCAAGTTTCGGTTTCAGTTTTTGCAATATTCCGTTGTCGATGAACCTAACCTAACCAAATGTAACCTAACAACTTCAAACCTCATAATAGGATTTCGGTTTTCGGTTTACGGTTCTTGGTTATCAGTTTTCGGTTTTTGGTTCACCGTTTTCTAACCCAACCTAACCTAACTTAACGAAACCTAACCTTACAACACGTGTCGAAGACCGAAAACAGAAAAACCGAAATCGGAAAACCGAAAACACAAACCGTAGACCGTAGACCGTAGACAGTAGACAGTAGACAGTAGACAGTAGACAGTAGACAGTAGACAGTAGACAGTAGACAGTAGACAGTAGACAGTAGACAGTAGACAGTAGACAGTAGACAGTAGACAGTAGACAGTAGACAGTAGACAGTAGACAGTAGACAGAACTACATATTATTTACCACATTGCACAGTCAAATGGTTATAATACAGCCATGGTTGACTCTGTAATAAGGAGGAAACAAACCAACATTATAAAAAAGCTTTTATACCCACATAGGATGGAAACAAAAAAATTCAATTGCAGTCTACCCTATTTTGGTTATGTGTCGGAACGTGTGGCTATGGTTTTAAATAGAAATAAAATTTTCTCAGCTATCAGATCCCAATATACTCAAAGAATCAAAGAATCAAAGAATCAATTTCATTTATTCAGTTTAGGCACATAAAGAGCACTTATGAATGTCAAAGTTTTACAATAATTATGTAACTACATTTGTCAAAAATATTATAATTCATAATAAATTAGGATACTTAGTAAATAAATCATTAGAAAATGATTCTTTCGCTGGTTCGGTAGTTAAATCTCCTGAGAAGAGACCAGCAAGAAACTCAGGTAGATTATCGTTATTCTTTTTAATATTTAGTTGTTTATTTATAATAACTGGGTGCAAGAGCAAGAGATTATTATGACCACGCATTTTTATCATCAAGATATTCGTCTACTTTATAATAGCTTTTTTTAATTAAAAATCTTTTCAATTCTATTTTAAACTTATCAAGTGGCAGGTCAGCCAAATCCTGAGGAATTTTATTATATATTTTTATACATTTGCCCACAAACGAATTACTGACTTTATGAAGCCTTAGTTTCGGTATCGCCAGTTTATTTTTATTTCGCGTATTCAAGTTGTGAAAGTCTGATTTTTTTTGGAAGAGGTCTAGGTTCTTCCTTACATATAAGGCGTTGTCGTAAATATATTGTGAGGCAACTGTTAAAATATTAATTTCTTTAAACAGTTCTTTCAGCGAGTCACGGGGTCCGAGGCAATAGATTGCTCGTATAGCTCGTTTCTGTAATATAAATATAGTTGCAATATCGGCAGCTGAGCCCCACAGCAGCAGACCATATGACATAACGCTATGAAAGTAACTGAAATAAACTAATCGTGCCGTTTTCTCGTCAGTTAGTGACCTTATCTTTCTAACCGCATAGGCAGCTGAGCTAAGTCTTCCTGCTAAGGCTGTGATATGAGAACCCCATTGTAGTTTATTATCTAGTGTGATGCCAAGAAAAACTGTGGTATTGACTATTTCCACAGTTTCATTATTCATTATAATGTTTGAGTCTATATGTCTTACATTTGGCATCGTAAATTTTACACATTTTGTTTTTTTGGCATTAAGTAGCAGGTTATTACTCGTGAACCAATGCAATATTACAGAAAGGGTATTATTCACATCGTCAAGTATTACTTTTTGTCTGTCAGTTTTAAAAATTAATGAAGTGTCATCAGCAAATAATACTATTTCACAAAGATTTTCAATGAAGTATGGAAGGTCGTTTACATATATCAGGAACAAAAGGGGTCCTAATATCGAGCCTTGGGGTACTCCCATGACTAGCGGGGCGCCAGAAGAATCGGTGCCATTAACGTTTACTTTTTGTACTCTGCCAGTGAGGTAAGACCTAAGTAAGCTAAGTGAGCTATTCGAGACACCATAATAATCTAACTTTAATAACAAGGTCTCATGATCAACACAATCGAAAGCCTTTGATAAGTCACAAAAAATACCAATGGCATCCTGCTTCTCCTCCCATGCATCAAATATATGTTTAACTAGTGCGACTCCTGCATCTGTTGTATTTTTGCCTTTAGTAAAACCAAACTGTTTTTTATGAAGTAAATCATTGGCTGCAAAATGTGAAAGCAGTTGATTAAATATTATTTTTTCAAAAATTTTACTTAGCGCTGGTAATATAGAGATGGGACGAAAATTGGATGGGTCACTTTTGTCCCCTGCTTTGAATAACGGAATGATTTTACTGTACTTCATAAGATTTGGAAATTGTTTTTCATCTATACATTTATTGAATATGAATGCAAGGTAGGGCGCAATAGTGGGCATTATTGAATTTATTATATTGGTTGAAATGCCCCAGAGATCTTCAGTCTTTTTTATATTTAATTGTTTAAATGTTTTAAGTATTGTTTCAGTGTCTATATACTGAAAATTAAAGACTACATTACATTTAGGGACATAAGATTTAAGAAGGGAATCGGCTACGTTTTGCGACGAATTTAATTCACTCGTAGTAGTAATTCCAATATTTGTGAAAAAAGATTCAAAAGCATGGGCCACTGCAGAATCAGTGGTAATGTATTGATCATCTATTTTTATGTCGAAGGATCGATCACGTGACCTTGTTTTACAGGTTTCTTTGTTAATGACATTCCATGTTGCCTTAATTTTATTATCAGATTTTTCTATTGTAGCCCGTATATGATTAGATTTGGCGATTAAACATACTTTCTTGAATAATTTCGAGTATATTTTGATATTTTCAATTACCTGTGGCTCACTAGTAGATGCCTTTATATCGTATAATTCATATAATTTCTTCCTACTTTTGTATATTCCAGGTGTAGCCCAATCACTAAATTTAATTTTAAATTGATTTACATTTATTGTTTTTTTGGTGAAAATATTGTTAAATTCACTTTTGATTACTCCGAACAAATCTCTGTAGAGATCATTCGGATGATCGTTATTATTCATCTCTAGAAGAGGTATTTTATCTTTAATGTTTCCTTTAAAATGTTTCAATCGACATGTCGTGATTGGTCTACATACAATATTTGTTGTTAATGGAATATGTTGGTGCTCAAATCTAGCTAGCTGACCTGTATGATCTGATTTAATGAAATTTATTATAGATTTCTCGTTTACATCACCGTCAGAAAAAATGTTATCTAAGCAGGTAGCTGATGTGGCTGTTTTGCGAGTTGGTTCTCTAAAGAGATTTTGTAAGTTAAAAGATTTAAAGAGATTAAGGAACCTTAACGCGTTCTGGGAGTTTTCCAAGATATTAATGTTAAAATCGCCACATACAACTACCATCTTTTTACACTTACATACCTTTTTTAAGGTTTCTTCCATAATAGATTCAAACTGGTGGTAATCGCCAGAAGGAGATCTGTAGACGCTAATAATAATAAATTGCTCAAGCTCTGCACATGCTAACTCAATATTTCGCTCACTTGAGAGTGCTACTATGTCTTTTCTTTCTTTGGATTTTATTTTTTCATTAATTAAAATGAGTGACCCACCTCTAATAGCAGAATCTCTAGTAAACGAACTAACAACTCTGTAATTATCAATACTAATTAACATTTCGTGTTTTTTTAACCAGTGTTCAGTTACACAAAGTACATGAATATTTCTTTCATTTAAAAATAATTCCAGTTGTAACTCTTTGCCTGAAAAGCCTTCAATATTCTGGTGAACAATATTCATGAACACAGACTTCCCCTTAGTTTTTGAATCTAATTTGCAAGAGATTTCCTCTATTGTCCTAGAATTAAATTTAAATTGTTGTCATTATTAATTGGAACATATTCCAAGGTTTCAAGACACTTATTGTCATATTTCTGCCCAATAAAAGCAGTGTGGCTAGCCAAGTTCTTGGCTGAGTATTCAATACAATAAGATAGCGAAGATGCTATCTGTCTCTTAAAATACCTATTCAAATAGAATTTATTTGATGTCAATAACAATTTATTTTCTAAATATGTATTTATGTCCATTAAGTGGAACTTGTCTGAATTATGATACATCAATGTATGTATCGTTTGATTAAGCTTAAATCTAAGGTTATTTTCTGCCTGTGACAAACTACGGCTATATGGCAGTGTAAATAAAATTATGTTTTTAACATCTAATGATCTCAGCAGTTCAAGACAATGCTTGAATGCATTCCTGTCCGTATTTCCCCTATCACCAATTAAAATTATTAGAGTATTGATACCGTCTAAACTATAATTGTTTATTTTTTTAATAATATTAGGGTAAGTTAATCCCGGTAAACAATAATTAGTTATATTTTGTTGTAAATATGAACTTAATAACCGGCCCATTGATTTCCCTAATTCATCACAAAACATGACTACTTCAGATTTTACATTTTCATTATTTATATTATTTTGATTATTTTGAGCGCAGAGGGAACTACTGATCTCTTTTGACTCAAGTGAAGTAAGAGAGGGCGTACAGACTGTCTGAGGACTGAGTGAATTATCTTCAGATGTTAATATTGGGTTTGGACTCATCAGATCCTTCATAGCCAGAATGTATTCCTGATACTCACTTTTGACATTAAAATACTTGTCGGTCATTATATCTAATGATTTTTTCAAATTATTCATTTCCGTTTCTAATTTCATAATATTGTTATTATACTCACTGATATTATTTTCAATTAATAATGAATACATATCAAGTTCATCTCCTAGTTTCCTTCTCTCATTAATATACCTGACTTTTGTGTACAAACACTTTTGTCTTTTAATAAGTTTTTGTGTTTTTTTAATGTATTTATTAATTTTTATATATTTCTTAAGTTTGTTCCTACTGCACTGAACTACCCACCTTTTTGAATTAGGATTATGAACTATTAAGGTATCATCCTTTGTTAAATCTATGGTCACTGTGGGTTCTAGGTTTGGTTCAGTAGAAACAAGGCTGGGTGTGCTACCGACTAATTCCTCAAATAAGTTATGGGTTTGAGTTGCTAAGGTGTCCCGTTTCTCGGCCTCAAGGTGGTTAATGTGGTGGTGGGCTTCATGCAGTTCCTGCTCTAAGACCGACATCCGCTTGAGGCCCTGCTCGTACTCGTCGCTGCACTCTCTAAACCCAGTCACAATATTGAGTAATCTGTCACGTTCATCTACCACTAAACTGTGCTCTGTGTGCAGTTCAGCCATCTGCTTTTTTATTAGGTCGTATTTATTCAGACTATCCAGTAGTTCCCTTTCATTGTCATCTCTTTCTCTGTGCAACTGCTCAACCAACGTTTTGGATATATCTAATTCCTTCAATGTTAGATCAAGTTTTCTCAGAAGATCATGTTTGGTCTCACCACGTCGTGCAGAAGACATGCTACGTGTGACTGGCATCTCAATATTAATTACTTTAATGTATAAGGAATTAAATACCAAAAGGCTGCCCGTTCAATACACTACCTACGCAAGTAAATAAGTCGGTAACCTCAAAACGAAATGTATTAAAATACGAGAAGTATATACTAATATGATAATAAGTAGTTTTTAGTACGATTACCTGTGTAACAATAACTTAATATTTAGTAAAAGAGATGACAAAGTTCACAATTAAAAGAAATCACTTTTATATTTTTTATATTGTACGGTGTCATTGACTTCAGTCGTTGAACAAAATCAGCTGGACGCAATTTTCACAAGTTTTTTACACTTTTACACACTGATTTTTTGCTTTTTATGATGATAACATTGTGCTTTGTGATGAATTTTAACCCCAATTATCGTAATAATTAAATAAAAATTAAAATATATACAAGATGAAATACGATCAGATGTTAGCCGTAGTGTTGCCACACGCCAATTATACTCTAAGACAACTATGTAACTCGAAGGATCAAAACATAGGAACAAAAAGTCCCAATACCCAGAATGGTGAAGGAAGCTATTGAAATAAAAAAGCACAAAAACTTAACCGGGAAGATGGATTTCAACTGGCGAGTGTCTGGTGATTCGTAAGTTCACAAAACACAAACAAACGCCATCTTCAAAAACCGTGCGAATCGATACAGTGAGTGTTGTGTGTCGTGATCGAGTGCAATGTGAGAACGCGGACAGTGGTAGTGGTGACGCACGTAGTAAACGAGTAAGAAAGAGGGTAGACCGATACGGTTGGCCTCAATAACAACTAGCTCGGCGGTCATCAGTACACCGTGATCATGGCGCTTGCAATAGCGCCGAAATATCGGTTACACGACGAAATTAACAAACATGGTAAATATCCCGATCGATTTAACAGTGACTTTATAAAAAATAATACTGATATACTGCTGAATGAACAAATACAATTTCATTCGTCCCCACTACTAAAAATCTTTCCATACCGGCAACACACAACATCCGATGTTTCATCGAACGGTGGGGGTAGCGATGAAATAATATAAAAGCGCCAGACACTCGCAGCTCGGCTCATTTGCTTGAGAGTGCTCCTGAAGATGCCTCGTGTAGAGGCGAAACACGTGTCGAAGTTTAAGTCCTTCGCATTAGCGGAATACTGCACGGTACAACATCTCCTCTCTGGTAAGATTTTGTGTTTTTCTTACTTTGAAGAGGGTGGTTTGACATTCCAATATATATTGTTGGAGTGTTGAACCGCGGGTGAGCGGTGGGCCCTCCTCCCTCCCCCAATATATATCTGTTTGTAATGGATTTCCGCCAGGTAACGCCTACATCTATATCGTATCACGTTACGACTTCAAGCTCATATCTAGCCGAACGGTGTCCCGCGGGCCCGACCAGGCCCCGTCGCAGCAAACATCACACATCACAGAATAATATGCTGCATTGTAATCTATCTAAATAAAAATACAATATTGTATAAGTAAATTATATTATATTATTCATTAAATACATTCATTACATTTTCACATCTATAAGTATATTATATTATATTTACACGAGGCATTTCTTGTACAAACCTTGCGGCAGAGAGGAGTCTATATACAACGGGAGCCAAACAATGGCATTCGATACTGCACACTATTCACTCTTACGATATTAGGCCCCGGTCCATAGCGCTATAAGTTGCTCAGCTCTCTCGTCATCATCTGCCTCCTTAACATCAAGATGGACATCTCCATCTCGTGTCGTTCTATTTTCTGTCTCTTCTCAATCTCAAACAACTCCTTCTGTTTGCCCAACTCAAACTCCAGTAGGGCCCTTTTAAGTTGTTGTAACAGTGATGGCTCGTCCCGCTCCGTCCGTATGGGGTCCACGTCGGGCGGGCCCCGGCGCCGGCGCACGTCGGGCTTGACGTCACAGTCCGGCAGCAGCACGCGCTCGGGCCGGCGGTCCTCGCCGGTCGCGTCATGGAGCTTACCGTCTCGCTCGCTTGTCGGTGTCAGTTTATCAACCTGTGAACAAAAACAGTAAATGTCAATGTTTATAGCTTTCGTATCGCCACAAAATGGTTTTGCGGTTGTGAAATATGACTTATCGGTACTACTTGTATATTTGCGATTCCTTGCTATGCGGTGTAAATCGCAAGGAAATTACGTGATAAGCACTATCAATTAACATCTTGGAGAGTATCAGACGACTTGTATGTATATGGTTGGCATTATCACTGTTACGACTAAGCTTGTGTTCTACAGTGAGGATAAATGGTTACTATATTCGTTTTTATGAGTCGCAGTCATTAACCCGCACGGCTCGTCACTACGATGTATCGTTACGCGGTATCGTTAAGAGTTACTCCTGCCAGGAACTCCAATGCACCTAGTAACAAGTCCATACAACTGGTGCAACGAGCGTTACCAACAATTTACCCTAACAATTAGTCGATGCGATTTATATCCTTCCGACGATTACCGATTTAGATTGAACTTCCGACGCTTACCTGACTGTATTATACTACGAGTGTTTTTGAGATTGTCTTCTTCACTTCTTTTTCCTGTGCGGAAATCCCCACAAATACCCCCCGTCGAAGTCAGTAAGGGTGGTTATGTCGGACTCGATCCGACCAGAACCGCAAGACTGTCTAGGGCCATCAGCTGCCGAGGGTGAGGTAGCCTCGGGCATAACCAAACGGTACTAAACTAGAGTATGGAATATTAAGTCGCCAAACATACAGCAGGGTTTACTTTGCCCTTTTCTTAAATATTTAAATGAGGGTTGGAAAACAAGAATTCTAAGTGAGACAGTTAATTTGAGTAAAGACTTCGACACACACATATTTAAACAATTATTAGATATACTTATTCATAATCACCAAATATTTTTTTGCCAGATATAATTTGTTTTTTTGTTAGAAAGTCAATATCAGAAAAAGTAGAGTATCTATAGGGGGTAGGGTACCTGAAGGAAGCATAAAAAAGCCAGACTTACTGTCTCTCCTTTTACGGGACACTGGAGTACTTTCAGGTACGCAGAGCCTGTGGGAAACAGGTTCCCCTTGTCATCAGTGAGTATCTTCACGAGGCGTTCTTCCAGGGCACTCAGCTGTACAGTGCAGGGCGCGCCGCTGGCGAGGCACTTCTGGATCACCGAATATTTGCGGCGGATTTTGAACTTCAGGTCCAACCAGTACTGGAATCAAGGTAATATAAAAGTTAGTTCAAAAGAAAACATAGTAATGAGCATGTGAGCACCTTCTCTACTGTCAAATTGAAGGAGAACACTCATTACATGACAAGGGGTCTGCTTGTTTGATCATTGTTTATATTCATAAGAGCAGTATTATCACTAGATAGTATAAAATAAAGTCGCGTTCTCTGTCCCTTTGTACGCTTGAATCTTTAAAAATACGCAACCGAGCTTGTCTGTGAGCTGTAGACAACTTTGGACCATTTGCTGTGTGTGGTTGCTCGAGTTCTGCCTGTACCACGTCTCCTCCTGTAAGAACCTGTCTCTACAAACCTTCTGTATATTCTAGAAACCGTAGACTGGTTTAAATTTAAATTTCTACCAATCGTTCGTTGATCCAAGCCCTCCCGCACCAATGCTACAATTTGTGCCGCTTGTTCGGACGAAGTATCCATATTATGGTTCAAAAACTCTCGATGTGTTAAAAAACTAACCCAACAATTATGCTGGTAACAATAATTCAATTGACAAAACAAAAAAAATCAATGAGAATCAATTTAAAACTTTGCTATAAATAACACGCAAATCTGATACTACAAGTAAATTTTCTTTTCCCGGCTATATTCATTTGTTTTACTGCAGTTCTATTTTTAAATTTAATTTTTTTTTAAGATTAAGAGCCAGTCTTTCCATATTTATATAATTTAATCTAAAAAGTTTGCATACTTATTATAAAAAATCCTTTTAGAGTAAACCTGAACTTTGATGCAGTTTATGAGTCCGTCAGTGTATTTCAGTTTAAGAATATAAAAAAATACTATAAGTTTCTGCCCATACATTTTGTAAGGAGAAGCCAAAAAAATGCTTATCATATATTTTTCTATTTGTTGTCCCTCAGGACACCATTCAGATGACCATAGGGTGGTGATATTCTTTCTCTAACACCACATAGAGACATTATTATGAATTAATTAAAAGCAATAAAGATATTGGTCTTTCCAAGAAAGGTCTAAATTCCTAACAGATATAATGATATAATAAACAGATAAATAAAAGTAATACTCAGTTAACGTACGCGATGCCAGCTGTACCCATTCCGAGCTTGGTCCTGGTCGACCCTGTTGAGCGTGCGCGCGATCTTGTCCCACATGCGCTTGCGACGCGAGTGTCCCTCGCGCGAGCGTGCGTGAGCCAGCGCTAGCGCCGGGTAGCGCTCCATGTACTGCACGAGCAGCTCCAGCTGCGGCCGAGCGATGCGGCGGCGGCAGCAATGCTGGTCCGAAGTCATCACGCTGAGGGAAACAAACTGAAATAGCAAGATGGATGACGCGTAGGGAAAGCCCACGCAGCGAAAACGCTACGGCGACCGGGGGTTTCTATTCCGAAGGAATTTTATTTTACAAGTGCGATAAATTAAAATCTAATCACGACTAAATCCCCTTGCCCTTCGGGGATATAGGCGTGAGTTTATGTTATGTTATGATATATTAAAAGTCGCGCAACTTTTGTCGGTTCCTAATTGGTATACCTTATGTATTGTGTACAAAACGTTCAAACTTATTTACGGTACTGTGAAGCGGCGGATTCTGTGGTAATCACTAGTTTGGTAATAATTCTAGTACCTATAGAGATATAATTATATTATTTTGTCCAGTCGCACTAGAACAATATTGTACGTAATAAGTACATTTATTTTCATCCATGTATGTTCGTCAGAATCTTAATTTGAGACACTTTCCATACAAATATTACAAATATATTAGACAGACAGTTATGTTTATTGATCTTCATGGATTTGACATTTTAGTTTTTTACGTTTAGTTACTAGTTACAGTTACGTTTAGTTTAGTTATGGTTACAGCTGCAGATAGAAACTTTAAAATGAAACTTAATTAAGTACCAAATTATTGTCATCAAATACATAATATTTATTTATTACCAATTTAATGTTATTTAGCAAAACAGTAACTTTAACTCGGTGCTTTAACTTTCATTGACGACGCTGTCAATAATAGTACGTTTCTAAACGAGTCGCAGTCATCTGGGCCAACGAATCACGAACGAATTTCGCGATCAACAATTTTTTTGATAAACTTGACGTGAGCAGGCACGGTTGCCGTTTGCCTTCGATATGGCTTCGATTAAATTAAATTTAGGATTGTGTTGTGTGATATTATGTCTATTGGTGTGTGTCAATACGCAGTCGGTACATAGACGCTTCGAGTACAAATTTTCATTTAAACCCCCCTATTTAGCACAAAAAGATGGATCAGTACCCTTTTGGGAGTACGGAGGCAGTAAGTATAACCTTGTTTCTCGATCAATTCCGAAGTGGTACTAGTTTTAATCGGTGGCTAATGCTGCTGATATTATTAATCTACTGTTCTATGCTCTTAAATAATTATGTTATGTTATAAATAATAAATATTAAGGTAGAATAAGTTTGTTGATACGCTTGCAGTACACTGACAGCGACACGTCAGTGAAATCTGTCAAGAGCAAACGAGATAGTGTTACGTATTTCCTAATGAGATGGAAAGAAAGAAAATGCTGCTTGCAGAGAACATGTTTTTTTGGTTCCACGACGGCAGTCGACACGGTCAAAAAAACCTAAATAGTTTATAATTTATTCAATTTCGTGGTCATTCACATTACTACATTGATAAGCGATGTAGTTAGTACATATCACTGACTATAAGACTAAGAATATATAATAAATACCCTCATCTTGTTTCCTGTAATAACTAGCAACATGAATAAATCTTTGATATACATACATTTCACAGTTCTAAATCCACAGTTTCTTACAAGACATGATCTACTTGGAGTGTTTACCTAAGCATCCATAAATATTTCCATTTACTTTTTTATTTCTATCCTGACCAGACTTTTTGTATGCTTTGGTTGATTTTACAGTTATAATACTTAATTTTTTAAATTAAATGACCATACAGTAGAGCTTACCCATGGTCCACAACATGGTACAATATATTATATCTCATTGGGTGCTATTTATTCCTGATTAGTTAAAAGATAACCCAGACTTGACATTTTAGATTTTCACGACATGCTAATTTTTCTATGTTATTAATTTTGACATTGTTAATTGATAATTCATACATTTTTGACATGATTGATTTGATAATGTATGTATTGATATGAATGACTTATTATTTATTATTGTCACTTTGTATGTAAATATTTGCACACGTCGAAGAGGTTATAATACAGCGCACCTATACACATTATATTATGTATCTTGTACCATACCAATACCTGTATTATGCTAATTAATGATTGAATTGAATCAAATAACTTAGTCTAGTCAGTTTTTCTCGCTCAGTGAGATGGCTTACACTTACTCTTAAGCTACAACTATTCAACATGTCTAAATTCTGGAAACACAACCCATATAATTGTACAACTGTGCAAGTACCTACACACCTGTCAACAGTTTTATGCATGAGATGTTATGAAATGCCTCCACAAGATGGCCCCCATCCTGCCACCTGACAATACATAGTAGCTGTGGGATAATCCACCTCCATGTCTACTCTACTCTGAACACAAGTTACACTTTCAATGTTACAAGTGTTATAATCTACTGTGAATGAGAAATGAAGTCACCCTGATGCTAGTCAGCACATGTTGCGACACGGCATAAGTTAATTGCAAGTGCAACTTGATATCTTACGAAGCTGACTCAGATTTTATCAACATTTAATGTGTGTCAAATGTGTGCAAAATCTGTAGTTAAGCAATCTTTAATATGTATGATTTGCTATGGAAGCTTTCACACATTTTAATTTGCTGTAAATACTGTTATATCTGGGGTATGTTACACAGCTAAACCAATAACAAATATTCACTACACGACACTTGAGAGACCAGCCTCTGGATTTCCTCATTCTCTCTGCATTGCTGCTATGAAACTAAATCTTTCTTCATTCATTTGTAAAACTATAAAAGATCAATATTGATATTTTATATGAAACTCACCTGCAATTTATGAAAAGCTAACTTAAAAGCTTGTTTGTAAATTTATTACACTTATTAGAAGTCTACTATCACTCCCCCTTGTGCTCTGTGTCCCCATAGCGTCCTGTCAATCCTCTGATCCCAAAAGGCCACCTATACTTTTCTCTAAAATACATACATAATCATGCCTATTTACCTTCCAGGGTGGGCTGAGGTGAAATAACACTCATAATTATTTCGTATTCTGGGCACTATTGTTGTTTCAAGCCACGCATCTAGGTCTGAATCTGGGCTGTATATGTATATCTGTCTGATGTTAACCAGTCATATCCCTCAGTCGCCTTGTACAACACCAGGTCTTCTCTACTGGGAATCAGGTGGCTTTAAAAGATTTTGTGATCATAACACAAGCTGAGTGGTGGCTTGCTTCTACATAACATAACATAACATAAACTGACGCCTATATCCCCGAAGGGGTAGGCAGAAGTACTGGCACCCACATTTCGCCAGTTTATGTTTAGGTCCCAATGTAATAAGTGGCGAGCCTATTGCCATTAACCGGGCACTTATAAACCTGCGATAAATACACGCATAACTTCGAAAAGTCATTGGTGTGCGCCATGGTAAAACCTGGGATCGAACCCGAGACCTCGTGTCGTTCAACTATTTATCGTTATGTTACAATAACCATATTGAGAAATCGGGAAAAAATGGAAAGCAGAAAGGTGAGAAGGATGAGAAGACTAGCGAGTAGAAAATCGTGTAGAGCGCTATTTACAACACTAAGCAATAATCGACATCCACGCGGGCGGAGCCGTGGACAACAGCTAGTCTGTTAGTATAAATCAAGATTCAGAACTGAGTATCATGCTACAATACGGACCTTACAATATTTGAAACCTTTCGGTTTTGTCTTTAAAAATATATTAAGTACAATTAACCTGTAATTGTCGCTTCACCTTGAAATGGCGCTATTGACTTGTAGTGTTGTATTTATGAGGGCGGCAATAAATATTAATGATAATCCCACTCCTACTACTATATAGATTAGGGTGTCGACGTAACCATACAGCAACGTTTGTCTATCTAATCTGTGTCAAGTTTGTAGTGGCATGCATGTAGCATACACAGATGATTTCCTTAGTGTTACGTTTGTGGGGGAGGGGCAACAACACGCAATGAATGTATCCTAAATAGTATATAAATGACGCCACGCATGTCCAGGAACATCTAGTGAAGTTACTAGACTGTTACAGAACTGCATCGCGAAATATAATTTCCCGTGTTAGTTACCACCTTATATCCTCTGTGGCGGATAGAAAAACATCGCCCCTTGTTCGTCTGCAGTGGTTCTGCTATTGATATTTGATAATTAAAAAAAATTATAAACAAACATAAAAAAGAGACTACAAATCTAAAAGTAACAGTGCGTGCGGATTTGCAATTTTTCTGATGTTTTAGAAATCGGTGTCTAGCCTAACTGACGACACCATCAGGCCGGAAATCTGTAAAAACAGTCATTTTTTAAATTTTATAGCGCCTCTTTTTTGAGGTTTTCATATTCTGTTCTACGCGTGTTCGAACTCCGTAAACGTAAGGTTATAGTCACAGGTATATTAATCTACATAAGTGCTCATATTTCGCTAGATATAGTTTAAGATCACATTTTAGTTATATATACTTCCTGTAAGTATCAATAATATTTATTAGGGTTAAGGGGTTAATCAATAAATTAAAAGTTTGTATAAAAGTTCATCATTTTTGAAGCTATTATGATGATATTTGGTACAGAGACGGATTACAGCTTGAGAACGGTCATATGCTGCTATTTATCGCGATAAGGATAAAGGGGAAGAAACTTTGTATGAAACTTCGTAATTTTTGAAGATATGCATTTATAAAGTTGAGAGATGAGTTAGAGCTTAGAATGCAGATAGGCTAAGTTTTAGGAAATCGGAAGGGGCAGGAGGTGAAGACAAGGAGAAGGAGAGTGGTAGAACGGGAGATGAGAAAAAGTGGAGGAGTAAAATAAAACGCCGAAACGGGCGGTTGGTGGGGAGATGTGGGCAACGGGAAAATATCAAAAACTGGGAAGGGTACAAGTAGGAAAAGGCAGGCGAGTAGGGTCGGATGGAATGGCTAGTAGAGAATGAAGTAACGTTGAATGGAGCGGTAAATTTACAACACTGCACGATAACCGACGACAACTCGAGCCGAGCCGCGACCAACAGCTATATCATTTCTACTGCTACAAGTTTCGACTGACGAAGGCTCTCGACGAAGGTTCAGTAACTATTCACACCTAGGCCCGTCCATCTGCAGATCAATTAACACCCAGTAGTATCAATGTTCTCGGCTCGATAACGGGCGGTGCGCGTCCTATCAGTAGACACTCAGTGGCTGCTCGCTCCGGTGTCGCGTGTCGCGCACAGTTTAGTCACGTTTACATTATGATTACATATTCAATCTCACTACAGCGCGGTGGCACGGCGCGTGGCCGCCGCTACTGGATTGTACTAGCTGTGTTTAACATTCATCCCTTCCATCTTTCTCACGCCAATTCCGATCTGAAGCTGAAGATCTTCAGTGTGAAAAGGACACACAGGATGATTAAAAAAGGGATGGAAATATTATAATTAAACTTAACATAAGACTGATATGTTTATGCAACAAGTATGGAGTGTCTCAGGTAAACCTGGGACAGCATCGTATCACAATCCTTGTAGATCACACTTTACCTCTTTTGTTCTCGTATAGAAGGGTCACCTCTACTGACCTATGTATAATCCTTCTACCCATTGAAGAGGATAGTATATTAATTCGCAAATGAAGCTAGTTCATCATTAGCTCGCTTTTTGCGAAAGAGACATTCTGCGAAAGAGACATTTTGCGAAAGAAAATTTTGCGAAAGAGACATTCTGCGAAAAAGACGTTTTACGACCAGGGGACATTTTGCGCCTGAGCCTTTTTGCCTAATCGATATGCTCACTGAAGCATTACCTAAGGGAACATGCAAAATGACTGCTGCTTCCTCGATGATCCTTTTTATTGTGCAACAATGTACCCCTACCTCTATTATGATTTGCATGCAGTGTTCACTTCCTGAAGGACAGACACTGCCCATCACTAAAGTTCTCGCATGTCAAGCCATGCAACTATGTAGTGTGTGTCCAGTTTAGTGAACCTAATAAAAAAATAAAAAACTTCCAGATGCGATCGCGTCGGGCGAGAGCGTGCGGCTGGCGCCATCGCTGCGCAGCCAGAAGGGCGCCATCTGGACCAAGCAGCCCATCACCTTCGACTGGTGGGAGGTCGACGTCATGTTCAAGGTCACGGGTCGCGGCCGCATAGGTGCCGACGGGCTGGTGAGTAGCATCTAACACCACGCACCATTCCTTACAGTCCAAAGACATTAATCGCAAGTAGTTCATGGGGCTCTACATTCACGATCACGGGACATTTGTTGTCGAATGTCATGTCCGATTCCGACAACAAACGTCACTCCCATACATTTTCAGAGCGATGACGAATGTAGATTCGGATCGAATCGGGCTAGAGCCCCAGTTACCGCGTTATCCTGGTGGCATTCAGAATGTACCTAACAACGTTCAACATCAGTGGCCCGAACCATTTTTCCACATGACTGTCATTAAATACCTCAAGTCGTAGCGTTCTTGCCCTTATCATACAATAGACGTGTCTCTCAATGTGCGATGTGTGGCGCAGGCGTTCTGGTACACGACGCAGCGCGGCGACTACACGGGCGAGGTGTTCGGCTCGTCGGACCGCTGGAACGGGCTCGCCGTCATCTTCGACAGCTTTGACAACGACAACAAGCACAACAACCCGTACATCATGGCCGTGCTCAACGACGGCACCAAGATCTTCGACCACAAGAGGTGAGCGCGACCTGTCCCCCCCCCCCCCCCTCCCCCACATTGAGGCCCGTCGTGACATGTCGTAACGTGTCCTGTGTTGCCCAGTGACGGTGCCACGCAGCTGCTGTCGGGCTGCCTGCGCGACTTCCGTAACAAGCCGTTCCCGACGCGCGCGCGCATCGAGTACTACCTCAACACGCTCACCGTCTACTTCCACAACGGTAAGACACACACAACACACACCGTACCCTTACGCCAGTCGTAAATGGCGAGTCCAGTAGTACAGTCGCTACAACAGTGCCGCGTGTGTGCAGGCATGACCAGTAACGAGGCGGACTACGAGCTGTGCTTCCGCGCGGAGAACGTGCAGCTGCCGCGCGGCGGGTTCTTCGGCCTGTCCGCGGCCACGGGCGGCCTGGCCGACGACCACGACGTCATCCACCTGCTCACCACCTCGCTGCACCAGCAGCAGCAGCAGCAGCAGGGCGGCGGCCAGCAGATGAGCGCCGACGAGCAGCAGAAGCTGTCGCAGGAGTATCAGGAGTACCAGAAGAAGCTGGAGCAGCAGAAGGAGGACTACCGCAAGGAGCACCCCGACGAGGTCAGTCGCCAGGCGCTTACTAACGTGTCCACTTCTCTTCTAAGCCACCGCACTACCAAGCTGCACCACTAGTAGAGTGGCTCGGTAGTGCGCTGAGCAATCTTTTTGTATTAACCTACGAACTGAGCCGGTGCTGCAGAGAGTTTGTGACTTCATATTGAACCATAGAATTCAGAAGTTCAAGTTCAAGTTCTTTATTTGTTGAATATGGTACAAAAAATGATGTTTCGATTATAATGTCGGTTCTCATATTCTACCGGTTCAGGCGTACAAATTTAACATTTTGATTTAATTACATAATCATCTAATGCATGCAACAGTTTATTATAATATTCATATTAGCATTAAAATGTAGGATCATTTCGAAGGTCGATAGCATTCTTTATTCATTTTCTATACTGATGATATTTCTTTATTCTGGTTTATATTCCAACCGTTCCCATACCGTTCTCTAAATTCATCTTCCTCTCTATGTCAAGAGCTAGGTCCATGTTGTTACTGTACTGACGGGTTGTTCTGTGCTGCAGGCGGGCAAGGACGAGTTCGATGACTGGTTCGAGTCGGACGGACAGCGCGAGCTGCGCCAGATCTTCCAGGGACAGGGGCAGATCCACGACGTGCTACGCGACCTCAACAAGAAGGTGGACGAGGTGAGACTCGCGCCCGACCGGCCGAACGACGCCGGGCGTGCCCACTAGTCTCACCGCGCTCTTCCCCCCGCAGGTGATCGGCAAGCAGATGAACTCGCTGTCGATGCTGACGGCCGTGTACAGTCACTCGCAGGGCCAGCCCATCCAGCCGGGGGCGGCGCCGCCCCAGGGGGTGGCCGTGGGGGGCCTGCCCATCGGCCGACACGACTGGGACGCGCTCGTGGCCAACAACCAGATCATGATCAACACCATCGCCGAGCTCAAGTGAGTGTCGCGGCTCGTCGTACTGACGCGGCGCAGAGGAAATACGTGACTGAATGTTTCGTTGTCCGCAGAGGGTTCATCATCGAGGTGTCGCGCAAGTCGGACTCGCTCCTGGCAGCCGGCGGGCAGGGCGGCGGCGCCGGTGAGTGCAGCTCGTGTACATTCACCCTAACGACGTAGCCTGTATTAATACAACTTATGAAATATTTATTTACCAATGATTGATACTAACATTAGAACATCGTGCAAATATGGGTTTCGTTTTTACACGAAAGTGGTTTCCTGTCGATGTTTTATGATTTAAAATGTATAACGTAATGATGTCCCCCAGTGCCCGGAGCAGGCGTCAGCCCGCAGTTCCTGACGGAGTTGCGCGACTCCGTGCAGCACGTCAAGCAGAGCCTCGGCAACGTCGCGCAGAGGTGAGTGAGGGAAAAATTATTAGCTCTGAAGTAATATCCTCTACTTTTCATCCCCTTTGTATGAGAAAATAAGACAAGAACAGAGGTATTTCGCGCGCTTTGTTTTTTTTAAATTGGCACAGGTGACCGCGCCGCTGTGAGCCAACACGTGCCAGCCAGTGATCCACACAAATAATTGTGTTGGATTACGAAGAATGTTATACGTTCCAAATTCAAATATTTACAATACAATACTTTAAAACAGCACTGTGTTCTTTAATCTCTCATTTCATTTCTTCTAAGTAAACTCATCATTTCGTCTCATCTCACCACATTTTAAGCGGGAATCAAGCGAAATAGTACACTCCTAAAGGTTCCTTTTCGATTCACTGAGGGATCGAAATAGGGAATCCAAACGGAAATGGAAAGTTATATTCCATTTAACGAAGTGAAAGTAGCGTCTACTGTAGTGCCCCCCTGCCCCCTGCCCCCAGGCTGGCGGCGCCCCCGGCGGTGTCGGCGGTGGGCGCTTGCCCCGACGCGAGCTGCGTTAGCTTCACGGCGCTGCTGCTGCTGCTCGCCACGCAGCTGGCGCTCATGTTCCTCTACTCGCTGTACAAGTAAGTGCCGCCACTCGGCGCGAGATGGCGCTGTTACTGATATAGTGCCTACCGATCGATATACAGGGTGTGAGGGGAACACTCCCAAAGCTCCATGGCACACAACATTTTGGTACAAAAAAAAATTAAGGCAACGCAATTTCTTTTTTAAACTGTTTAACTTGCTTTATTCACTCTCCATCGTGTTAGTAAAGTTGAATGAAACAAAAATTTCAAGAAAAAAAACAATGCAGAAAAGAAAATACCAAAAAAAATTGCTTTGCTGTTATTTTTTTTCATGCCAATATGTTGTGTATCATGAGCACTACCAGGGGCTTTCGGCTTCGTTAGTGTTACCCTTACACCCTGTATAAAATCAATCTCTAAATCTTGTTATATGACCGTGATCATCCGCTATCTCTGGTTTACCTACATTATACGTTACCTTGTACCACGCCAGACAAACGATTTCACTATCTAATTATATTCCGTTTTGCTCCACAGAGAAAGGAAGGAGGCTCAGGCGAAGAAGTTCTTCTAATAGCTAGTTAGTGAAGGAAGGGGAGCCCCCGGGCCCCCGCCCCCGCCCCCCCCGTCCCCCCGTCCCCCTTTAGCACAGAGTTGTCGCAAAGTATTAGTCATTAGCGTTCTGAGATTATGTGTTCTGTGTATTGTGTAGTGTGATCTCACGCCGGGGGCGTGGGGGCGGGGGCGTGGGGCCGGCGGGTGCGTTTTTTTACCAATAGTGGAGGCGAGATAGTTTACGCTGTACATAATATTTATATACTGTTCTCTGTTCTAAATGGTTTCTATTTTATTTACTTTTCATGGAATTTTGTTATTTTTCTACGACGACGATCTCCGTCACGTCTCGCCGTATGTGTGTGTGCGAGTGTAAAAATGGTTGTAAGTAAAGATTATTTTTTGAAATTAGCGACGTGTTTCATTCACCTCCAGCTCAACGACACCCGACTCCGATTCTAAATCAACCAAACGAACAATTAACTATTTCTTCGGGTCACTCATTGACTTCCGCTCCTGAAACAACAGCGGCAGTCCTCGGAGCACGCTCTTTATTTATACTTTGACTATTTCCCAACCGTCCACCAGCACAGACCACCTGGGTGGACCGTCGTAAATAAAAAATTACAGTGACTCACCTTGTCCATCGAAATATACATTCTTTCAGTTTATTTGATTTTTTCATCTCCTTAGCTTACGTATGCGTATTGGTTGCTTTGCTCATTTGAACAGGCGCCACCGTTGCAACTCGCGACAACACTCTCATATTATACGAAGTACATTTCCGCACGAAAAGAAGGTATCTCTGGTTTCTCCTGTTAGGATGGGACCATTGTTGACACAGTTAAGGCTCCTCTGACATAGTTGTCGATCCCAGTTGCCATATAATTATCTGTGGCGGTCTTCAGGCGCCCCACAAAGTTAGTTTGGCGGTTGCTTCACAATTTTTTTTGACAATAACTAACAACCTAGACAGACCGAAAAGCCTAACGAGTTGAGAAAAAGGCTCGTATGATGACTCTCGTCTCTCTGAGTGTAATTAGCAACGAGCACCGCGGCAAGGGAGTAGTTCACACAGTTGTGAAATAAAACTCGGTTTTAAGTTTAAAGTTGTACGAAATATAATCTGTCCTCTATCGCTACGAAGCTTACACTAAACAACTCTACTTGCCACTATCACAGCCACTTGTACCACATTGTTATACGAACTAATATATTTATAATTATATGACAACAGACTATACAGGGTGGAATTTTGTAATGCCACCTGAAGGGAAAGTACTCTTAATACTGCAGATAGAACATTTTACTCAAAGGAAACATTCCTTTATTTTTAACAAGAAACAAAACTGCATTCAATGATTTTTTTAAATTTGCTTGCCGCACCCAGTAATCGAACCGATTAAAATCTGTAAAAGTTACACCCTGTACTTTTATTGCATCGATCGTTAGGGTCAATTATAAGGAAGAAATCTCTCTAACAAACTTCATAAATTAAATGAAAGGAAAACAATGAAAACCTAAATTATTTAAATTATTTACGAAAATGGTAAACTAACTAATTAATTGCTCGATACAAACATTTAGTCCTAAATCAAAGTTGTTCTGCTGAGCCGTCGCTTTCTGAAACTACCCGTATTCTTGAAATTTTCTACTATTATTTTCAGTACAAACCGAGTTGGTGCCGGTCGATCTCGATATCTCTCTCCATACCACCAATAGTAATTCGTCATTTTAATAGATAAAAGACGTCAGTGATAATAATTATTAATTAATAACATAAGTTAATAGATGGATCTTTGAGTAAAAGTGCTTTAACTTGACACATTGAACCATTAATTTAAGATTTCATTGTTTTCCTTTCATTTAATTTATAAAGTTTGTTAGAGAGATTTCATCCGTATAATTGACCCTAACGATCGATGCAATAAAAGTACAGGGTGCAATTTTTACAGATTTTAGTCGGTTCGATTACTGGGTGCGGCAAGCGAATTTAAAAAAAACCTTGAATGCAGTTTTGTTTCTTTTCAAAAATAAAGGAATGTTTCCTTTGAGTAAAATTTTCTATCTACAATATTAAGAGTACTTCCCCTTCAGGTGGCATTACAAAATTCCACCCTGTATAAGTAATGACGCATCGAATTCCTCTTCGTGTCAATGTTTTTACCCACTTTTTAGTCTGACGTCAGACCATGCCTTCAGCTCAAAAGGCCTACCGTGATAAACTCAGGCTGTCGAATACATAACTATGACGGCCGTTCTGACCTGTTATAAGGGTCAGCGCAAAAACTTACTCGAAAATCAACTTTTAAATTATTATAGGTAGCCTCTTTGGCAAAGAAAGCCTTCATGCGCTGTGTAATAAAATAGAGCGCCTTACAAAACTGAAGCAGCTTAATCTGAGCTTAGCTCCTGACCAAAATGTAATAATGCTTCTTTCGTCCGGTTATCTACAGGGAGGTATATCTATAGTCAAGATTCATTTACATGCTTGTGGATTTGTACAAGCTCACCAGGACAACACACCTCTCAAACAATCACATTCATAATATTCATAAGACTCTTACACCAATACTATTTTTATGTGAACTTTCATTAGGTATAGTTCGTTGGAGTCATTGAACATTCATTTCAATTAAGGAAAACAATGAAAGAATGCTGTTCATATTATATATATAGAATATCTTCACATGAACTTAGAACTACCATCTGTAAGCCAGAATCTTACCGTTGCTAGTTCTGAGAAACATACAATAAGAAAATAACACGCCGCCTTTGAGTAGCTGGCCTTCCGATCTAGTTCTATTAAATATGTAGCAGTGAACTACGACATCACAACTAGTATAAAATATATTAGAATCTATGGTCCCAACTGTTATAGCTCTCGGTATTGCGGAATGTTCGCTAGCGAGGGCGACTGCCACTATATACTGGGAGTAAACACGGCCAAAGACTTAAGTATACAGCTTTAGATGTGTGCGTGTATGTATGTGTACCTGTCTCCTTGGCCGTGTGCACTCTGTTCACCTGTACCGGTCAAAGTGACGGCATAGCACGATAATATTAGTTTCTGAATAATAGTATCTATACGACGACCACAATCAATCATACTTACAATTATATTAAAAAACTTTTAGATCAATCACGTGTCTTCCAAGTAATATGGTCATCGGTTAACGCTAAATAATTTCACTCATAACAGTTACAACAAATCAACAAAAAATAAACAATATCGAATATAAGCAACATTGAAATGTGAATTCTTATGATAAGACGGTCATGAGACCCGCCCCTTATATGACATCGATGCAAGGGCCTGGTCGCGGGTTCACGTCCATCTTGAGTAATCACTTATTCGAAAAATTCAAACAATTTACGAAATATTACTTCGATTTTAAAACAAAACTACGAGTGCCTCTGAAGCGCCCGCAAGACCGTCCAACGAGCGTACATTTTAGAATCAACGTTAACAGCGCCGGTGTGTAGCCACTCACAAATCTATATGTTAGAGTCTGTAAGGCCTGCCCATGGCGATCTTGATAAGTCGGTCGGGCCCCTCGTCAGCCCCCAGGGCCCCCGCGGCGGGGGCCCGCGTCACGTGCGAGCCCCCCACCACCAGCTCGCGCGGGAACAGGTCGGTGTCGCGCGTGGGGTACTCCGCCATGTTCTGCAGCGTCTGTGTTCTCTGCAACACACAGGCGACAAACATCATGAGGATGGAGTCGAGACGGTGGTGCAGGCGGCGCCACTGACCAGTCGGTCCCGGTGCAGCTGCTCGTGCAGCAGGTGGTGCAGTCCCCGCGCAGCGTGGTGCAGGCGGCGCCACTCACCAGTCGGTCCCGGTGCAGCTGCTCGTGCAGCAGGTGGTGCAGTCCCCGCGCAGCGTGGTGCAGGCGGCGCCACTCACCAGTCGGTCCCGGTGCAGCTGCTCGTGCAGCAGGTGGTGCAGTCCCCGCGCGGCGTGGTGCAGGCGGCGCCACTCACCAGTCGGTCCCGGTGCAGCTGCTCGTGCAGCAGGTGGTGCAGTCCCCGCGCGGCGTGGTGCAGGCGGCGCCACTCACCAGTCGGTCCCGGTGCAGCTGCTCGTGCAGCAGGTGGTGCAGTCCCCGCGCGGCGTGGTGCAGGCGGCGCCACTCACCAGTCGGTCCCGGTGCAGCTGCTCGTGCAGCAGGTGGTGCAGTCCCCGCGCGGCGTGGTGCAGGCGGCGCCACTCACCAGTCGGTCCCGGTGCAGCTGCTCGTGCAGCAGGTGGTGCAGTCCCCGCGCGGCGTGGTGCAGGCGGCGCCACTCACCAGTCGGTCCCGGTGCAGCTGCTCGTGCAGCAGGTGGTGCAGTCCCCGCGCGGCGTGGTGCAGGCGGCGCCACTCACCAGTCGGTCCCGGTGCAGCTGCTCGTGCAGCAGGTGGTGCAGTCCCCGCGCGGCGTGGTGCAGGCGGCGCCACTCACCAGTCGGTCCCGGTGCAGCTGCTCGTGCAGCAGGTGGTGCAGTCCCCGCGCGGCGTGGTGCAGGCGGCGCCACTCACCAGTCGGTCCCGGTGCAGCTGCTCGTGCAGCAGGTGGTGCAGTCCCCGCGCGGCGTGGTGCAGGCGGCGCCACTCACCAGTCGGTCCCGGTGCAGCTGCTCGTGCAGCAGGTGGTGCAGTCCCCGCGCGGCGTGGTGCAGGGCGGCGGCCAGGCGGCGCGCGGGCAGTCCCGGCAGCGCGGCGGGCGGCACGCAACCGCACAGCTCTGGGGGCAAGCGGCCTGGGGTCACACGGGGGCACGGGGAGCCATCGGTGACCATTTTGCTTAATGTGCTTTTCGCAAAATGTCACTCTGTATTTAAGATTTAAAAAAGTGAACGTACAGACGGGACTTGATCCCGCGACCAGTCTCTCTCAAGGAGAACGCTTTTTCGGAAAATAATGAACGATTTTCATTATTTTTAAACTTTTTGTGACATTTAGACTGGCACGTTATTTCGAAGTCCAGTCTGGACATTCACTGTTCTTATTTTAAATCGATTTGAAAAAATTAACAAGAAAGCTCAAAATTGTGTTATCTTTTTTAAACTAGTTTCCGTGAAAAAAAAACACGTAGTACTTTTATAATTTCATATTGACGATATTTTTATAAGAAAAACAACCGCAACAAAGCGCATCAATCAACGGCAGATCGAGCAGTTCCCACGCGTGGCGCCACCCCTCACCCCCCCCCCCCCTCACCTCGGGTCTCGTTGGGGTCCTTCTCGGAGGAGTGCGGCACGTCGTGCGCCTCGCGGATGAAGTCCGCGCTCTCGTCGCTGCCTCCCTGCACCGCAACACACATTTAATTAAATTACTTGTAATAACTCAACAAGTCATTTCTACCATGCCCTTGGGAAGCTTGCGCTCTACCATTCGTAACATCATGTCACCTCACTTGGAGTACCTTCTTCGAGGAAGTCACGTTGCTTCTGAACCTTACAATCAGTTTATTGCAGAAAATATTTATTTTCTGCAATAAACTGTCTGTCTAAAAAGTACGTCGTGTAATTCTTAACCTTATCCAGGGTTTCTGAGATGGCTGTATAGCGGTTGAGCCAACAAAAGGATGACTAACTACCCCGTATCGGGTCCGACCCGAGGGTCGGTCTGCCGTGTTTTAGTCATTTTTGTGTCTTCAAAGGAATCCATACAAAATATAATAAGTAATAATTTTGACCGCGCGGCGGACGACATTCAGCTCGGGCCCGTCACGGTCTATCGCGAAGCATCTGTAAAACCACACGGCGTTCCATCCCCTCCAATCTTCAACCGGTGCCGGTGGCCTAGTGGAGGAAAGAAGAAACCTTGGCCGTACTCGCCCGCCCGCCGTATGCAGATGGTCGCACCTGGCAGGGCTCGTGGTCGGGCGGCGCGGGGCCGGGCTCCAGCGCCAGCAGCCGCGCCAGCCACGCCGCCGCCACGCGCCGCACCTGCGCCGGCGGCAGGGCTCCGCCCTCACCCGCGCCAACGGACACTTCAGGTGGGCAGCAGGGAGCGCCGACCCGCACATGAATGATGACAGAGAATGATGATGATGAATATAAACACTGCTAGCCTTCATAATAATGGTAACTGATTGCTAACACAGTTTGACCATTTTGGCCGCTGACAACTATTTGACCACCGTCATAGCTAACACAAAAATAGAATTTTGGTATTCGTCAATCTAGTGCTAACTGTACCCACCTGCTGAGTACGGGGGGAACGCCTCCTCACCGGCGCCGTCGGGGACGTCCTCACCCGCCGACGGGGCCCACTCCTAGTAGGTGAAACATTACTTAAATATATATATATATATACAGGGGCATTATTCTCATTGCCACCAAGATTAAAACGCTATCGTAACGTGAGTAGACAATTGGTTAACATCAGAGAGGCAAATGACTTAAAACTAGACTAATTTAAATGTGTAGGCCTATACGAACGCGCGAGGTTACGAAACGGTTTCCACTCAGAATAAGGAGCCAAGAGGTAGCCTCCTTGCTAGCTCACATCCTAGTACTATAATGGTGACTATTATATCATGTGTGAAGTACTATAAGGTGTGGAAATTTATAAAGATGTTTGTCATTTAATCACATCTAAACTTTTGAACCGATTTAACTGAAATAACACATTGTCTCGAATTAGATTCGCATGGACAGCTGCCAGGAAAGGGATTAAACAAGAACTACTGCATGCAACAGAGAATTTATGTTATTGGTAGGATCAAACGGAGGAGACAGAAAAATACCTTTCTCACCTGATTTACATAATCGTCCTCCTTCTGCCACGCTTGTTGATTCCAAAAGTTCTGCTGAATCTCCTCTAAGTTGGCATACTGAGCTGGATTGGTCCACACATCTTGTACCTTTTGGAAGTCACACCAGGGCTCTGTGGAGCACGTCTCTGGAGTGGGTGGAGGAGCTTTGATCTTCGGTTCTTGATGTACCCTGTGGAGTAGATCCTCTGGCGTTACCAACTGCGGGATTCTAGCAGAAGGTCGCTGGTTAGCATATGACTCTTGACAAGGAAATTGTGACACTTTCTGTGTTTGATTTATCCAAGTTTCAGCAGTTGGAATACTTTGCTTCTCAGTCCAAGTGTCTGGTGGTGATGTACTTTGCCTGTTGGTCAAAGTGCCTGTTGAAGGAACACTGTACTTATTTGTCCAGCTGCCTGGAGGCGGAACACTTTGGTTGCTCATTTTAGTATCTGTAGCTGGAATACTTTGCTTGTGAGGTTGTAGAGTCCAAGTATCTGAAGATGGCACATTTTGCCTATTGTTCAAAGTGGCTGAAGCGTGAATATTTTGCTTTTCGATCCAGTTTTGTGGATGTGACACACTTTGGTTGTTAATCCAAGTTTCTGAAACTAGTCGTCTGTCAAAAAGTGGAGGAGCACAGGGCGGTTGTTCTAGATTAGCCAAAGAATCTGGACGAATAGTGTTCTGATGCGGCATTGCTCTTTGGTTACGTAACAGCAGAGGCTCGGTGACTGGTACAGCGTCGATAGCTGCACCGGTCGTTGCAAACTGGTCTTGATACTTCAGATTATTCGGATTTTGAGATTTCCACGTATCTGGGCACAATAGCATCTGAAGACAGTTAGCAGGCGGTGGCTGCGGTAGGTTTTGCTCTTCTTTTAAATAGTTTACGCCGTGATTTTTTGGAAGATCGGTTGACATTACCTTATTCTTAGGAGGAACATGTGAAATTGGTGGTGGAATACTCCACGGGTTTGGGTTGAACAGTCTATGTCCCGTGGAAGATACTATGTTATTTTGAGACCTTTGTTGCGAATTACTTATCATTGGAGGTGGTTCAGTCCATTGCCCTTGGCTATGTATGTTTTCCAGACCTGGAGTTTGTTCATTGGTCCAAAAATTACATTGCCATGGTTCTTGGGTGGCTGGTTGACTGTAAGCATGTTCTAAGTTGGCTGGTGTGCGGCCAGATGTTCTAAGGAGCCACTCTAGGTTGACATCTGGCTGACGTTGGTCAGTACATAAGGTAGTTCGGCCAGGTTGTTGTGAGGACTCCACACAATTATCCAGGTCATTGTGTACTTTGTTTGGGGTTGGTTGTGCTTGTGGTTGGTCAGTGAATGGTCCCAAAGTCTGTAGACAGAATTATTGGGATTAGATCGCTACAGTGATATAGAAACTGTGAGACAGTCAACGTTATATATTATGAAGTACAATATCCCTTCCACACAATATCCCTTCACCATAAAATCACTTGCGCACAATGCCCCTTTCACCCATATCCCTTTCATCTCTGTCCCTTTAGCACATGTCCCCTTTCACACGATAGCACGTACACGCAACGTCCGTTCAGCAGAATATCTCTTTCGCACATGTCCCTTTAGGATAATGTCTCCATCGCTTTTAGTATACCTACTATTATCTTTCGCATGATGTCCTTTATTTTTAATGCGCAAAATCCCCAATGGTACCACCTCCACCAAAGCCAGTAAGAATGTTATGTCGGACTTGAACCGACTGAAACGCACGTCTTTTCCGGTTGCTAGAGGTGAGATAGTAGGTAACATATCCCTGGCACTCCAGCATATCCCTATCTATAGCATAATGTCTCTATTGAATAATATCTAATTAATTAACCCACATTTCATCAATTACTTTATTCGATCCCACGTAATAAGGGGTGAGCCTATTGCCGTATTCCGGACACTATTCTTGAATCTGAGCTGTTTATTATCTGTCATCATGTTATATCGTCAATAAATATGTTTAAGAAATATTTATTTCTAATATTTACTAGTTATATCGCATTACTTCAGCTGGAGAGCGGAGTGCCCTATCCCATAGGGCAGTAGCGCCATCCTACTCTCCAATACATAATTACCTGCGCCTGCGCCCCGCTCGGCGACTGAGCGCCCGGCGCTACGTCACCATTGACCGATACCGGACGTGGTGGTCCGCCCGGCGGTGCCCACGCATCCTCAGTCGGTGGGCAAATTAATGACGGCGGGTATACCTCGTCCTCTGGTGTGTCATCTGCTGCAAGTAAATATATACACATAAACCGACAAGCAAG
The DNA here is from genome assembly GCA_963691645.1 of Pelosia muscerda. Classification (NCBI taxonomy): domain Eukaryota; kingdom Metazoa; phylum Arthropoda; class Insecta; order Lepidoptera; family Erebidae; genus Pelosia; species Pelosia muscerda. The sequence continues at coordinate 8,531,780 of OY829126.1, read as the reverse complement.
CTCTTCGTTATTAGAGCACTGATGTTGGTTGCATTAAGGCCGTCAGCTGTGTGGAGAACGCAGTTGCAGAACTAAAGCGCGTCGATACTTACGATTTCGCCTTATGCCTATTTTACAACTTACGCAGTATTGCTCCATATATTGAATGTGCGACACAGGGTTCCCGCTCCCTGGAGCTCGTATCCACTCTCCTACTCCTCCTTTCCATAATTTAGTTGAGAGATCCGTCCGTTCAATCTTTCTGTCGTCCAAGACTTCCACAGGTTCCACATTCAACAGGTGCACTGCTAGTGCTACGCCACAACCAAAGCAGGGATATGCTAAGTACCTTTTATATGGATACCTGCCCGCCGGAAACAACAGGAGTGGTTATGTCGGACTCGAACCAACTAAAACCGTACGCCTATTTTGCCTGAGATAAGATGGCCAGGAAATCTCTCATACCCCAGCTAACCCACTGCCATCGGTTTTGAATTTTGAGAAGACCCACTCGGGTTTGGTAACCACTGTGTAGCCATCTTCCCACTATAGCATGCTTCTGATTGAGGGACAAGCAGCTTCACAAGGAGGGGGTGGTATTTGTGGGCATTTGAGCATGATAAAAAAGGCGGTTTCATAAATAAATAAATATTCTAGGACAATCTACACAACGCCATCTAGACCCATTGTAAGCATAGTTTAACTAGCTTGTGTTATGGGTTCTAGAATGCGGATAAACATACTTAGATACTTTTTTTTTGTAAAAACATACATATTATACACAGAAACACCCAGACCAATGCAAATATTCATGTTCATGAACACAATTATTTGCATTGAGCGGAAATCGAACCCACGCCTCCTGCGTAGCCGTCGCGTTCACTACCGCCACGCCACGGAGGTCGTAGTTATCTACCGCCCCTAGGCCTGCGCTCAGGGAGCACAAAGGTTGTTATATTATTATAATTATTCATGAAACAGTTAGCTCACTACAGTATGTTACACCGAGTTTAACTCACTGGGTATTTCATGCATGAAGGCATTGTTCAGAGGGGAGCTCTCCTTCTCCGAGTCCGAGCTTGGTGTCACTTCATACGTCTCGTTCAGCTTATCTCGACTGTAAAAGTAATGGGACAGTGCTGCTGGGGTAGTGGGTACTTCAACTCAACAGAGCGTTTAAATATATGTTAATGTACTAATAATACACTAAAACAAACTAATGAACCTTAAGCAATTTAAACACTTTCAGCAGATGCTGGAGAGGTGCCAGGTTCAAATCCTGACCATTACATTACTGATCTGAACTCACTACTATCTCAAGCTATTTAGATTAAGTGACACGGTTAAGAGGACCACTAGCAGTTTGGGTCCGGTCAGTAGTATTCAGAAATAATTTTTTTTAGTAAGTACAAGTGTTTACTCAATAATCCATATTTTTTTCAAAACTTTTTTTCCCATATATCTAAGAGGTTCCCTTCAATTGATGTGTGCCCCTATCTCTCAGTTCCCCTAGCAAGATCTCCACAGATAGAGATACCATAGCAAAAACTGCACCACTACACAGAGTTGAGCCATTCAGCCCCCCTTACCATACCATAGGAACATGTCTGTCTGTCTATACTGATTACTGCTTAATTTTACCACCAACACTGAGCATATTGAATAAGCATCAACAGGTGGACCCTCAAATCCCCTCTTAATGATTGGTGCGATTATCATACATATTGTAACTTTTTTGTTCTCAAGTTCATATCAGCTTTTTCTTTTCTTTTATACTAATTAGGTGGCCAACAAGCATACAGTCTATCTGATGGAAAGTGGTACCTGTGGCTAATGGAAATGTGCAACACCCTGTAGGAACCTTCTGATACCCTTCTTCAACTTTCCAGTGCACATGATACTATATGTACATGGGTACAGTTCATTAAAATGGTACATGTAGCAATACAATGATAAAGAAATCTTTATACGTACCGCGTAGTCTTCGCAGCCGCGCCCCTAGGTGGTGGCTGTGGGCCCTGGGACTGCGGGGCGGGGGCCTCTTTCCTGTCATTGCTGAGCTTCCACTTCTTCTTGTTCTTATAAAACTCCAGGCGGTAAATGGCTACCAGCTCCGGTTTGATACACTTAAATCCACCTGACGCCATTATACAATACTTATAAATGCCTTCAACTGTGTAATTTGAAACTATTGTAACTTGTTTGGATAACAACACTTTTCCACAAGTATCTACCTACCTATTATTCAAAGAATACAAAACATATACACTTAATTAATGTTAACACCTGATAAACTTTTGTTGTCTTTGCTGGCGTAAAACAATATGATTTAAAAATTATAATTGCGGGTAGAGTGTTTTGCTGATTTTAAAAGAAAATGATGTACCGCCATTTTGACATAATTGACAAATATGACCACAGAACACTTATATCCTCAATCAACATCAATCAATGATCAGTCAGTCCCTCCTTTCATTCGGTATTTATCGATCATTTTCCATTTTAATTAGGGTTCCGTATTGAAATTGAAAACCGGCGCACTATATCTATTGCCCACCACTGCCCACTCAATAAGAGTCCGACTGCAGTCTCCGGTTTTAACGGTCAGCCTGCCTTCCTAGGCAAATAGCGCTTGCGCCTGCATACTAAATAGATTTTTGCCTACCGGCAATGCCTTATCTCGTTGTCTGTGATAGTAGACTCCACAAATTTTCAAATTCTTTTCAGGGTAATTGTATACGCTTTTTTAATAAGCTCCCTAATGAAATTAGGGATTTGACGTTTTGTAAGTGCCGTTTACTGGTCTATGCAGAATAAATGATTTTTGATTTTGATTTTGTCGGTAAACTGTTAGTGAGCCGATATCAATCTGTTTGTTAATCGCTATAGCAAATACACCAACAGTTCCGTTTAATACTTTGGACTGCCGAATAATACGATTCCGGCTAGCGCAGACAGATGTTCGGCTAGACCGACTAGCCGATTAGCCGGGCTGATGATCCTAACCGGCATCCAGTGCGTAGTCGCCAAACAGACAATTATCGACTTCATCTAACAGCATCTGTGCCGGGGCGGTAGTGAGTGCAAAGATGATGATGATGTGTAGCCATCGTCAACCAAGCATGAGTTACCTACATAACGTAGGTATGATGTGCGCACCAAACGGTAAATGGTAGACTGTATATTTACCTACTGTGTCTTTAAAGATTTAAGCAAAAAAGTTCATATGAACTATTTGGTTTGCTAACCCGTTCGTTTTAGTACAATAAAGGTCAAGGTCGCTTAGTTACTTATCATTATGTTCCAATTATTATGAAAATACTGGCATATGATCCTCTGTGTTAAAAATATTACGTAATAATCGTTGTTATGCAACATTATATAACGGCCTATTACTTATACACACTGCCGTGATGTCAATAAGTATGTAGTGTAGTATGGTTTCATGGCAAATGGACCTGAATTCGGAGGGTTAGATAGAACATAGGTACAGTGAGTTGTTTTTAATTTAATTTTTTTTGCGCATATCGCTGACTACATGACGAGCGGGCGCTTGGGTCGGTTTACCAACCATTGTAGTTGTCTAAATTAGGTAAAACAATACTAACTATATCAAAAAACAGCAATGTATGGCAAATCTACATAATAATAATATGCCAACTCGCGCCTGCCCGTTAGGTGGCTAACGAGCACGCGGCCCACTGATGTAAAGTGGTTACCGTGGCCTATGGGCATTTCCAACACCATGGGCGTCACATTCGAACTGTTGACCATATAGAGAAGAGGGGGAGGGAGAAGAAGAAATAAAACACTTCAGATTATTTTATTTTTTATTTTCCTCTTAAACCCTAAATTGTGTTTGAAGCTTAGGCAGATAGATAGGTACTAAAGTATCTAAACTTACAAAGTATCTTAAGTAAATAATAAAATAAATATGTTAATAAATAAAATATATTATGTAATCACTGTCCTATTTGCAATCTTCTTTCGTCTAATTTTATTTGAATTACTTAACATAAAATAATTAATAAAGTAAATAAGATAAATACTTCAAGGCGATATTTTTTTACTTAATAGGTAATTTTAACTTTCAAAATATCTCATAATCTCAACTCAAGTGGGTCAACTCACTTTCTAACAAAAAGAAAAAAATGTATTGAAGCTCGTTTGAATTGAAATAACGCCAACCATCCCAATACGTTCACTTCATCTATATCCTCCCTACTGCATTTTCTGTGACCGAACCATGGAGAATTGAAGTTATAGTTCGGTCCTCCGTGGACCGAACTAACAACTAACGAGGAACTCTAATCTCTTTTAGCGCTCGCTGACTTCCGCTCTTCGAATAACAGCGGCAGTCCTCCGAGCACACTCTGGACGATGCTGGACTGAGGGTTGACGAGCGGGTGGCGCAGGGTGTCGGGCGCCGGCCGCACCGTGAAGCACGAGAGCACCGCCGCCAGCCCCGCCAGAGACTGCATCAGGCCCAGTCGCTCGCCTGTGGACATATTATGTGTTTTGTGTTAGGTATTATAGATATATTACAGATATTCCCGAAATGACGTGTTGTGTTATAAAATTGGTGCGCTACGTCTCCATGCTCCATGCATGCATCAACACTCGACATCGTGGCCGATGGAGAAAAACCTAATTTATACACGGTGATTTTATAGTGGTTTTGGAAAAAGAATATTTTGTTTCACACACAGTTTCGGTAGCAAAATCGACTGGAAGTTTTAATTTTGAAAGAAAAAATAAATTACTTTATGTATGGCAATAATGTACAGGTGAACAGAAAAATGTATGGGAAGTGTAAAAAAAAGTTGTTTTGCCAAATTAGGACTTCCTTACGATTTTACTATCGAAATTGTGGCCAAAATCTTTTTTCCAAAACCACTATAAAATCAACCGGTACCTATATAAGATCTTTGTATACCTATCTGTGGGGACACAGCAAATTGTATTATCGCAACGTAGACAATAAGTTACGTGCGGGCTGCGCCCGAGCTCCACATTTTATATTCAGTCGCAATAAAACCACCAGTACAGTAAGTCGTCGTTTCACTTATCGAACCCCAAATACCTTCTAAACTTCGACATTAACTTCAGTGGAGTACAGTCATGAGTTATTAGGTTCAAACCCTAAATATCTATGTTTTACAAATAAAGATATTCTGATTCTGATTCTGATTCTAAATATGAGAGTTACGAAGTTGAAAGAAAAATTCTCACAGAAAAAGACCCCATTGTTTTTGCAGGATTTTTTTCATTTATTCTTATGTTCATAAAATTTAATTGGAAATTAACATATTGGGCAGATCTGATTAATTTTTTTGATAAAACTATAATTTTTAATGTAATTTAGGAGTCATTTTTCTAAAGAATATTAGCCAACTTGCTACATATTCAAATCAACGCGACGGAAAAATCTTTGAAGATATCTACTTGTTTACAGAAGATTAAACAAATGAACTTTAGAATAAAAGGTAATAACTATTTGATTAATACCTGTAGATAGGTAGATAAAGGCAATAAACATTATCAAGTTAAGATATACCGAAGTGTGTCATGTATTGCTATTTATATTGGCAGTCAGAATGAGACTGCACAATTGTATAATAGATAAACGAGTTTGTTTCACACCTCGATACATTAGGTACGCAGGAGCTTAGTGCTTTGTTTGTTTTTGAGACTGCTCTTTATCAAGCAACATATCAACAGACTCCATAGTTATATTTGTGCCAGATTGGTAAATGGCGAAGAATATCAGCTTCTACACAAAAATATTAAATCCCTTTCAAAATGAAGTCTATAAACATGGAAGGACTCAAGGTGATATGACTCGAGTTTTGTCCTGGAGGTGAATATACATATGACATCGTGGTGGTCACATCCGTGGTTTACCCAAGCGACTACAATATGGAGTTCTTCAAGAAGGGCATTAGAAGGTTTCTACAGGGTAGGCAGCACGTGTGTGACGCATCTGGTGTTGCAAACGTCCATAGGCCACGGTGACCGCTTCCCATCAGGTGGGCCGTGTGTTTGTCTGCCACCTAAGTGGTATAAAAAAAAACATGCCTGCCGTAGCCTGGGGAGTACAACGACCTTTATCTTTTGACTCAATTGAGCAGTCCGACTGGGGAAGTAATTACCTCCGCTCTACAGAATACAGCGGCTAATAATAATCTTGCGTTGTGTTTCAGGCGTTAAGTCGGGTAGCTAGAGCTCACTGGAAAGGTTTTGTGTTGTCAGTGGGAAAACCAAGGGCTTAGGTTCACACTGCTCTGTGGTGGTATGAAGCCCAGCTTTGTCTTCTGCGCTAATAACACAAAAACTTTCATGACCTTCACGTATAAGTGGATTTGCGTCCAGAACAAAAATTGTCACTTACCTATACAAGCCCGAGGTCCATCACCGAACGGTAAGTACGTGTACTTGCTGCTGGAGTCGAACTCCTCAGGGTCGAACCTTTCTGGTCGGAACACTTCAGGGTCCTTGAAGTACTTCGGGTCGTTATGTATGGACTGCAGCGGGATCAGCACGCGGATGTTCGGGTCTATCGTCAAGTTCAGCTCAGGGAACGTGTGGGTCTTCGTGCTTTGCCTTAAGAGGAACCCGAGGGAAGGGAACATGCGCATTCCTTCTTTAAACGCCCATTCCAGGTACACCATCTCCTTGACAGCGTCGTAGCACAGTTTGCCGCCATATTTCGCCAGTACACGATCTACTTCGTCCTGTAAGAAAGAGATTCTGATGTAAAAAGTGTTATAGTCTTAAAATTTTATTCTTCTCTTTGAAGATAAGTCTACTTTGAAGATATATGACTATGAAAGAATTTGTTATGTAGTCATTATTAGGGTAAATGTCCTTTCTGAAAGGTTTCTACATGACAGACGCTTTGCTTACCTGTGCTTTCTTCTGTACGTCTTGGTTAAAAGCGAGCTGATGCAGCGTGAAACTCGTTGCTGAAGATGAGGTTTCGAAGCCAGCCGCGAAAAAGACAAACACTTGCGCAGCAATCAGACCGTCGTTGAACTCCAACCTGGCCTCTTCGGGCGTCCCATCGGGCTTGTGTCTCTCCAAGGACTCGCCAATAATCGTACCCTTCATCCGACATTCCAGCATCAGATCAATAAAGTCGTTTCTCCCTGATGGCTTGTAATCTCTCATCCTCAAAATTTCTCCAACGAGTTCATTCATATCGTTATCTATACGAATCCACATTTTTAAGTTCTTAAATATATCGGGAAATAGTTCCTTCAGAACTGCGCGCATGATATCTTTAATTTCTGGATTGAATATCTTTCGACCGAGTTGTCTAAACGCAGAGTCTTCGTCTTTCAGTGAATCTGAATCAAGCCCAAAACCACAAGCCCCGATGAAGTCGGTGGTGTACCTCGCCATGAGCTCCCGAGCGTCCAGAGACTTGCCGCCAGCGGCAGCCTTCAGTGCTTGAGCTTGTAGTCTTTCCGCGCGTTCGACTATCAGCGGGAACATCGCTTTCAACTTGCCGGTGGTGAACGTTGGAGTCATTCTCTGCCTCAAAAGCTTCCAAACGTCTCCTTCGGCAAAGAATAAGTTCTGCATCAGCGGTTCGAACACAGTGTTATGTGGCGTGAATCCACGTTCGTAGAATGATGTAAAGTCTGTGATCAGAATCTTTTTGATAAGTTCCACATCTCTGATGAGTAATTCTGGGCGAGTGGACCGGTAGAACCCCACAACTCGTTCGTTGGGATACTTCCAGTACAGCTCGTCCGCTACTTGTGTCATGCTGGAGAGGAACAAGCATCCTCTCAAGTTGTTACCAACAAAAGGCAGTGGTTTGTCGTGCTTGATGCCTCTCTTCTCCCAATATTTAAATGTTCTCGTGCCATAGAAGTAGATTGTGATGATTATGATCACCACGATGGCGGCGGTGATCATCTTGGCTGAAACTGGAGCAGTACGCGGTATGTGTGAGCTAAGCTTATCTGAAATACCTATAATAAAGGCAAATCATTTATAAATGTGTAGACAATACTAATGTTGTTAAAGATAAAATATGAAACCTTGTGAACGGTGCCGCGGACTTGTTGTATTTGTTTAGTTTAAGTACTTTTTACAGTAGGTACCTACGTATATAGACTACTTAACTATTAATATTGTCTAATTCAACAGACAACAAAATATAAGTCAAAGTTGTTTATTTGTTAAATATGGTAGATACAAAAGTGATGTTCACATTAGATATTATTATGAAAGGGGTATTGTAGGTATCTTCCTAAATTTAGGATCCGATATTTAGAATACGATTTAGGACAAGAGATTCAGTCGCTGAAGCTCGCGATTCACGAGCGACAAGTGACGGACATGTCGAGCGAGATATTTTCAAAATAACAAAAACTTGGATATTCTAGGATATCTATACAACGCCACCTAGACCCATGGTAAGCATTGCATTGTATGGTATTACTGTAGCCCTTGCGGTTTGATAACTGAATATAAAAAAGAAGAACGAATTTGATTTTTATAAATTCTACCGACAATCATGCTGAAATTCAGGAAGGTATAGGTACCTAATACCTACCACTTTAAAATATTGAGTTACTTAGGTACCTATCTACTCGACAGACAGTTTGGTTAATCAGTAATTTTGGCCAACTGGCCAGTTTCTGCAATTGGTTAATTTCATTTCAAAAGTGGGGTTGGCGAAAGTGATTAATTAACGAAACTGTCGAGTGGATAAGTAACTCAAAATATTACGTACAGAGTAAATACCTACTTACTGCGGAAAATATTACGTAGGTACCTACTCTGATTTGAATAGTTGAATAGAAGATATAACCAAAAAAGTTCAATTACAACGCACAAAACATCCACATTGTTCCTAATAGGATACAAAACACTGCGGTACTTGTACATACGCAGGTATGCTATGCTTGTGTAGGCGAGATGATTACTTGCCTACTTCCTGCCTACTCATATTTTTGGAATTACTTAGTCGTAATTCCACTATAGTTTTGCATAACACATACACATAGAACTGTAATATGCAACAAAGTGTAAAGTTTGCAGGTACAGTCAGCAGCAAATAGATAGATACATTCAAAGCTATCAAATAGTTAGAGACAGCCAAAGTGGTCAAAACTATCGATACACCCGAGACGCTCACATAGATAGAGACATTTTATTCGTCAAAAGTAACGGAACGCGCATGTCACCAATTATATCGGCTCTACTAGGGTGCCAGTTATATGATGACAGCCAAATCACCATATGTAACTAAGCAACATCCTTGCCATAAACATCGGTACAACTACACAATTACACCTTAACTAATGAGCATAGAGCTCAAATTAAATTAGTAACTGGGAAGTAACAACGATGACAGTTGTCTGAGATTATGGTGAAAGGCGTCTATCTCTTTCTTTCCTTTAAAACTTTGTATGTAACTATCTTTGTTATTTCGTGCGTGACGTCATTGCCATGTGTTTTGTTTTTAGTTTAATAGATTCAAATAATATCTCAAAATATTAATACCAATTTTGACATATTATTTCACATAATATCACATATATATAAAATGAAATAAACTGACTGTTTGTGTCGCTATCTGTGTTTAGCGATAGAATTGCCTTTTGAAAATTGAACCTTAAAATAACAAATTAAATTAGAACGGAACATAGAAATGTTTTTAAATTATTAATTTAACGTATAGGTTACTAGTTATCCACGCGAATGAAGTCGTCTTCTTCTTCACTCACGTGGATCAAAATAAAGATAGCTTATGTTACTACTTCGTTACAAAACTACATTCAAATCTGTCCGGCGATTTTATTTTAGAAGAGTAACAAACACACACGTACTAATTGTCAGCTTTAAGAAATAAGTAAAATACCTATACCAAATATTTGAACCAAGTCACGGGAAATGTTTAGCGTTACAATAAATAAATTTTATATTGATAAGTCAAAAACTCTTTGCAAAATTATTTTTTATTTCATTTAAATATAGAAGAAATGTCACTGAACGTGACACCGTATTGCTTGTAATATGCATAGGTCATTTTATTTATGTGTATCGATATGTTTGACCACTTTGGGTGTTTGGTTACTATTGACGCTTTGCCTGTAGCTATAATAATGGCGGCTAGCGTGTATCAATGTATTTGACAACATGGTGTATCGATATATTTGGACAGGCTGCGTGCACTCAATAAATTGACCACTTTGGCTGTATCGATGTTATTGACCACTTTGGCTGTATCTAACTATTTGACAGCCTTGAATGTCGCTATCTATTTGCTGCTGACTGTACATACCTGTGTGGTAATATTGTTATAAAAACAAAACTAACTTTTTACGATAAAGTGAAATACTATATAAACAATAACACGTCCGCCCGCGTCTACGTTAACTCCAAACTAGTTTATTTATTGTGTTAGCGATGCCTGAGATAACTAACTATATATACGCACCTTTTATACGAGAGATAACTATTATGATGTCTGACGTAACGCGAATTATTAGTGATTCAACTTGCCGGGATGATTTGCACTTCGGCTGAGACTTGTATTTTGGACTCGTTATTGCATCAGTCAGTGTGACGAGTAGCCCCACCTACCGACACAGATTAGGCAGGTGCTTAATTAAATAATATTTTTTTTTTATATATGGCACGTCAATTTGACTTCACCTCGCCTGATTTTAAGGTGAAGGCAAAGTCTCATGAAAGAGGGTCATCATTGCAAACACGTTCAGTGCTACAATGGTGGCGCTCAGCTTGACGGCCTCATCAGATGCTTTTTCACGCCGCGCTTAAAGAACCCAGGACTGTAGGAAGAAGGAAACTCACACTCGCGGCTCTCTTGCGACCTCACGCATGCATAAGCTTTCTTTACGTACCGACTACTCACAATTCCATTCCTCGAAGATTCCTCTACGACAGATACATGTTAAAAGATTACCGTGTCTGTCTGTGGCATCGTAGCTACGAATAAATCGTTGCAAGCGAAGCGTATATATGTATATCACTAAATAGTATAAAATACAAGTCGCGCTCTCTGTCTTTGCCTTTGTATGCTTTAATCTTTGATACTTCGCAACGGATTTTGATGCGGTTTTTTTTAAAAGATAGAATGGTTAAAGAGGAAGGTTTATATGTATATAACATCATTCTACGACCAACAGGTGCCAAGCAGGAATGAAAAATGTTGCAAAAACGGGGTGACGCAGACGAAGTTGCGCGGGTCAGCTAGTAATTAGATATAATTATCTTGATGGTTAGGTATCTGTAATTCTGTAATCAGGTAAGCGCGGGCAGGTCAAAATAAATAAAAATACAAATTGTAATGTACACGTTTTATACAAAAATAGTATCGCTTCACACAAAAACATAAACAACACGCACTGCTCACTGCCAAACCAACTTTGTAGATCTTTTTATGAATACTAATAACCGAAATGGGTTCACATCGGTGATGTAGCAGCTAGATCGCAAGACCGACTTTTTAAACGTGTCTCTAGTTGACTTGGCAGTAGCAGTCTCAAGGAATATTTAAACTTAATCGAGATGTATGTGCGCCTACGAAATATCCACAATTAAGTAGCAATAATTACAACACGTAACGTCACGTCGCTGAGACGCTCAACATATACACTTGGCCCCGGCGGGCGCGGTGAGAAGACTCACTGTCCAGCGGCTCTACACAAAATGTATTCGCTTCGAAACGAATCCACGGGTCCTAGCCAAAATGCTTTCGTTCCGAATCTACATTCGTCATCACTCTGAAAATGTATGGGAGTGACATTTGTTGTCGGAATCGGATCACATGCCATTCGACAACAAATGTCACTCCCATACATTTTCAGAGCGATGACTAAGGTAGATTCAGAACGAATGCATTTTGGCTAGAGCCCCACAGCTACATTCGCCACCGCTCTGTGCCTCTAGCACGAACCACTTGCGAAAAAGTATTCGTATCGAATAGCAATTTTATTATTAATTTACTTTAGGATGACGTCACTATCGAGGCAAGTCCTCGGAAGCTAGGATTATTGACTTCGTGCTAACGTCTAATGTATTATTCCGTTATAGTATCGAGGACTCGAAACCTTACATTACGAATTCGATATTGGTTTGTGCTAGAGGCACTGACTAGCGATATTCGATTGTCAGACAAAGTTTGAATCACATGACATTCCAACAACTGATGTCACTCGCATACATTTTCAAAGTTTCTATTGACGATGTAGCCAATAGTAATACATTGCCTAGACCCCCTGGTTGGACAACTTGTTGGGCTGTGTATGTATCACAATACCACTATGTTATATTCCTCATTCTAGTGTAAATGTAAATGTAATTCCAGTGGCATACGAGCTACCACCACGGAGCCTGAGGTCCGCTTTTACCGGTCTAACTTCAATATTTCCCATAAAGCGACTGCCATCTGACCTCCACAACCAATTGGTGGTATCAAAGCATTGCAGTTAGACCAGTCGTTCCACTTTTTAGGGCATTCTACCCGTAATGATTCGGATATCGATGGTTGGACTTCAAACAGTTGTAAACCACCAAGGCCAGACAATCTATTAACGTAGGCAGATATCTACAAATGTAACAAATCTATACAAATAAATAAAATTGGAGTTTCTGTTTGTAATATTAAAATAACCGCTTTCTACTAAATGCATATCAATGTATATACGGTACACATACCGATATATGTATTTTAAAATTTTCGTCTGTCTGTCTGTCTGTTAGTGCCGGCTAATCTCTGGAACGGCTGGATCGATGTGGACGAGACTTTCACTGGCAGATAGCTTATGTAATAAGGAGTAACTTAGGCTACTTTTATTTTAGTTTTTTTTTAATTACATTCCACACGGACGAAGTCGCGAGCACAGCTAGTAATACATAGTATGTTACAATCATCCATACACCCCCAACACAATTGTTGAGATAAATACCACCCCAACGATGTCCTCACCGCGTCCAGTTAGCTAAACTAATATTAAACAAAACATTTACATCCGTAAACATATTATACCTACTCTAAGTACAACGCGACAGGCTCGTCCACAAGAACTACACACCGTTGAGTACCTTATCATAATATAACTGCATCGTCGTTACTCGACACCCAATTCTGCTAATCACTACATAGTATAAAATAAAGTCGCGTTTTCTGTCCCTATTTTTCTTGTCCCTTTGTATGCTTAAATCTTCAGAACTAGGTACGCAACGGATTTTGATGCGGTTTGTTTCAATAGATAGAATGGTTAAAGAGGAAGGTTTATATGTATATAACATCATGCTACGACTAACAGGTGCGGAGCAGGAATGAAAAGTTTTGCAAAAACGGGGTGACGCAGACGAAGTCGCGCGGGTCAGCTAGTTTGTAATAATTCAATTTCAATTCGATTGGCGAAAGGATAACGATAATCGACCTGAGTTTCTTGCTGGTCTCTTCTCAGGAGATTTAACTACCGAACCAGCGAAAGAATCATTTTCAAATGATTTATTTACTAAGTATTTTATTTATTATAAATTATAATGTTTTTTGACAAATTTAGGTACATAGTTATTGTAAAACTTACACATTCATATAGTGCTCTTTATGTGCCTAAACTGAATAAACGAAATTGATTCTTGGTTCTTTGTCCAAATCAAATTTAATGTCAAAAACACTTATGATTTCAATTTATTGCAAATGCATTAATTTTTGTATTACAAGTTACCGTATTTAACGTTTTAGAATAATAATATGAGGTGAAACATACAAAAACACTCGAACCAAAAAAAAAAGGGTATTAGGTCCTACCTAATCGAAAGTGGTTACCATGGCCTATGGACGTTTGCAACACTACGGGCGTCACATTCGTGCTGCCGACCATATAGAGAAGAGAGGGGAAAGAGTCTCTGTGTTGTCAGTGCAGAAGACAAAGAAGGGTTTCTCGGTCTTCCCACTGACAACACAAAACTTCCAGTGAGCTCTGGCTAACCTACTCACCGTGGGAAACACAACACAAGGTTATTATTAGCCGCGGTATTCTGTAGTACAGAGCTACTACCCAAGTCCCCAGAATTTCCCACCATTGTACTCCACAGCCGTCCTTATACATATTCAAAACAATTACAATCTCATTCAGTGATAATTCTTGCGGACGATGCCTTTAACAGACCGACAATGGACGGAATACCTTTTATTACTAACTATTTTTACTATTTCCCTACTTATTATGCTATATTGAGCTCAAGAGTGCCGCGTGAGTCAGCTGATCAATCTTAACAAGTAATTCTAAGTTCGCCGTTAGTATACACACGGAATATAAAATCAAAACGAAGTGCCCTTAAAACTTTATCCGAGTACACCTTAAGGTGCGTCCAAATTTGTGACATGAACAGCAGACCGGACAGCGTGACATTAAGAGAAAACATTGAGTGTGGACGTAACAACTTGTGGCATATGGGCACACAAACTAGAGTTGTGCTGACACGGTCACCAGTCGATCGATGGTTTCATTTAAGCTCAGCTATCACGCAGCTGAATACGCGACGGACATGCACTTCTGACACGGTCACGGTAAAATGTTACGTAGATGTAGACGCGTCATTATACACGTCACACAAAACAGTGACGTCATTGAATATCAAAAAGACAATGATATTGCATGTTGTACAGTATTTAGGGACATTTCCTTTGATTGTGATATGTTCCGTGGTAATAAATATACGGCGGTGTGATATGTCGCTGATATGTTAAGGCGTGAGACTTGGCCTTAGTTGCACCACCTACCGGTTAAAGTCAGCGTTTACGTCAAATCTTACAGTAACAGTAACATTGATTCTAATGGTTTGGCGAAATGTGTTGCACCAGAGTATTTAGTAGCTCGGTTAAAGTTATCTTTTTGATAGAATTTGACGTTTGAGCGTGGCCGGTGACAATTAGCGTCAAGTTATGACGTCATTTTAACAATTGTCAAATGATGCAACCTGTTTTATACCTAACCAGTATTTTAACTGCACTGTTAATGTTAAAGTAAGATGGTGCAACCCAGCCTTTCTGCCATACACTTATACAATTTACAACAAAAACAAAAATACATTACATATCTACAATATAGTGTGTCACCATTATATTATTATAAGCTGATACGAGTGCATATGGTTATTTATTGGAGTCGATGTACAAAATGAATTTGTTTCCTATTAAGGTTTTAGAGTAAGGATATACATACTTATACTTATGTACATATTATACATAGGAACACCCAGTCCAATGCAAATACGTATATAAATATACAAATATTTGCACTGTGCGGGAGATGAACCAGCGACATGAAGCAGCTGTCGAGGTCAGGTCACTTAGACACAAATGATCTTTGGGTTTTAAAATACTTACGAAATATAATTATAAGAGAGAGAGAGAGAAGAGATTCATAGGTATAATATCATTACGTCACATTGACGATCATTTTCAATTGCTACCAATCTTTATTCATATAAAACTAAGTATAAATAGTTCGGTATTCCTACATTTTGGTTTGTCAATTAAACATCTTTTGACAATATTGAAGCTCATGGAATTAAATAATTAATTAAATGCCACGGACACAAGTCCTTTTCGACCGATCTAACGTTCGACATTGGGCGACCACGAGTGAAACTAGATGTATTAAAAGTGGTTCGCGTGGGTAGCGTATCGGATGGGATTCGAACTCGCAACGTCTCGATCGAAAGTTCATCTCTTTACATATTAAACTATTATCACTTTATAGTGGATCGGAAACCAATATTCAATTAACATACGACGTAACTGTAAACGTCGCGAGTGAAGCCGAGCGGCGAAGACAGTCGACCATGCGTAGGCCTGACTTATCTAAATATTAACTATAGATAAAGGACGTAATTTTATTTAAGTATGTGCTTCCATTTTATAAGTGAAAATTACTTGCAATCGGCTTACAAAATACGTAATCGAAAATGTGCCAACCGATTGTAACTCTTAAAGACTTTTTGAATGATTTTAATATCGCTTCTATATCAACTATACATGTCACTCCCCGCTGCTTTCCGAGGAGCTGGACGATTGAAGAGTACTTTCGTTCCTGATGTCCACCGGCTCGTTCTTCTGGCTCTCTTGCGGCATCTCTGGTGCTGTCTGCTGCACGTACCCTGGCGCGGAGTCTCTCCCCGCGTCAGGGTCCACGAGCATAGGGTCTGACCGCGCGCCGTTGTCATCAAAGTCACTCCGAATGGTCTCATCGGCTCTCAGCTGGTTGTCACTCGACCGGAGCATGTCGTCGGCACGCATTGAGTTGTCATTAGACCGAGGCTGGTTGTCGTCGACACGCATCAGGGTGTCATAGGCCGGTGTCTGAGTGTCGTCGTCCGCGTGCGACTTCTCGTCGCTGGCGCGCAGCTGTATGTCGTTGAGGTGCGCCTGGTTGTCGACAGTGGGGCGGTGGCGGTTTTCGTCGTGTTTCCGTTGCGACCTGTACGCTGTGTCGTTTGAGGGTATCGTCAGCTCGCCTAAGAAATCGTTCCTGGAGAAAAAAAATCTAGTTTAGGTATGTATAGACTATTAATTTTCTCAGATATTGCGTTATATCATAAAATATTGCCCTCGATTGACTTAACAAAGTGAATTATTTATTTTCAGAAGACCCTATCGATTAAAACATGTGTTGTTCGGTCAACAAGTAAATCACTTCTCCTATTTGTGCTCATGTCAGTATTTAAAAATGTGTAGCGTATACAGACGAGAACTAGGTACTACAATTAGTTTATAAGCTTAACATTAAAATAAAATAATCTGATGATATGAATTTTCAAAATGCCCTTTGGGTTGAATAACACTCCTGCCACAGGATAGTTCTTCGGCACAAAAGGCGCGGTAATTTGTAAAATGCTAATTCATTGGGACTAAGAAGTGTGGGCAGTTGTTTCCACTTTATGTCATTAGCGCATATTGCAATGTTTGTCTAATTCACTAATCACGGGTGTTTAAACTTTGTATATTATCTGTATGTTTGTTCTCGTAGCCTGTGGTTCTGTCTACATTATGGCGTGTCCACACGTGCGGGAGGGTGCGGCGGGTACTCACACGATGTCGTCGGTGGCGCGGCTCTTCCAGGAGAAGAACTCGTCGCCGAGGTTGAAGGTGAGGTTGGAGCGCATCACCAGCTTCACCGGCGGCGCGTCGTCCGCGCGACGACCGCCCTGGGAGCCCTGGGCGCGCGCCCTCGCCGGCTCGCGCTCGCCACTCGACTTGTGGCCCTAGGGGGGAGGAAGATGGTGAAATAAAGAGTAGAAGTACTATGTGCTATATACTGCAATTCAATCCTGTGCTACATTTCATTCAAATATGTTCAGTCATTAGCTGGGTACTGAGTCTTTCTTCTCCCTACAGTACCGGGTTCTTTAAACGCGGCGTGAAAAAGCATCTGATGAGACCATCAAGCTGAGCACCACCATTGTAACTCTTTACATGTTTGTAATGGTAACCCTTTTTCCTGAGATTTCGCTTACAACTTACCATCAGGTGAGGTGAAGTCAAATTGACCTGTCATCAATGAAAAAAAAGAAAATAATCTATGTCGCAGACATTCCGTCATATAGTAAGCAGTGTCCCTTACGTGTTCCCGTGCGCCGTCGCTGTGGGAGCCCCGCGAGCGCGGGCGGTGCGCGCGGGCGCGGGGCGTGTCCGGCGCCGCCTCACGCGCCTCTGTAACAGGACCAGTGGTTCACACCTGGGGCTCTCTCATTATTACAGCCATAGGACGTCCATTGGTGGACATAAGCCTCCCTCAACGATTTCCAATCCGACCGGTTGGGGGCACTCTGGAGGGGTAGGCAGAGGCCTACCCCTTCGGGGATATAGGCGTGAGTTTATGTTAAGTTAATATGTATATTATAATAGTTATGTACCAAGTCCGCGTAAAATTACTGAAACTTTTGTGTTAATTACAAGGCATGACGTCATATCTTGCTAGTATCGAATTATTTGCTAATTGTGGTTTCACGTACCTACTTGTGAAAACTAAACAATACGATTTTTTATTGAATAAGATTACAAACGTAATTTGATTTGGTTGTAAGAAACTATTCAACTTTAATTATTATTACAGTAATTATTGGAACTCGTACATAATAGTGAACGAGTTAATTGCTATTAACTGGTTATGTATGTTATGTTACAAAAATAGTACTAAATTAAAAAAACAAAGAGAGAGAAATGTCACTTTTTCATAACATTACATAACATAACAAAAACTCACGCCTATATCCCCAGAAAGGTAGGCAGAGGTGGAGGAGGAGGCACCCACATTATATGTTTATGTTTAGATCCCAATGTAGGTGGCGAGCTTATTGCCATTAATCGGGCACATATAAACCTGCGATAAATACACACATAACTTTTTCAGAAGGAACAATAATTATTTTCAACACAATACATCATCAATTTAGTGATAATTTATCACTAATTAAATCGATGATCTGTAGAAAAAACGCAATCCAAAAAGCATTATAAACCGGCGAGTTTCCGTACAAGATTTAATGGCGTAGAGGAAGCTCGTGCGGAGTATCACGATAGAGGCAAGTGGCTCCATACAGGTACAGGTACTACACGCCGTGATAACAGGACCACTGATAATCATAATCATAATGATAATCAATCTTTATTTGCGAATATAACAAATAATATAATTGATGTGCGAGAAAGGTGGCGAATATGAATTCAGAAAGATATTCTGGACGTGTGATGCTACATGTGTGTAGAGATAGGTATACCTCGGTGCGCATATATTATCTTCGACCCAAAATATGCGAGGTTTTACCATGGTACACACCAATGACGTGTGTGTATTTATCACAAGTTTCTAAGTGCCCGGTTAAAGGCAATAGGCTCGTCACCTATTACATTGGGACCTAAACATGAATTGGCGAAATGTGGGTGCTAGCACTTATGCCTACCCCTTCGGGGATATAGACGAGAGTTTATGTTATGTTATGTTACTTGTAAAGATAGCAGGGTGCGTTTCTATTGACTTGGGTCCAAGATATATGCCCTGAGGTACCAGTGTGTGAGCGTACCCTGTGGTATGTCCTGGAAAGAAGCGCTGCCGGTGAGGAGGCCGATGTTGCGTGGTAGCTCGCGGGTCGGAGTCCTAGGCCTGCTGTGGCGCGCCGGTGCCTCGACCTCGGAGGCCCGCGGCCGCGGAGCTGATTGTTCTAGGGGGTGGACGAACAGATAAGTGTATTAGCGAGGCTTTCCGTTATTAATGGGGTGGGTTATAAAAACACCTTTAAGAAATGTTTCCTATATATTTGATTAATTTTCACATCATTTTTGTTTAGATTTGAATGAAATATCTGTGCATAAAACCATGTAACTCAGTGAAGGCAACAAACTCGCACTTCATTTCGTGGACACTGAGAACCAACACACTAGAGGCTGATTAGCGAGAATACGCCTGTTTTTGTTTATACAATTCAAGTGGCAGACAAGTAAACATCACACTTGATGGAAAGTGGTTACCGTCGTCTAGGGACATCTGCAACACGGAGTCACAATTGTGTTGCTGCTGTCCATTTGTCTCGGATAATCACCGAAACGGCTAGGCCGATTTTCACAGGATTTTTACAGAATATTATTATAATATTAATTTTTTTTAAAGTATTAGTGTTCTGCGCAGAAAAATTAAAAACTTAGTCTCACAGTTTACGCGTAGGTCGTGAAATTTTAAAGCAATTAGTATATCTAAGATTTAGATCGGAAAAAGTGAACCAACTGTGCTACTCGGACACGTGTTGAATGATCTAAAACCATTCATACATTCGTCCT
The DNA here is from genome assembly GCA_963691645.1 of Pelosia muscerda. Taxonomy (NCBI): domain Eukaryota; kingdom Metazoa; phylum Arthropoda; class Insecta; order Lepidoptera; family Erebidae; genus Pelosia; species Pelosia muscerda. Next base: position 8,511,967 of record OY829126.1, on the reverse strand, counting down.
GGTGCGACGGTCGGTAGAGCGAACTCTGTCAGAGCACTTATACATTCGTCCTGGTGCGTAGGTGGAGCCGTCTATAAACTCTGTTAGAGCATTCCACCAGGTCGCATGTCGAAGTCTCGTCTCGTATGTTCACTTTATAATAATAATAATAATAATAACATGTCTTTATTGTACACCAAGAATAGAATAGCAACACAGATAAATGTTTGCACATGGTAAATACAATTGGCGGCCTTATCGCTCTGCGGCAATCTCTTACAGGCAACCTTAGGATGGAGAGAAATAGCAGTGGAAATGCGTTTCTGGGCAGTTTGGTGTGCAACATCATTATTATCACAATACATGAAGAAAATAATAATAATACATAAGTCAAACAACATACAATAACACAACAATATGCAATGTATACATATACATACATAGACATACAATATTACAACATAACTACATACATAATACAATTTTTATTTCTGACAGAGAGACAAATAGTACTCCCCGACCAGTCTTTTGAACACAGGCAGGGACTGAGCACGCCTAATCGTCACTGGCAGAGCATTCCACAGTCGAGCTGCTTGAACTGAGTAGGACTTGTCAGCAAAGTTGGTGCAATGACTTGGCATTTTCAATCTCAGATTCTCTGATGATCTCAAAACCCTAGAGTGCGTGTCGTGTAGGAATTCAAACCGTTGCTTAAGATAAGTAGGAGTTTGTGGATTAAATAAAATATTGTATAGCAAGGAAAGAATATGAGCATTCCGGCGAAAGCGTATAGGTAACCACTTGAGCTTTTGTCGAAATTCAGAGATATGGTCATATTTGCGTAGGCCAAATATGAAACGTATAAATAGATTTTTTACGTTTCATACTTTATCCTCTGTAACAGTAAACAAGCGGCAGTAGCGTACACACCGGGCGGCCAGTCGTCGCGTGGCGCGTCGGCCGCGTCGCCCGCGTCTGCCGCGGACGCGCTGGCGTCGTCCCGCGGGCTCTCGCTGCGTGGCGCGGCGCGTGCGGCGGGCGGGCGGCGGCGGCGCTTGTGGCGCGGCGCGTGGCGCTGCGGGGAAACATTCACTGTAACTGTGTGGGCTAGCGCACTGGACCAGCAGTTCAGTACAGTAGCGAGTCACTTAGACTTCACAGAAATCTTCCGCATTACTATTAAATACACAGGGTGTAAGAGGAACACTCCCGAAGGCGAAGACCCCTGGTAGTACTCATGGTACACAACATAATTGGCACAAAACAAAGTTTTTTTTACCCGACTGCGCGACGCAAAGGAGGGTATTGTGTTTATCAGTCTATGTATGTATGTATGTATGTATGTTTGTTTCTATGTGGCGTTCTAGAGGCTAAACGCATAGACCGATTTTAATGATTCTTACGTCAATCGATTCGTCTTAACCTTGCGAGTGTCACTAATTTTACTTTTTTTGTTTTTTTCAAACCGTTTAACTTGCATTATTAACTATCTATCGTGCTAGTAAAGCTAAATGAAACAAAGTTTTCATGAAAAAAAACATGAACTGGGAAGATGGCGCCACTTGTTTCTTTTTGTAGCGAGGTTCTTTCGTGAGATTTTCATTTCATTCAGCTTTACTGATACGATGGAGAATAAAAAATGCGAAAAAAAAAATTAAAAATTAAAAAAATAAATTGATTTGCCGGCAATGTGTGTTCATACTTCATTTAAGACATGGAAATGAATACAACACCGTTTAATAGAACTGTTATGTGATAAAAATATATTTGCCCACTCCGCTTCGTAATTAAAATTTCATTAAACATCATTATTTTTAAACATGTTTAAAATACGATAAACATTTTCAAAAAACATAAACATTCTAATGAAATATTAATAACTATACACAAAATATTTATACACCTATACTAATTTATAATATAAATAGGTACAGAAATAAACCGTTTGCCGTAATTTTTTTAATGCCAATATGTTGTGTACCATGAGTACTACCAGAACCTTCGACTTCGGGAGTGTTCCCCTTACACCGTGTACAGTATCACCGCAAGCCAGTGAGCGTCATTAGTCTCTGAAGTATCCTCCACGCCAGTTGCTGGTCGCGAGAGCGTCGTACCTTGGGCGGCGCGGTGGTGTGCGTGCTCCTCACTTCCACGAAGTCTTCGATGATGAGCTTCTTGTCGCTGTCCACGTCCAGCGCGTCGCTGAATCCGGCACCCACAGGATCTGGGGGAAGAGTGGGAATCGTTAAGGGTAGAATCTAGAAAGATCCAAGCTAACAGACACTAAAACGTAATTCAATTTTAGACTTTATAAGCATATAAAAATAAGGTCTAAAATGAAATATTTTTTTTTGAATTGTGTCGTACCAGCCTGTTTTAACATAAAATGATAAAATCAGGGAACAGATACGGAGGTCAGACGGCAGTCATCATCATCATCCGGTTGCATCCGATGCTGTCACCTCGGAGTTTTCATTCTTTTAAGTGTAACTGTGTTGCGGCTGAACCTCGATATTTTCCGTGAAGATACTGCCATCTGGCCTCCACAATGCAGCTAGACCAGTTGTTAAATTTTTGAGGGCTCCAGCTACCCGTAACGACTGCCATAGATGATCGTATGTGAACTGGGACCAACGCCACGTCACATAGCCTGTCGAGAAGGCAGTATGTCCCACGAGAATAGCCTGTGGGGTTCGGCGGTCGGTGTGACGTTACCTCTGGGCGGCGCGTGCGTGCGGAGGCCCTGCCCCTGTGCACCGGGGAGCTTCGGCTTCTTGTGCACTTTCACGGGCTGGAACAACATAATGTATTATTTTAACATACGATACCTTTTAGTACAAGTAGTTATACTAATAATTTGATAGTTAAACTATTTGGGAGGTATTTTTTTTAATTGTCAAACTGGCAGGTTGAAAACTGAAATGATTATTCATTACTCATAGAACTCTAATATGAATATAATGTGTACAATGGGCTTCAGAAGTTCTTGGAAAACTTAAGATCTATAATCCTCTGACAGCCTGAGTCTCACTCAACAAAAAGTAACATAGATAGCGTTAATAAAATAAACTATTAGTATCTCTATAAGAAAATAAATAAACTCATACAAGTAGCAGAAGAAAATCTATTATACAGTAGCTTCTAACAATAGTAGTCCTGTAGTGACATCACTTTATACAATTTTAGTCTTAAACAGTCCAGGAACTTCTGGCGCCCATTCTATAGCCAGAACAAAACAATAGATGCATATTCGTAATGCGCCTCCTCGTATATAGAAATAAAAACGCTGGTACAAAAACGATTGGACATTCAAAGCAAGCGCAAGCAACTTTAACCCTTGAAGACGTTTCTTTCAAAGTAATTTTTTACATTATAATTTGACAATGAATGTGAAAACAAATGGAGGTGTTAATCGAGTCAATAAAGTTGAAAATTGCTTGCACTGTTTTTGATCGCATAAAAAAATATGCGCAAGTAATTAGTACCGTTTCCTCGTCCGGTCCCAGGCTGGCACGTACCTGCAGCGGCGCGGGCGGTGCGGGCGGTGCGAGCGGTACGAGCGGAGCGAGCGGTGCGGGCGGCGCGGGCCCCTCGATGTCCATCTTGTTGAGCACGCGCCCGCTCTGCGGCCGGTGCGTGTCCGCGTCCGTCACCTTGTTGCGCTCGAATACGCGCCCGTTGTTGATCACCTGCCGGGCAACGGACACGCGCGCTCAGTAATGGTGTGTCCAGATATGTGACAAGACGGTGGACCGGACAGCGTGGCCAAGACATGACGTTGAGTGGCACATGGACACGCAAACTAGAGTTGAGCTAACACGGTCACCAGTCGATCGATGGTTTCATTTAAGCTCAGCTATCACACATCTGAATATGCGACTGACACGCATCTTTGACACTGTCACGGTAAACTGGCACGTAGCTGTAGACGCGGCATAACGAGTGATGATCATACACGTTTTCAGAGTGTCACTGTACAGGATTAATATCGTATTTACCATAGGGACACCCGGGGACGTGCCCCGAGTGCATATGGTGCATAGCTTCAGGGAGGCTCCCCGAAGGGGAGACAATAAAACCCTATCGAAAAGAGCCTCCATATTCTTGTGTGTCCAGGGCCCCTGCCATAAGTAAAGACGGCTCTGTAAAGGACCTTAGGATTAGGTAGGGTATTATCTATAAGTACAGGGTTGGGTAAGGTACTGTCTTTTATGGCAGTCATGAGTAAGCAGCGTGATTTATACAAGGAAGTGAAAACTCACGTAAAGATTCAAATAAGAAATCACGTTCCTCTGCCATAACAATGAAAAGTCTACTCAGCATACGAGTTACACGAGTCATTATGAGACGTGCTACAAGAGCAAACCCCACTACACTACTAGCAATAAGACATAGTATATAAGTTGATGTAAATAGTAAATAAATAAGTGAATCAGTAAATCTTTTACTTCTCCGCAATACTTTTTAGAAGGAAATGTTACCACCGCCTCTAGCAGTATATGTGTCTCACCTTGATGTTCTTCTCGTTGAGGATGGTGACGAGGTCGCGCACGAAGGTGTTGTTGGGGAACAGCTGGCGGTGCTTGCAGTGCACGTCCACCTCTAGGTGGTCCTCGGTGCCGTTCATCAGCGTCCGCACGATCTTCAGGATGAACTTGTTCTTGGTGCGGCGCTTGGAGCCGTGCTTGGACTTGCGCCCGTGGCGCTTGTGGTGCTTGCTCTGCGGAGACGTACATAGTGTTGTGGGAGGAACAGGCGTACTATGGAACATTGGTTATTAGGGATCGATGTTTTGGCCAATCGGTTCCAGACGGAACACTTTAACATAAAACCGAAGTGACTTCAGGGTTCGTATATTTGTGATTATCCCCACTCTACATACCTTTTTTAAACCACTTAAGTGGCAGAAAAGCACGCGGCCCACCTGATGTAAAGTGGTAACCGTGGCACATGGACGTTTGCAATACCAGGGGCGTCACATTCGTGCTGAAAATCATATAGGGAAGAGAGTTTCTCTGCTGTCAGTGCAGAAGACAAAGAAGGGTTTCTCGGTCTTTCCCACTGACAACGCAACACCTCTCCAGGTCCTCGATTCTGCTAACTGGAAACCATAGTCAGACGACTAAGATTACAAAAACTGCCATGGCATTTTCGGCTTTCTATAACGTTTAATTAAAGTTTAAAATGGAATGAAAAAGAGATTATTCCATCGTTTCATTCACTCTATACAATACCATTTAATTTTAAACTTTACTCGTGCGACAGCAGAGTCCACAATTAAATGGCAGTTTTTGTAATCTCAGTTCCTTGACAGTGATTGACAATTAGTAGAATCGAGGCCCAGTGAGTTCTGGCTGCCCCACTCCCCGCCGCGGTGCTCTGTAGGGCGGAGCTAGTTCCCCAGCCGGCCTGCTCAGTGAGTGAGGGCGGTACCTTGTGCGTGTGCCGGCGCACGGTGCCGTTGTCGGGCGCGCCGCCGTCGTCGCGCCGCGCGTCCGGCGCCTCCGCGTACGACAGCAGCGAGCGCGAGATGCGTCTGCGGACAACACGGACTGGTTACCTCACACTACACGCCTACTAGTCTCACTACATAGTAGAAAACAAAGTCGCTTTCTCTGTCCCTATATCACTATGTATCTTTAAAACTATTGTGGCGATACCACATGTACCCAGCGCCATCTAGCGACAGTAAGAGTAACTACTACGACACTCCGGATCCTGCATCGCGAAAGTGAAGTTCTCGCGCTGGTACAACATACATACAACAACCCAACGACAACTGTTGGGCCGCGGCCCGCAAGGAGTGATCACCTTACCTGGTCGGAGGATCCTCCCTTTGTGTTGGAGGGACATCACATCCCGTTTCTCCACTCTATGCTACGAATTTTGATGCGTTTTTAATAGATAGAGTGATTGAAGAGGAAAGTTTATATGTATATAACGTCATGCTTCAACCAACTGGTGCGTAGGAAGTGTAAAATGTTGCAAAAACGGGGTGACGCAGACGAAATTCCGCGGGTCAGCTAGTAATAATTAAGTTTAGGATACTACTTGCATGAGTTTACTTATTTTCTCATAAAGAAACAAGACATCGATCTAGTTTATTCTATTAACGATATCTATGTTACTTCGTTAGGTTGTGAAAGGGTTGTAGATCTTAAAGTATTCAGGAACTTTTGGTGCCCACTGTACCTACTATATACCTACTAGTACCATCTATGGTAATTTATAAAATACGTATCTGCTTTACCTATTCATACCTACATGTAGGTGACATTGTAAAATAAACTTTAAACTGTATCAATTTAAGTTGAATTTAGTTGTTGTTCATGTATAATTTTCCAGATAAAACTTCTCAGAAGGATGAATTCATTGTGAGGGGACTACATGTACATTCCTGAAGCCGAAGGCCCATGGTAGTACTCGTGGTACACAACATATTGGCATTAAAAAAAGTTACGTCAACGCAATTTTTTAAATTTAACTAGCGTTATTCACTCTCCATCTTGTTAGTAAAGCTAAATGAAACAAAAATTTCATTAAAAAACCATAAACTTGCAAGATGGCGCCACTTGTGTTTTTTTTTTGCAGTGACGTTTTTTATCTTTACTGACATGACGGAGAATAAATAATGCGAAAAAAAATTGCCTTAAATTTTTCTCATCCTAATATGTTGTGTACCATGAGTACTACCAGGGGCCTTCGGCTTCGGGAGTGATCACCTTACAGCCTGTATATTGTGTTTCATCGAACGATATTGGTACTACAGCTCGTGAGCGAACCAACGTAACAAAACTATAGCTACACAGGTAACATGAACTTACCGTGAAGAGTGCTTGTCTTCGGCTTTCGTGCTACAACGAAATAATTAACAATTACATTTAGATATACAGTGTCTGGTAATGCCTATTTGTTGAGAAAAGATACTGTATAGGTACTGAAGAAGTTTGTTAGAGAAGACATAGGACATATCGACCTAAGGCCTACCCCACACTTGACAGAAATAGCAGTTATAGTGGATCTTACTCGTGGAAATATCAATGTATGTTACTACATATGAATCAGTTCGCGACGGATTTTCTCATAAACATCATTCTCTGAACCTATTCCCAACTCAGTTGGGGTCGGCTTGCCAGTCTAACTGTGATGCGGCTGAACTTCGATATTTTCAATATTGAGCAGAGGGTCGTCGAAGCTAAACGTTCTTGATGTCATATCAACCGCTATATAAAATGCCCTAAGAGCAAAAACACCCACAATTGAAATAGTTTGCTGTTTTTCGAAGCAAAATGTTATTGTTGCTTAATGTTCGCAAAGTAAAACCTACTGAGAGCAAAACGGCCTCAATTTTCGTGATGGGACTGTCATCGGACCTCCATAACCAATGGTCCAATGACCAATTGGACTAGGAGGATTTTCTCATAATGTGCCTATTTCGAAAGCGGCGGTAGCTTAGTGGGTTAGGAGTCAGCCTTACGATCGAGAGGTCCCGGGTTCGAATCCTGGCCATTACACTACCGACGTGAACCCACTCCTAACACAAGTCTTTGAGCTTAGCTGGAGGGGTTAAAGGGAATATTAGTAACTTCAGTTGCTAATATTTTATATAAAAAAAAATATTAGATAGCGTTTCTGTCGAGTGTGGCGTACCTAAGGACTTTATGTATGCTACCGACAGCAGTAGAAATAATATGTCAGATTGAGAGCGTGCGTATAGCTACAGACACTTGTAATTACTGTCATCCATTACAGTTTAGTAGCACTAGCATGAACTCCTATCGAACTCGTAATGTAAAGGTTTCGAGAAAACGGGGCTATGATTGGCAGTCTGCTTCTTGTGAACCTGTGTGCGTGTGTAGCTCGCCAATCGCAATGCTCCGTTCTGACTATACCTTTACATTACGAATTCGATAGTATTTCGTGCTAAGGCTACAGTAAATGTATTAGTAGAGAAAAGAAGTTGATAAATAAATAGAGAAGGACATTACGCGTACTGACCGTGGGCCGCGCAGTTTGCTGATCCTCCGCTCCTGCTCGGGACTCATGTCGACAGCTGTAACAGTCGACTTCATATTAAAGGGGGTCAATTTCTCAGTAGTTTATAGGGGTGGCGGGTGGAGCTGCCTGCAGCCCAGCAGAAGCAGGCCGCGGCGCCTCAGTCCCCACACCGAAGGAAGCGGGTTATCTCAAAAGAGATACATCCGGGTCTAGGGGTGCGCGAGTTAGGCCTTGTATTGACACACCTCCGGCATCAAAGACTCGAATATTATTAAGTACTTCACAAAAATATTTAACGAGGTTACGCTTTTTTAATAAGCTCCCTAATGAAATTAGGTATTTGCCTATCAATAAGCGTAAAAATTTAGTTAAAAAAAGTTATGCCAAAAAGCTTATTATAAAATCCAGGATTATTTGGATGATAAACAAGCCTGGAAATGAGCTTCACTCAAGCAAATTTCTGTATCTATACTAAGTAAATGATTGTAAATAGACCAAAAAAAAAAGTAAAGCCCGGTGAGTTTCTTGTCGGAATCTTCTCAGGCCGGGGTTGCGTTTCGAACCGGCGGTGTTCCTTTGCTCACTAATTTACAAAATATTGTTGATTTTGACGTTTTGTAAGTGCCGTTTAATGGTCTATGATTTGATTTGACCTAGAGGAGTGGTCAGGTCGCTCACCGTCGTGCCTGAAGTCGTTGTCCTCGGTATAGTCGATGGCCCACAGCTGCTCGGGCTCGTCGCCGGTACACGCGGCGGCCTGCACATCGGCCACGGTGCGCGGCGCGCGCAGGCACAGGCGCGAGGCGGCGTGCTGCAGCTGGCCCGATGGCAAGCGCGCCCAGCGCTGCTCGCGCGCGCCGCGGCACGCCGACATCAGCACGGGCCGCACCAGCGAGCCGCGCCGACCCTCCTCCACGCTGCTCCTGGGGGGGTTGGGTACTATCTCACCGCAGGCAACTAAACACCCAAACGCGGCATGCGTTTTGATCGGTTAGAGTCCGACGTAACGTCCCAACCGGCTTTCCATGGGGTCTTTTCACACGACAACAAAATGAAGGTATCACTAGACATTTATTACGGTCATATACATGCTTCAATGGGATTCGAACTCCCGATTTTTTATTTTTTATTCGAACTGTCAGCAAACATGTACAATTTTTTCAGTACCTACGTTGAAATCGAACTAGTTTGAATATTTACGAAAAAGTTTAAGCAGAAGTCAGTGTGTTCTAAAAAAAGTTCTTACAATAAGGTTCATGTTATCGAATTTGTGCACTCATAAGTATAACACGCGTATCCCGCTTATCATTTCCACTTGTTTTTTGTGTTCCGTGGGTCTGTAACTTAGTCGAATATATTGGTTGGGTCCAATAATTGGATCGGCTACTTAATATAATACTGTTATTACTACATTTATTCATTATTACATTACTTACAGATCAGGTGCAAACAAAGGCCTGTAACAGTACAACTTATACAATAAGCCGCCTTATGTGAAGGTCTGTAGAATTATTTTTATTTATGTTCGAATGGCTGCACAGGTGGCTAAAAAGGTATTATAGGAGAGAACACATAGGTTTTTGGTCTCTGCAGTAGACTAGATTTTCACAAAATAAGGGAGGAATCTCTACACGGGCTGAGCCTACTCTATTTTAAAGAAAGCTACTGTTGTGTGTGCTATTGTAACAGTAAATGTACTCACAGGTGATGTGCAAACCTAGGTTCAAGTTGGCTGAAATTGAAATTTGTATGTACAGTCGCCGTAGTTTGAGTTGATACATTAAGAAAAATATATTTTGTACCTGTATTCGTAAATATATATTGATTATGATTATGATTAGACTATGAAGTTTAATTATTATATGTATAAAAATTTTTAAAAACATGTGCATTGATTGTGCTGAACTTTTGACAGGGGAAGCCGGGCGGCTATTTCAATAAAATATTGAAACTTCGAGAAGTTCTAAAAAGACAACGATTTTTATTAATGAAGCAATAATATATCGTTTCTTGTGCACACCAAGAACAATACAAGTATTATTATGTAGTATTGTTATCACACACTAGCGATGTCTTCCAGGCAACCATCCATCGGCATACGACCTACGTGAGTAATGATTTTATAAATGTTCAAGGATTTTACTTACTTACTGTTTCTGTACGAGAAGAAATAAAAACAAATATTGTTAACATTCACCACTGATTATATATGATAATCACAGAACAGAATAAAATAGAAGACAAAGTAACATGTAGTGATTACGTTGATTTGCACGAGTTATGCCCAAAAGGAAAAATGTCCAAAGCCAATGTACAATAATAATTTGTACTTAGCGCCATCTAGCAACAGCAAGCCGAACTACTACATCACTAGCAATCCTGCATCGCGAAAGTTAAATTATCATGCAGGTACAGCATTATATGTATTATATAACATTCCTACGAAACCTTGAAGTCGCATGGCCACCTGACCTGGACCTCCAGCTGTCTACCCTTTTTGTAGTCCTTATAGACATGTGGGGGAACATCATCTTGTTTACAAAAGTGGTGTTACCTGGTGCGCTGTATGCTGGCACAGTTGGTCTCGTCCCTGAGCTCGCCGCGGTGCGACAGCGAGAAATACTGGCTCGCCTGCAGATCGCGATGGCACGGGTATGCGCCGAGGAGGACATTATCGCCCTCCTTCTGCATCGTGTCCAGGCACATCTGCGTCGCCTCGTTCTTGAACCTGGATCAGATCGGCTGGCTGTAGACACTTGGTACAGGAGGAGAGGTACGGCACTGAACCGACCTACATATAGTATTCTGGATAGGAAGGTAACAGAGTGAAAACAACTGAAAGAACTCATCAGAACTCAGAACATATGTGGTAAAATACTCCCAAAGAGCCAATATCCAGAGAGTGGCTGAATTAACTCAGGCTTCCAAAGTTGTCACCTCCAAGCTGGTACACTTGGTGATTGATGGCCGAGGCACTGGGCTTTTCTCCCAAAGTTGGAAGATTCTAGAAGTTATAAGCCCGGAGGAGAAGAACTAAAGGGACCCCTAACATTAAGATGATGATAGTTACAGTAGCAATGGTGAAACCTGTCCCTTACCTGCCGTACCCGTACACGTCCTTGACAGGAACAAACTTCTCCTGGTAGATATTGTCCAGGTACCACTGGAAGCTCTTACACTTGAGTTTCTCACGCAGGATCTTGCGGTGCGTCACGTCGCCGATTATCGGATTGTTCTGGAAAAGTACACTATCATGAAGAACCTGCTTCAATTGCTGTCTCCTGTAAACTGATATAATTTGCTGTCAGGAGTCAAGAGGTACTTACTCGAAGGTCAGGCCTATGGAGGTAGAAGAGTTCCGCGTACTCGTCCATCCAAACCTCCGCCATGCGAGCTGTGTTTATACCTGCGAGTATGATGAAATAGTATGTTTAACAAGTACCAAATAGAACTGTTTCAGGTAGAACGTGCAGAATCGAGCTGTCGACAGCATAAAATAACACATAAACTAACGACTTTATCCCCGAAAGGGTAGGCAGAGGTGCTAGCACCCACATTTCGCCAGTTTATTTTTAGGTCTCAATGTAACAGAGGGCGAGCCTTTGCCATTAACCGGGCAATTATAAGCCTGCAATAAATACACACATAACTTCGAGAAGCATCGAAAAGTCAATGGTGTGTGCCATGGTAAGACCTAGGATCGAGACTTCTTCTCAGCAGTCCATTACCCATACCACTAGGCTACCGCGGTTACTGCGGATAGGCTGTCGACAGTTCGGGTATAATATCGGCAAGTAGATCTGGGATACCTACTCAAATAATGCGCATATTCCTTTTAGCTCAAATTTAGGCAGATACAATTGTCCCCCATTTGTTTCTATCTCCATCGTTTCAAGTACTCACCGTGCGTGTCCGATGAGGCAGGCATCCCGTACGGGTGGAAGGACCGGAACACGTGACCCACTCGCGAGCACGGGATAGTTTCCAACGTACCACCGCCTGGAATGAAATAGCGGTTTATGATAATGGTTTGTCGGTTTTTCGAGATAGACGGCCATTTGAACAATGAACCCCGAGAACCTCGCTCGTTGTTTAGCCCACCGACTAGCTGTTGGTTTGGGCCCCAAAATGGTTTTTAGTGTAAACGGCATGTCAAACCAAGCGAAGCATTGGCACTCGTATCATAGAAGAGCTGATATAACGTAAACTAAACTAGTGGTCTTCTTGAAGCATCACAATACTCACACTGCCATATCCTGAAAGACATCTCGAGGTTCTCACCGCCCCAGCCGCCCATTTGCTCGTCGTACGCGCCCAGCTCCCAGAAGTAATCGCGACTGATTGCGAACAAGCCGCCCGCCATTGTTGGAGACCTGGAGACGAAAGTAGAATACACTAGTACAGCAGATGGTGGATCCTAAAACATTTGCAGGTACCATGGGATCTAGTGAACTCCAGAATGCTGTTTGGTTCACTGGTGGACCTTGGTGGTGGATCCTAGTGGACTGGGCTTCGCAAGAACCAACTGCTCCAACCAGCGGTACTTACCAAGTGGGTCCAATATCAGATCCTCGCCGTTTTTTCTCTCTTTCAGGCACATCTGTCCAGAGGAAGTGGCCCATGAAGGAGAAGCCTCCCACCTACGAACAGAACAACATTGTAGTATAACCGCTCTTGTATAGAATTAGGTGTATAAGAAGATTTATATGATATTTTTTTGTTTGCTAAAAACGTACTAGGTATATCTCACGTCATATATCTTGCACCTAAATCGCGAGAGGAAGGAGGCTAGCGCACGGATTGCTTTGATATATAGTTGGATTTGAGCTTTTAGAGTACATTTTGGATCCAAGACGTATGGCGGGAGATATACTTGGTATACATTCAACAATCTTAAGTATGAGAATTGCCTGCGTGTTTTCCGGTTTCGCTATAATATTTACCTATTAAACGTGTCAAACATGCAAGCGATTCTCTTTGGCTAGGGCAAACCATGTTGATTGCATACGCAACTCGACGGACAGTTCTGTTTTTATCAAGCGTTGTTTTATTTTGTTATAGAAAAAAAAAACAATCTCTAACAGTTATATGTCAACAGAGAATGCAGAAAAATGGAGGTTTGTCCGCCGAGTAGCGGGATGTTGTTTGACGGCAAGGGCATACATACAAAGTGCTGAAATAAAAACATTTAATATTAGTGCGATAGTGTTAGAGAGAGTGCGAGATATTATATCTGTCTTACACCAACATTAGATACATTATCAAACCAATTAGTAGTGGAAGCGTGTTATATATCCGCATATTTACAACATATAAATTGAGGCACTTTAGTCACCTGGCTAGCTATTAGTAGGCATCATTCGGTAATTGTAGCCACCTGGGTAATATAGTCGCTTGGGTCAATTTAGTCACCTAGGTAAATAAAGTCAGATGGGTCAATTTAGACATTTGGGTCACTGTAACTATAGTAGCTTGAGTCAATATAGTCATCTGGGTAACTGTAACTATAGCAGTTAGGGTCAATTTAGTCATCTGGGTAATATAGTCGCGTGGGTCAATTTAGTTACCTAGGTAAATAAAGTCAGATGGGTCAATTTAGACATCTGGGTAACTGTAACTATAGTAGCTTGGGTCAATATAGTCATCTGGGTAACTGTAACTATAGTATTCAGGGTTAATTTAGTCACCCGGGTAACTATAGATACTTGTCGCATCGCAAGTAGAGTATTCTTTAGTACTAATCATAGTGAATGGTAAAAAGGTACAATCAAAATATAAAACAGTAAAACTAAGCTAGTTTTTAGACTTCAAAACGTTTAAATTACTTACAATACTCCTCCTGACAGATTATAACTATCTATCTTTAAGACAAGTGGGTACTAAATAGTTAGGACTGATGTTAAGTTTAGTCTGTCAAGTAGGTGACTGGGTGGATACTATGGGTACTTCACAAACATTTAAAAAGTAAGGTTTTCTTATCAACCTGTCATCAAATAATATGATTTGATTATGTTTTATGCGAGTTATTATGTGATTATTGCAATAATTATTCGTATATTATATAAGGTAAGTACCTAATTGTGATTACACGGTCATGGAGATTAAATTCTAAATATACACACAGTTACCGATATCGCAATATTTTTATTTAGCTGCATCGTCCTCGCACGGCCGACACTCATGAAATAATAATAATCTGTGCAGAACTCTTCTCGTCAACCCTCAGCATCAGATACTTCAGACGAGGTATATATTGAGCGCCATCTAGCGAACTCAAGCGGAACCACTTCAGGACCGAATGAGCCTGCATCGCGCAATGAACGTTCTCATGTTAATGAATGTGTACAAAAATACACCATCTCCATACGGTACCGTGCGTATATAGAAGTCACAAGTGAGATATAACGGGGTATCCGGTTCGATGCCCACTATTGTACCGTACATCAGCCATTGCCAGGAACCGAAAAACTTCAAACTTATTTTAACCGTAAGTACGGTTTTAATAAATTGCACCTATGGGACAATTTCATTAAAAAAATGATATTGTCCAAATTGCCCTAGGTATAACTAGGTCCAGATAAAAGAAGATTAAAAAGAATCAGAGGCAGACTAAAATACAACGTTCTTCAAATTACCATGCAGTTATATTTTCATGCGAGTTAACATTCTCCTTCAACTAATATCATCGCTCTCACTTCCACCTGTATGTTTGTTATATGGTTAGTCTCTTCCAAAGTTTTCCATGCTCAGTTCTCGAACAGTTAGTATGCAAAAGCTTCTCAACAACTTCCCTGAACCGATTTTCCATGCTGAACTTGCCACAGCATACAGAATGCTGCTCTTTTCACCACCCACCCTCACACGGTAACCATAGTAACCAAGGCTGTACGTCTCGGGACGTCCCTGGTTACGAAACATCAAGCTGAACAGCAACAAATAAATATGAATAAAATAAAAAGGAAATAATTAAAAATAAACAAGTGCGCGATGAGTCTTCTGACAGAATGGAAACAATCACAGAATATTGTAAGATCTTTTGCGTTGAACTTCTTAGGCTTAAGATTATCTAGGGTGAGTGGTGATTACCGAAAGCTAAACTGCCATATTTAGCATCTCCTTCGTGCTCCAGGTCACGGGTCTCATGCATTCAGCAGTCTTATCTGCACCTTGTAGGAGTCTGCGGCTTCTAGCTCGAAACAACTCTGGTCGACCACGTCGATGATAGGAGTGACGACAGCGTCCCTCTTGTGCCTCACCCTCTGCAGGAGAGGGCGCATCCAATCGACTGACACCTCACAGTGCGCGTCAAGGAATATGAGCACGTCCCCGCGAGCTGCGCGGGCGCCCGTCAGCCGCGCGCGCATCAGACCTTCGCTGGAGATAAATCGAATGCATGAGGCTAGCTGTATTCTTGACCGAACTGTATTTCTCTATGGTTATGGAACTATAGACCGATCGTAACCGCTGTACCGCGCCTTAGGTATGTGCGTGGCGAGACGGGAGGAGTATCCCGCCACATCTTGCTTACCTAGAGCGCGGACGGTCGGTAGGTAAAATCCTCTTTTGCCCGTGGTACTACCGGCTGTACTACCAGTTCTTACCGTAGTATTACCTAGTAGTCTGGTCGTATTTTGGGAGGAAAATATTGCCCGTTGTATTACTACAGCATTCTGATATCTGGTATCTGGTGGTACCCCTTCGGCCGTCTACGAAACCAGAGCTACGTAACTAGTTACTAACTAAATAAAATTCGTCCTTGTACGATACCAGTTACGTACACACACGTCTTTTTACTTCAACGAAACTTGGTAATAATAATTTTATTATAATTTTATTATATGTGTATTATATTATATTATATATACCCTCGCAATAAACAAAGTTTGCCGGATGTTTATATTTTATATTTAGGTATAGTTTATAGTTTATATTTATTTAAGTAGTTAATACTTAAAAGAAAACGGAGATAAAATTTCGATGCTGTGACCAACCGTTATATCATTTTCATTTAATTATGCTATTGTGCTATTGTGCTATTGTGCGATTTATTATATATATATATATATATATTATTTATTTAAACCTTTGCGAAATTTGTCTTCTTCAACCATTGGTTTTCGAAATAACTAATTTCGGAAGAATCAAAAAGTCCCCTTTCATAACTCACTTAAAGTTACCTGCTACGAAACCAAGTTTCGTAGAAGTAAAAAAGCGTGTGTGTACGTAACTGGTATCGTACAAGGAAGAATTATGTTTAGTAAGTAACTAGTTACGTAGCTCTGGTTTCGTAGACGGCCGAAGGGGGTGATACTACGGGCCATATATTCCTCCTATAGTACTACAAGACTGCTAGGTATTGTACGGGAAGATCATTTTACCTGTGTTACTACTGCTAGTTCAGCCGGTAGTACCAGGGCCACAGAGGGGTAAAATTGGTAATTGCTATAAGTAGGGTAAAGACGACATATTTTTTTCATTGCTCCCTTGAAGGCTCGTTAGTTATTAGGCGCAGGCATGCTATCAACATCCAGGCCATCCGGTCAAGGAGGCCTTAAACCTCTTTTAGTGCACTTGTTTATTTTTTTTATTAATGTATGAAATTAGCGTTGTTAGCTAATAACTGTTTCTTTAAAGAAAACTGAGATGACTAATTTAATTGATTAATTTAGAAGTTTCTTGTTATAATGTGTGTTCATTCAGATACTCCGTTTCAATTTAACATTTTCATGCAGAATGAAACCCCTGAAGGTTCACCGTCGATATTGAGCGATACTTCTCGTCGAGTTATTCTATTCTCGCATAGACCTTTATTTTTGATTTTTTTAAACTACGCCCTACAAATAAACATCGATTTATTAGAAAAACAATAGTAGTGATTTAAATTTCGCGCGAACAGAAAAAACACCTGCAATTTATTATCGTATGTCGAACATTCGTTACAACCCATAAAATATGCAAGTGTTTGCGTTTGCACAAATAATGTGAACTTATCATAATTATTGTAGGTACAAAATACGAGTGAAATGCACACAATTGAATTGCACATACGAGTACTATCATCCTTATCCTAGTTAGTGTGCCTGTTCAGATCTGTAATCTGTATCTGTCCTTTTCACCAACGTATAAAACATGTTAGGTATGTGACAATTTGCCATATGTCGCAAACTTTAGTGTCAACGCAAATGTATTTTAAAATTGTTTACAACATGTTTGAGACAGTCTCAATGAGTTCTTGACAAATCTTCAACCAGTTTTATTTCAAACGTGTTTACAATTTGTTTCTTGGTAGAAACGAAGGGTTAGGTATGCCCAACTGAAAATATCATATACCGCTGATGATATGTCAGAGGATATAATGAATGGAATAAAGGTAACCAATGAAAACACGTTTAACTCTGAATTACAGTGGATGTGACAACGAGAACCCAGGGTTAGTCATAATCTAATACCTTGTAATATCTCTAAAAACCTACACTAAACCCAGTACTTAGTTCCATCCAAAAAATAGCATTATTTAATTGTACACACAGTATTACAGAATCACATAAGTGTTATCATGAATATTAGATTTAGTAAAAGTATGGTAAACTCAACGCTAGTGAAAATAAAGTTTTGAAGGACAGAATGCTATTCACTAAGCATGCAGTTTGTGCACAGCGCTGCGACAGCATTTATGAAGATTGTAATTGTTCGATCTTTAGTGACGTCAATCAGGCCCACCAATAACAATCTCTATTGAAGTTGTCACAACGCCGTGGTTGACGCTGTATACTTGGAGAATTCCACAAGCGTCAGTTACAGGCTGTGCTCTGTGCAGTAGCTCAAATGAACAT
Organism: Pelosia muscerda; assembly: GCA_963691645.1. NCBI lineage: Eukaryota > Metazoa > Arthropoda > Insecta > Lepidoptera > Erebidae > Pelosia > Pelosia muscerda. The sequence goes on along the minus strand of OY829126.1, from coordinate 8,494,157 downwards.
AAGGGCAGCGTGGTAAGTAATGCTTAGATGGTTCATTGACAGTCAGAGAGACAGAGGCAACCCTGTAGGAAGGGCCCGTATTAATGTAGGTAGAAGAAGCGATAGGTGAAAACCAGGAAATTGGAAATACGTGGTCTCTGTCCACAGTACGTTTGTTTTGATTTTATAACTTGTTTTTGTTTTTCCATTGTATTATTGTCAATTAACATGTTTATGTTTGTGTAAAGTTTAGTTCTGTAAGTTGTTGGTTACGATTTGCAAGATTTGATTTATTTACCAACTAAATCATTTCTTAGTCATAAACTCCTCGTGAAACGGTCCTTTTATCACCCTTAAACGTCCTATTCATGATTTCATTCGAAGGAGTCAAAATGCAGCAAATTACTGATTTTGATTTAGGTCAAGTATCGAGACATTTCAACATTATTGGCACTACCACTATTTAATATATTACCTACATAAAAAAACATGAAACATAACGCAACCTCAAGTAAACAAACAAACAAAAAAGAATGTACAAAAATATTCTCGACGGATATCCCCTTTCAGCAAAACATTAGTTTCATTACATTCTAGACAAATCACTCCAGTGAACGATCGGTGACTGAAATAATTAACAAAACAAAACAGTGCCAAATTCAAACAAGAACACGTGCAAAAAATGTGCGCATCTGAAGGTGTGTTTAAACTCAAATAAAGCATTGAAAATAATCATCTCGTTTCGCTTAATCCACACTGTGCTCAACAAAAAAATGTGCTTCCAAACTCACCAATTGTAAAAAAACTAAGCTAGATATAGCTAAAAGGGATCTGCTAGGTTTCAGCGTTGCGTTCTTCAAACAGAATCCGCAAATTGCGAAAGGTCGTAACTCCAGAAATTAATCACCAAAGAAGCTTACTTACCCAAAAAATGATTAAGGCTCACATTCGTAACAACATCTCTTACACTCCAAGAAATCCATTGATGCCTCTTGAGAGTAAGAGGTATCAAATGACCCGAAGAGAGATCCAAAAAAGTGACAAGCCATCAAATCATATATGTACACATATATATGCGCGGTACGAGCATCAAAACAGTGCATGAAGAAGAAGTGTAAATCAAACTGCAAGTGCTCAACTAGTTGAGGCAAGTGTTGGTCATTTTGGTTGGGCAAATTCGTCGTTTTTGCCTAGTACTACCAGGGGCCTTCGGCTTCGGGAGTGTTCCCCTTACACCCTGTATATGTCCACCTTATATCTTGAACCAAAGTGAAACGAGGCCCTAACACGCGTTTTGGTATAATTTATGACTGGTGGAGGCTTCTGCACTGCCGCTGGATTATTCTGGGCATACGTTAGAAATGTTATCACATTCTGTAATGGCTAGAAAGACGGAGGGCCGTATGGCGTGGGCGGTAGCGGTTTCCTATAGAGACAAATAAACACTGCATTGTATACCCTATCCAAATAGGAAATGCGCTTTACGCATGTAATTATAATGTACTCTACATTATAACTTATCGGATTTGGTTGGGATGCAACTATAAGTACTATTATGAATTATCTTTGTGAAGAACAAGCAGTGCATCCACACGCCTGGACGTTAGCATGTGCTTATAACTTATTTTCAGCAGAGAACTGCATTAAACTGAGTGATTGAACGAATGACTAAGACCTCGTCACGCATGCGCACATCTTTAATGACAACGGCAATAAACTAGGCCGCCTCAGTAGTTTAAAAAAATTATATCATTTTCTAATTTCACTTACTGAGTTGCTTATCGAAATATTGAATATATTGAAACCAGTAATAAACTTATACAAAAAGTTAATGTCCAGGGCGGAATTTGAACTGATATACGGGTCATCTAACGGAGAACTGGAAATTCTCTTACAGGGGAATGTTCTGGACTTTCGGAATTATTTCGTCTGGTGTGATCTAAATCGACAGGAATCCTTAGCAACTTGGCATAATAACTGTACATAATTGGTAGGCGAAATATAGTGTCCAATTGTAGGATGCGTGCGTGGTGACTGTTAAATGTATTATGTGACAGTATATTTATATTGTTCGATTGCCACAGTCAAAGCAAGGCGTGTTCTGCAGTGTATCATTGAATTATAATATTGTAACTGTACACCGAGCACTCGCTGCGTATTAGGAGATGCGATAACAGCTAACTCATTATAATAAAGTATACAATGTACTCAGTTATGAATTTTAATTTTTTTAGTTCGTTTCTTATCGAAACTATCTTGAGGCTTCCCAAGTGTCAATATCTGCGTGTAACTCCAATGGTAATGGGAATGTGTGTGGAATTAGTCCCGTATTGGTATTAGTAAATTCGATATCGAAAATCAAATACTGAATGATATGCCCAAAGAAGCATAGATAATGATTGTAATATTTTTAATTAATTTAAACTGCTGAATCTAATCTGAGACATTAGTAATTCCTTGCTAAAAGAATGCTAAACGCGAGTATACGCGAGGATATTTGGGAAAATTCAACCAAAACTTGTCACAAAATACGAAAAACAGCTATTTTTAAGAAGAATAGCAGAAAATCGTGCACTTTAGACGCGTCTAGACAAAAGCAACGTGCAATGAATAGAACAGAAGAGCCAACACTCAGCACGGGCAGAGCAGGAAACTGCATGAGCAGTTTTTAAGTTTTAATTAAATAAGTGCCAACCTTATTCCATGTTACAGCATGAAATGAGAAATGGAATAAGATTGATACTTAATCAAATAAAAACGACTCTAGCAGTTTCCCGCTCTGCCTGTGCTGACCCTGGTGCTGCAAATAAAACGTCGCAGAACATAAGCCAACATCTGCCGCTGCACAACTGGAGTGCGGAGTGCCCCGTGCCGACCTGGAAGGTCCTGGCGTCCACTACGCTGTAGTAGAAGGTTTTGGTCTCGATGACGTCGATGATGGGCACGACGACGGCGTGCGGCCGCTCCTTGACGGCGGCCAGCAGAGGTCGCAGCCAGTCGGGCTGCACCTCGCAGTGCGAGTCCAGGAAGATCACCACGTCGCCCGACGCGTAGCGCGCGCCCGCCAGCCGCGCGCGCGTCAGCCCGATACTGTCCGGTATACCACACACGTTATGACGTCATACAGGGAGCTGCTACTTCTAGGATATTCTGCGCAATTTGCAGTCAGGAAATACGCAGCAACTTGGTACAATTTGAAGGCGTCAACTCCACACATGCGCAGTTGACGAATGAGTCAGAATTTCTGGGAGTAATTTAGCAGGTTTTCCTTACAAAAAATATTTTGCTTTTACGAAAATAAATATACTTTTAAAATAATTTATCAGCATCCTGGGTACTGGTACGGTGTTTGTAATATGTTTTATTACTTTTACCGAGCGCTCTATAGGCAGATACAGTGTAACCGGAGATTACGTTGTTTATTAATGTTTATATTGTATTGTATATCAATCTAGATTAATGTTCAATTTTTTAAATATTACCGTATTAATTAATTGTCGAGACATGACGAGTTCTGACAAAACATCCTCAACGGCAGATTGTATTGCAGTTAGTGGGAGTATGAATGTAATAATATGTTCAGGCTATGCAACTATTTCCAATCCAATACATCCTTTCCAAGAAACAGACAGACAGATAGACAAACAATAGAATAGAGAACGCTAATAACAACATTAGAGACAGATATTTCGGTCAGTAATAACATCGACTATTACTAGTAAACACAACATTGCCTACAACTACTAGTGAACATCAAGTCTAAATCACATTCAACATCTAGTCAAACACAACACGTGACATAGTATACTTCACATGCGTCTACGCAACGACGGTTATCTTAAGAAGCTGAAGAGACTTTGGCTAACACTAGACTAACACAGTTTTAGCACACAACACATTCAATTTTAGACTATCTGTCTATCGCAACAAGATTAAATATCCTACTACCACTAGCGCGGCTGCACCAACACTCAAGGTCTCCGTGTCGATGAGGTCTATCATGGGAGTCAGCACGGCGGAGGGGCGGTGCTTGATCCTCTGCAGGAGTGGTCGCAGCCAGTCTTTGGCCACTTCGCAGTGGGAGTCCAGAAACACCAAGATGTCCGCATCTGCTTGGTTCGCGCCTTCGAGTTTCGCGCGAGTCAGGCCTATCCTGATGGTTTCAAAGATTTTGCTAAAACCTTCAAGGATCTCAGTAGAATAATATTTACTGGTTTCTTTTATTATTGTAAAGGCTTTTTAACATAATATACTATCAAAGGTAAAGGAAGATACTGATGTCATTTATGGACAGTTTTGTCGCTAATTTAATGGCAGAATTCTTTGTCACGGATTCTACAAACATAAGAATCTGACAAGAACCTCTGAGGACTGCTAATGTTTAGGTATTTGTCGTTTTATTTATTACAGCGCCATCTTTGCAACCGCCTGAGTACTATGTCGTAACGATCGAATCGAAATTTTAAAAATCCTCATTTTTCATTCGTTAATCACCTTACAACGAGAATGGACGTACATATTAGATTTAGTTTCTTGGTTCTTTTAAGTTGAATGTTTGTTTAAAGGAAAGGAATATAAGCTGATATGGAGCGGCAACAGGATAGTATTAGAAACAAAACAAGTCTGAATATGATGTAAAATTACAAATTATAAATTAATTAAGATTCGAGCTTATAAGCACGAAATATGGAAGTTTTTTTTTGCGTATGAAAACCCCCATGGTTACGAAAATTAGAACATAAAATAGAATAATTTGAAATGAGAAATAAATGCGTACACAACATATAGGTATGTATGATGACTTAGTTCATCAACTAATGCTACACGCCTGCAACTATTGAATGTAAACTAGAAAATAGCGACTGAATCGGATAATAAATACTTTACTGCAGATATTTTACTATACCGCCAAGGCTATATCTAGAATACAATTACGTTTTTGGCTACAACCATTATTAGGAGTCAAAATCATTAACATAAAAAGAATTTATTAACTTTTAAACTTTCGCGTTCCATGATTATGATAATAAATGTAACCGGGAATTAACGCGAAAGTTCTCGAAGGAATACAACAGGCGGTATGCAAGAAATAATCTGTCACCAACGGTACCGGACAAATCAAAGGACACCGTTGTGAACTTGTCGAACGTGAATTTAGATGAAACTGCAGTAAATATCTTAGCCAAGGGTATGAATTTCGTTCCAACACCCAAGCGAATACCGTTCGAGAATGTAATCAGTAGTATAGAGGAATCGATCATACGTAATAAAGTGCCGCCTGGTGATGCCGATACCCTCAGACAGGACGTCGCGGTGATATTACGGAGATCGAAGCTTCCGACTAGCAACATCACTACGGAAGAGCGTCAAGCACTAAAAAACGTTAGGGACAACCCGGATATTTTAGTGCTCCAGGCCGACAAGGGAAACGCCACCGTGGTGATGAATACAAGTGATTACCAGAGTAAAATTCTCGAACTGTTAAGTGATAATAAGGTGTATAAACCGGTATCATATAACCCCACGGCTAGAGTAACACGCAGAATACGAGCTCGGATACAGGATAACGAGGACCTCTTCACAGAAGATGAGTACAATAGACTGTTTACGCCGAAGGCGCACCAGCCACCCAAGTTATATGGTCTGCCAAAAATACATAAGCCCAACGTGCCACTGCGACCAATCGTAAGTCAAATATCATCTCCCACTTATGATCTTGCGAAGCACGTTGCATCAGTATTGCAACCACTTATAGGAAAAACACCGTCTTTTGTGAAGGACTCGCGGCACTTTATACAAATAATTAAAGAGCTCAAACTGGAACCGGATGACGTCATGGTGAGCTTTGACGTGGAGTCCCTATTTACCAACGTTCCTTTAAAGGAGTGTTTAGATATCGTGAAAGACCTACTGAGCGACAATGAACTACCGTTTAACTATATTGATCTACTTGAACACTGTCTAGACGGCAACTACTTTCTGTTCCAAGGCCAACATTACCTTCAGATAGATGGTGTCGCAATGGGAAGTCCTGTAGCCCCGGTACTTGCCAACATCTGGATGGAACATTTTGAAGAGAAGGCTCTGAGTCTCGGCCCCAAGAGCATCAGACTTTGGAAGCGATACGTCGACGATATCTTCAGTATCGTGAAAGGAAGTGTACAGGAAGTAGATCAGTATATACAACATCTCAACTCCATTCACCCCAAGATGAGGTTTACGTATGAAATGGAGAAGGATAGGTCGCTGTCTTTCTTGGATGTAAAAGTAGCCGTGAGATCAGATGGGTCCTTGTCACACTGTGTGTACCGGAAACCTACTCATACGGACAGGTACCTACACGCCACGTCTCATCACCACCCCCGACACTTACAATCCGTTATAACCTCACTCAAGAATAGAGCGTATGATCTCTGCGACCCTGAACATCTGGAGCGAGAGCTGGATCATGTTCAGGAGGTACTCAAAAGTAACGGATATGATGTGAACGGAAGACGGAAGCAGCAAACATTGAGGCGGCGGCACCCAAAGGTGAGCAGACAGCCAGCGTATATGCCTTATGTCAGGGGAATAACGGATAAAATCGGCTCCGTGCTAAAAAAGTATTCCATCCCGACAGTTTACACACCAGGCATTAAAGTAAACAACATCGTGGGCACACCGAAGGATGTCTTGCCGCTTCAGACGCCAGGGGTCTACAAGATCGATTGCAGCTGCGGTAGTTCGTATATAGGCCAAACAAAGCGGACTATAGCTGATAGGGTCAAAGAACACATTGCAGCTGTAAAGAACCGCCGGACGAGCAGATCAGCGATTGCAGAACACCTTTTAGAAGCGGGCACGAATCACTGGATTGAATTCCACAATACGCAAGTCCTCTCCACCGAACGTCACTTCTATTCAAGAGCTGTACGTGAAGCTATTGAAATTAAGAAGTACAATAATTTCAATCGGGAAGACGGTTTCAAGTTATCTGCGACATGGAATCCAGTGATAAAAAACCTGCTACCTCGCTTTTCTGCGCCGTCGGATAGACACCGAGCCGTTTGCTTAGAGAATAGGGACCCTGTGAGTGTGGTATGTGACGGTACCTGGCGAAGAAATAATCTACAAAATGTCGAAAATGTGCGGGTAGGTGAACAACCGGCTACCTCACGGACTCGACGACGGAGGGCGTGCGCAGCTGAGCCAGTCAGCCTGTGACCACGGCCGGTGTAACCTGGTCGAAACGTCAGGCAAAAGGTATGTATATACCTATACCATGATCGCGTTAATTCCCGGTTACATTTATTATCATAAAAAGAATTTGTACCCATATATGGCAATAAATAAATTGACATAAAAAATACAAATAATATTAATGACTTGAACTAAAGATATGATAGATACCACACGTACACACATTACCGGGAACTTCATGTAACCAACTAGTTGGGGAGTCTCCTGGATTCCCCTCATCAAGGATTAAGCCTGCCTGCATCCGACGCGACAGCACACCTTACTCCCTGATAAAGGTCCTCTTTTTATAAGTACGCTCTGCAATAGGGATGTTGACAAGGTCGTCCGATTCTTTCCAATACTGCATAATATCATGGTTTTAAAAAAATGCATTGCTTAACCAAATTAAAACTATAACTTTGCATCATTTAACGTTCCCAAAATAGGAAAAAATATAAACAAACAAATTCAGTTTTAGAGTTACATTTCAAATTACTTTTATTATGAACAATACAAGTAAAAGCGCAACGCAGACCAAGACAAATACACATATACATAAATGCACTACGCGTGACATGCACGTGACGTCATATGCATGTATAGAACGTTTTCGGAGCGGCTCGAAAATTGCATTTTTGGAAATCAAATACCGTTAAAACTATTTATCTTAGGAATATTTCACTTTATCAGTTTATTATGTTATTGTAAAGAGATCATATTTTCGAGATTAGAACAAAGTAGTCAACATCCCTATTAGTCGGTCCAAAGTGTCCACATGAGTACCTACAATAGTATATCTTTAGTACGTAATCACGATTTTTACATATTTCATTACGTATATTATTAACTTCGATAACACAACAAACAACAAACTATTATCACTATTTAGCAATACAGAGACGTCCCGACTATTCGGTCAGTGCTGGCTAAGATGACCGACCAGTCGGTTTTAAATTAATTTCGAATATAAATACATATTAAAAATAGCATACTAAGTGCAATTATTACGAGGTGCTTAATATTTTTTTTACAGAATTATAAACTAAACAAAAATAAAAAAAATACTTAGGTAAATCTGTTAAGATGGAAGAAGCTACTGGAATATACATATTCTGTGAATGGTATTTGTAATTGGTATTGGTTTAGGAGACCAAGTCACGTATAAAATAGGAGTATTACACGGAGAAAATGATGCATGAAAGTGCAGTACATGCAGTGGAGATGCGTGCGTTGTGCAGCATATGTGGGGTAAAGCTGATTGGAAGAAATAGTAATACAGAGAGAAAGGTGTGGCCTGAAAAATAATGTAGTAACGAGGATCAAAAAGGATATGCTAAGGTGTTTTGAACACGCAGAGCGAATGACACACCAGGTATGCAAAGGTGCGTCCAGATTTGTGTCATGAACAGCGGACCGGGCGCGGGGCATTAAGACATGACGTTGAGTGTGGAGTGGTTAACTATTTGGGGCATATGGGCACACAAACTAGGGTTGTGCTAACATGGCCACCAGGCGATCAATGGTTTCATTTAAGCTCAGCTATCACGAAGTTGAATACGCGACGGACACGCACTTCTGACACGGTCACGGTAAAATGATACGTAGTTAATTGTAGACACACACACGTACTGTCAAGATGACTATTTTTTTTAAAAAAAGGGCAAGTCAGAAGTACTCGAAACCGGTGAGCTTACATGATAGGCTTAATGACAGAGGAGGAAGCTAAAGTATATGTAGGGATAGAGCAAACGGCTGATTTCTCTGTCTACCCTGTAGGGAAATAGGAATGAGCGTTAATATATATGTATGTACATAGGGCTTAATAAGTGTCATGTGACAGTTACGCTCTTCACTAAGCACTTGAGTTGGACAATAGCGAATACCTATTTCAATAAACAAGATTATCTACAACAAGAATTGAAACCAATACCGAACCGACTGATCAGTGTGACGCGTATCGCCCTGGTCGGTACATCTCTGCGAACTACTCGACAACAACCCATTATATACTTTCCTATTCTACGGAACCCAACGACAACTCATGTAAGCCCCCACCTCGAAGTCTATTATGTCTCCTGGTGAATACGCCAGGTCACTCTGTTCTATGACGTCAATGAGAGGAGTGGGCACGTTGGACTTTTTGTCCTTGATCCTCTGGAGCAGCGGCCGGAGCCAGTCCTGGACGCACTCGCAGTGAGAGTCCAGGAATATCATAACGGAGCCGTTGGCTGCCCGCGCGCCCTTCATGCGCGCTTGCGTCAGACCTACCCTGTGCGAACATACGTTTTAAGTCCTTAGAATCTACTGATGACGTTAGCATTTCCGGGGAATACCCTGTGCGAATATACGTTTGAAGTCCTCAGAATCTACGGATGACGCTAGCATCTCCAGGGAATTACTCACTTTAATCCAGCAATTAACAGGCAAAAAGAATTTCCAACAATTGACGTGAACCTTCTAAGATACTGCAGTAACTTTAAATCTGATCTGCTATCAAGAGAGGCCAGACAAGTCTTTAGAAGTAAACGTGCTATAACGTTCGTTTAATCTGTCGTAGTAATTTAAATTCAAAACACTGTCGTTATGATTACCTGTCGAGGTATTCAATACCAGTTGTTAGGAAACCTGTTAGCTCACTAGGAATAGATATAAACAAGCCTATATTTAAACAGATTAGGTCACGCACTGCGAAATCTCACCGCGTTATTTGTGGCCATATGTATGTATCTGAGCTTAACACTTATGAAGAATATATTCTTTTGATATACACCGTTGGGAATTTCTAATCATTAACAACTTTGTGAGCTGACTGCGCCGAGTCTCGTCCGGAAGAATATAATTTTCTCTCCTCCTGCGCATTATTGCGCTGCAATTGTCAGTAGCCTCACCGCGGTAGCCTAGTGGTATGGGTAATGGACTGCTGAGACGAGGTCTCGGGTTCGATCCCAGGTTTAACCGTGGCACACACCAATGACTCGATGCTTTTCGAAGTTATGTGTGTATTTATCACAGATTTATAAGTGCCCGGTTTATGGCAATAGGCTCGCCACCTATTACATTGGGACCTAAACATAAACTGGCGAAATTGGGTGCTAGCACCTCTGCCTACCCCTTCGGGGATATAGGCGTGATATTATAAAAAAAAATCGTCAGTATTCACAAACTATAAGCGATAGGTGTTGGTGTATGTAAGTGTGTAACTAAAGACGATTATAAATCAAAATACTGTCTACAATCTTTTTCACACAGCCTGGGTACAGCGAGGGCTCATTACATGGCCCCTCTTCCAAGGAATGCCTTACATTTTGGAAATTGCGGCACCGGAGAGTTTGATGTTTAGAAGAACCTTCAATAGGTTACAGATGGAATAATCAATAGCAACTCAGGAGCTTGATTTCACTAATGACATTTGATTAATGGAGTCGATGTGTTGACGCCAATAACCACAGCCGTTCATTTCTTGACACGACAAAGACATTATCAAATCACTAATAGATTTAATTTTTAATAGTTAAACTGAAAAAGTCATACACAGTAAAATACCAGTAAAAAAATCGGATCATCTGAAAATAAAATGGGTCCTGAAAAGTAATATTTATTAAGTTCTTACAAATAATTATCTAAATGTCACACGCGGTCATTTCATCACGTTAGCGCTCATACGCATTTCTACTTACGAGTATATTGTACAATTTTGCATACCTACGATCTGAAAATCTTTTCTCCAGGAAGGTCGGCCTGTGAGGCCATCCGGAGAGTCTGCCTAAATGCATAATCTGAATCTATTTTAATTATTCCTGAAACAGGAAACTCTACACAAATAGGTAATGTTCCACATACATTCACAGCTAACTACTATCTAATATCGATCTGAAAGAATAATACTGAAGAGCGTTCTGAATTCCAGATCAGAACATTTTCACACACTGAATTCTGAATTCAGATTATTAAATACAATTAGGTATGCCACTAGACCGAAAGAGAGAGAGAGTGAGTTTTAATTAATTCTCCATAACTTGTGAGCCGTGTGATACGAGACTACCGATTAAATCACACTCTCAGACACATTCTGTATTCCGGATCCATCTCAGTGACTCACCGATCCGGCAGCCGCAGTATCCGTATGAGATCCGGCGGCAGGCGCGTCCGGATGTAGTGGCTGAGCTTGCCCTTGAGCTCCGGCAGCGTGGAGTTATCGTCCACCAGGATGATCTCCTTCAAGTACACGAAGGGGGAGTCGTCTGGCTGGCCAGGGTACCCTGGTGGAGGGACAGACAAGTAAATATAAATAACCAGTCGATGTGTAATGGCTGATTTAGGGTTTGGAGAATCGGTGACTTATCTATATAGCTATATAGTGATATATGTAGGTACAGCTACTGTTATCGTGCTTAGTTCATCCAACAATCGGGAGGCGGCAGCACTTTCCATACATGCATATTTAAGCATAGAGTTGCCACTCTTCTCCTATATATTACTATACTCTTTGGTGTAATCTGTGGTACCAAGTCTATCTCGCCCAGGGCTTATAAGAATTTAGATAAAGAGAATATAGAGCGATAGAGGCAAATGCTTTCTTGCGTATTATGGTGGTACCTCTCCCACTGAAATTCTTATTCTGCATCACGCAATGAATGTCCAGAAGACTTTTCGTGAAACCCTTCTTTTTTGACGGAGGAATCACTTAACACCGTATGCTACTACGCCGCCCTATATCTTGGCGCCCAAAAACCCTTTAGCAGTATAAAAACCAGGTTTCTCCTCAAAGCTCGTGAACTTACCAATCTTGGTGACCTTGCCGGTCTGCTTGTCCACGTAGTTGGCGTGCTTGAACCAGGGGTTGGAGCGACGCGCGCTGTTCACCACGCTCCATAGCGTGCGCACCACCACGGAGTACGGCTCGTTGTGGAAGATAAGTATCACGGAGGCGGACGGCAGCTCCGCGTCGTATACCAGCCGCTGGCACGCGGGATTGCGGTAGTCTGCGGAGAGGTATATTACAGGCTAGTAGGTATTTTTTTATACAACTTAGGTCGCAGACAACCACGCGGCTAACCTGATGGTAAGTGGTTACCGTGGCCTATGGGCGAGTGTAACACCAGAGGAATAACACTCGTGTCGCAACCCCTGTAAGAACAGAGACATTCTGTGTTGTCAGCGCAAAAAGATGTAGGATAAGCCTTTGGTTTTCCCACTGACAACACAAAACCTCTCTAGTGAACTCTGGTTACCCTACTCACCACCGAAAACACAACACAAGGTTATTAAACGTTGATATTTTGTAGGATGGAGGTACTTCCCCAGTCGGACTGCTCGATTGGGACGGATTTAACAGTCCTATATATTAACGTCCTTTGTCGGGTAGCGGTAGGGTGTTCAACTACTAGGTAAGAGGACGTTGGTTCTTTTGCCACTCAGTGCAAACTTGTATGCATGATATTGTTGGCTCACGACTGCTACTTAAAATTGCGTTTATCAGCTGCTAACATAATGCCCAGTGTTGTATGTACTTATAATAGCGTATAACATGTTGCCATGTTGGATTTTATTGCTTGTATTGCACTACTCCCAAAGTTGTCAAACATTACGGTTTCCAGCACATATCATTATTTCTGCACATAAGGAAATTCAAGTAAACTGTGACCTTTTTTGACTAGAACCCACCACAACGCAAATTTTGATTTTAATTTTAATTTTACTTTAATTTTGATTTTGATTTTGATTTTAATTTTAATTTTAATTTTAATTTTAATTTTAATTTTAATTTTAATTTTAATTTTAATTTTACTTTAATTTTGATTTTGATTTTAATTTCGATTGTGATTTTAATTTTGATTTTAATTTAATCTGGTCATCTAATGTTATCTAGCGCTACCACATTTACTAATTAGTGAAACAGTTGTATTACTCTTAGCCTTTAAGTTTACTATGTACCTACCTATGATACATGTGGGAAACGTTGTGGATGTCACAATCTTTACTTTGTTATAACCCGACTATACTTAACTATCTACTATTGTGAAGTTGTTTGTTGTTCCAATATATAAAATAAAAAAAAAACATCCCCCACGCCGGGCATTCGGTCAGCGGGTGCAGCCCCAAGTCCTCCCTCATATAACAGTGATGGCACTCAGAAGTTGGCTCCTTCTGGATCCAACGCAAGTAATCCCTGATGCTACCGTGCCCAGTGATCTCCTGCGTCAGCGGGTACGAGAGGCTACCGTGTAGTTTTTCTAGCCCGTCCCCTATGATGGGTCGCTACTACGGCGTGCCCTAAGTAAACTGTGACCTACTCGTAAGTCGTAAGTGCCAAGTGTCCATTGCGATTGTTTCTAAAGCATACACTATTAAAGCAGGTGTTCTGCTCTGTAGCGGATTGCTAGTGAGATTGGTTTGAGTTTAAAGATCTTATTGGACCCTATACACTCAAACAACATTTCGAACTAAACGATTCAGCTTCCTTGAATCCAGAACAGCAACAACCCTATCCCTTAATCCTCTTGACACCCAGGGGTAGAGGTAGGGATGGCGTGGCCCTGTTTTGCTTCAAAACCAATACAGTCCAATAAATCTCAGAACAGAGGCCTTGAAGGCACATTAAATTCAGTTTAAACGCTATTTCGTTACAGAATGTGAATAACTTAGCACTAGAAACATATCTATATGGGTTAAGTGGCGCGACGAAAGGCGTGAAATGAGATATTGTCACTATGCACACAGGTAAGTAGAGTAACTACGTACTAGGTAGTACACTGCACACGTCATCCACATTTGACAGAGAACAAAATTGATTTTGAGAATACAATTTTTCGTGCCGCCCCGAAAACGCTCTATACCGAATAGATACATGCAGGTGACGTCACGCGCGAGAACGAAACATAACGTATTTATCTCGGTCTGCGCTGCGTTACCATATCTACACTAATATTATAAAGAGGAAAGATTTGTTTTTGTATGTTTGTTTGCACGAAAAGGCGCCGAACCTACTGGACTGATTATACCAGAAGAAAGATCTTTACAGTGATAGCTGCGCCTGTAATAGTCAAAGGCTGGCGGGACATTTCTTCTCTATAATCTAGAACGCGCGGTCCACACAGTAGCACTAGCATGAACTCCTATCGTATTCGTAATGTAAAGATTTCGAGAGAACGGAGCATTGTGATTGGCAGTCTGCCTCTTGTGAACCTGTGTGCGCGTGTAGCCCGCCAATCGCAATGCTCCGTTCTGTCGATATCTTTACATTACGAATTCGATAGTATTTCGTGCTAAGGCTACAGGTCGCAACAGGCCAACAGGTGGACCACGCGGACTCTTATCAGACAGTTACAAGCTGCATTAAACAAGAATGCTCTCGTATATAACGCTCGTTGGTATCGCTAATTAACTGTGCGATTAATCACAATTGTGCTTATGCGCAAGCCAAATGGGTTCTTAATATAAGTAGCTAAGATCTTATCTTGTATTGGACGTATTTTGCAAGGTTAAGTGGTCCGGATTCTCGCTGTACTCGACACGATGGACGTGACAGTTCTGGGGCGGTTTCTTTTCACCGACGACCTACTAATTTATGACTTTCATAGAAATTGGCGTTTCCCGTCCTTCTCTTTCCTACTCGACACGCATGAGCTTAGGTAGCTCCACCAAAAGTGCTGAAGCTGGAAAAAACTTTTAATACCTTAGAAAAAGGAGATAAAGGAGCAAAGAAATACAAAGAGCTTTGTTGTTTCGAACTAGATATGGTACCCAAAAAAATATGTATAATTTATACCATATACGGACGGTACTTCGGAGGCAGGGGGGGAGGGGTTTGTGTAGGTTAGGATGGCTTTTGCCCCGCCAGCGGATAGGAATTAGTATACACACGGCAATTCTGCCAATACAGATTATCATTAAATAGGTACACTAGACTCGTGAGTCAACTATCTATATTAATAAAGATTTATTTATTATATAAGGTAGTTGTATGAATGCACAATAACAAAAATATATAATATTATTGTAGTGATGGATTTTATTTTCTTCATAATACAAATCAATAACAATATCTGGAAATAAGGATTATGTAATAATATGAACATTTATATCCACAATAGCTGTTGCCCGCGACTGCGCCCACGTGGGACTCTGATTCCGGTCCCAAAATCCCAAATATTTGTACTAAACAGGAATCGAATTCGCGACCTCTGGTTTAGCAGTCGAATAATAGTAAACAAATAGGAATTCCTCTGAAACTGAGGCTTACTACCAAACAATGTGTGTTGTCTGTCGCCGCCAATGGGCGTGAATGCTCTATTGACATGTTGACCTGTATTGACTTGGACAACATCATTTCATAGAAAATCCTTCATGGGAAACTTTCTAATTTTTGTTCTCAGGAGTGAGTTATTTTTCTCCGAGACTATATACGGTAGGTTTACTATGAAAAAAAGCCGCGGTAGCCTAGTGGTATGGGTAATGGACTGCTGAGACGATGTTTTGGGTTCGATCCCAGGTTACCATGGCACACACCAATGACTTTTCGATGCTTTTCGAAGTTATGTGTGTGTATTTATCGCAGGCTTACTAGTGCCAGGTTAATGGCAATAGGCTCGCCACCTGTTACATTGGGACCTAAATATAAACTGGCGAAATGTGGGTGCCTGCACCTCTGCCTACCCCTTCGAGGATAAAGGCGTGAGTTTATGTTATGTTATGTTACTATGAAACGTCCGTCCTCCACAATCTAGCGGCACTGGGGATCTAGCTAGCGGCTCCGAACATTTAGCAGCACCAATTGCACCAAATGTCTAGTGTAGCGGCGGCGAAACTCTAGTAGCCCCAAATGTCTACCGTAGCGGCACCGATTGTCTAGTGTCGCTTCAGGCTCTAGCGTCATAGCGCCAAGGTTCTAGCGGTACCGACTGTCAAGCGTTGCAGTGTCAGGGCTCTAACGGCATCGAGTGTCTAGCCGAGTTAGAGCTAGAGTGTCTAGTCTAAAGGCATCGTGTGTTAAGTGTCGCGGCGCCAGAATTTGAGGGACATCGAGTGTCTAGCGTCACCAAAAGGGTTCGAACAGCACAGAGTGTCTCGAGTTACAGAGCTGGGGTTTATATATGAATTTGTTTTTATAACTTTTTATAAGCTCATACTAAATAACCCCACACTGAAGTTAACTAAATAACTAAATTTTAAGTTCAAAAAAGGATGTTGGAACATCTACCACATTTTGATGCAAGAATATTAGTTGTCTTATTATTCTTTAAATTTTTATAAGAAAAAAAAATCTAATAACAATAAACATTATTTCTGATATGGTTAGTTACAGTTGTTGCGGTGATTCAAAAAATACAGCATATTCTGCTATTTATGGTGTGCAAATATTGTATGTTTATTACTAGTTCTACAAATTCATACATGCATGACATCCACACATTTGAAATTAAGTTTTTAGAAATATGAAATTAATTGTTGGACATAGGCTAAATTCTAATTTGTCTGATTTAAATTCAATAAGCATTACCGAAATCGGGGAGTTATCATATTAATTTAATATGAAAAAATTAATAATGGATAAAATTTAATTCACATATCAAAAAAATTGTTTTCAAAATATTCATTAACATGGTAGTAGTTTATGTTACACAGAAATTCCCGAAATTTCTTGCCAAATAGGTTCATTGGTAACTTCTTGAGACTATCGAGTACATGGTTTTATTTTTTAATACACATGCAGTAAACAATGTTTCTAATCAATTTCAGATTTTTTATGGAATTCAAAGTCTGTCTTTGGGCCTTGTTTTGACTATTTTCAGAATATCCCAACTTTTTAAATAATATAGAATGTTTCTTAACAAAGACATTTCAAGGGAACTTGGAAGAATTGAATTGAATTGTGGCGCAAAATAATGCTGTTATGGAAACCAGTTTCTAAACAGAATTACTTTTCTTAACATTAAATTTAAACATTCATCATAGTCATCTTTGCAGCACACCTGGTTGCCCCCATCCCTTTTTAAACCTCAGGGATCAGGATCCGCTGAATATTAAATGCTATACTAATTATAAAATTCCATATATAAAAATGTGTCAAACTTAAAACGGAAAATAAGTGTTTAGAATCAAATAAAAAATATGATAAGCAGTATTACTACATGGAGCTAACATAAACCTATTTTATGATTCAACATGCACTCATAGGCGCACATAATACATTTTACTGCCACACATAATCAAGTAGCCGCGGTTATTGACTACCATCACAACACGCCAAGTACTTTCTCTAAGCACACATCACACATAGCCATCCAGATCCAATATTATACCAACTATTGCTATCGTTTCTAAGCCGCCATAACTTTTAAGTGCAAAAAGCAAATGTTTACTACTTACTTACAAGTAGATTTCAGTCAGAATTTACATAAATAAATGTATTTTAAACATAAAACTCACCTTTCAGTGTTCTGTTATAAGGAATTCTATCACTCAGATACACATTGATGGCGAGTTTCTTCTCAGACTCTTCGCCGAGCTTCTTCTCCGGGCCGAGGAGGTGAGCCGCGACACCTCCTTCGCCAAGCCCAGGGATGATA
This sequence comes from Pelosia muscerda, assembly GCA_963691645.1. Classification (NCBI taxonomy): domain Eukaryota; kingdom Metazoa; phylum Arthropoda; class Insecta; order Lepidoptera; family Erebidae; genus Pelosia; species Pelosia muscerda. The sequence goes on along the minus strand of OY829126.1, from coordinate 8,476,392 downwards.
CGACCCTCATCTTCTAAGATTTCTCTCTCGTAGGCGGCTTCAAGAGGGTTCGAGTAAGCGGCACCTGCGTTTCTTTGCCCACCCCGCCACTGCTCGAATAAAGTAAGGATAGTCACCACCAAAACTAATAATAGAGCTACCCTAACCGCCTGCAAACACTTTCGCACGGGAAAAATCACCATTGTCCAACGTAACAACAACACCGCACCGCGCGGCTCTCCATCAGCGACTGATTTTGACGTATCGTGTCAACCATGTTTGTTTACTTTTTTGTTTGACTTTTTAAAAACAGGAAAGGTAATTGTAAACACATTAATGCAGCCTAATCGGAAAAGGAAACTGTTTAGGTTTTAATTTTCGTTAGGACGTTGTATTTTTATTACTGTTTCTTCTCATTATGGGGATATTTATATTTGTTTTTCACCAATTACTAGCAAAACCCAGTCTTGAACGTGTTTGTGGAAGTTGCGTGTAAAGGAAAACCAATGTTAACTTACCTAACTTTTATCTTTTTTCCATATTTTTTATTCTTTTATGTTTTCTTTTGGTCTATGAAATCAAATGATAATAAATACAAACAAACTGATACATATAATAGTAATGCTTATTAATTATAACGTTGATTGATGGCACCAAAAAATATGAAAGGAAAACTGTATATAGGAGTATAGTAATATAATAGGAGTTTTGTTTAGGATGGCACTTGGTGGAACTTAGTTATACATAATTGTTAACACACTTTCCTGTTATTACCTGTAATAAATACAGTACCTGCACAAGTATGGAGGAGGGTGTCAAACTCGAACCGACTAACGACCGACACGTGACGATTACGTAATGTAGTTACATTGCGTATCGTCACGTCAGTGTTGGAAAGTAAGGCAGTCACTCGCATTCAAGCCTTATAAGCCAAACCAAGACTCAGCTCCAGCGTGACAGTTTTAGTATCCACCGGGAACAACTTTGACATGAGGATGATGATTATGATGACTATACCATTGTTTGTAAATGAGCCATCCAAAAAGGCAATGCAGCCAGTGTGACGGGCACTTTCAGATTGGGTACAAGTTCGAACACATTTTTTTTTAATAAATAGCAGTGTTTCTGATTGTTTTTGTATTTATCAAAAGTAAGTAGGTAATGTATGCAATGTTGCCAATGTGCTAAATATTGTTTCAAAAACTAATTCTGTAGGTACTACTCGAAACAGCCCCAAAAATGTATTTATATGGCGGTAATTTAAGCTATATACACCAAAAATAATACAATTTCTATTAATTAATACATTTATTATTTACTTAATCGTTATTAAATATAAAACCTAGAATTATATTAAACATTAGTGGAATGTCGACATAATCACATCGTTAACAATAAATAATACAACACACGCATACAAAGTCCGGATTTACATAAACATTAGGTTTTAAACTAACATATTAGTTGAGCCTGGGACTCTAGGCAAGTGGCAATGAGGGGCGTGACCGAATGTCAATCCCATACATTGATCAATCTACTCTGTTTCATTCTTTAAAACGATTGCCAATTGTCTATGGCCCGTGGTCATATTTCGTTCAAAAAAAGACTATACCACATAATAAATAATAGTAACTATACTCTGGTTGTTAGGCACATAACTAAAGGTAAACAATCGTAATGTGCTTTCTTAATTTTTATTTAATATTTATGATTAATTTGATATGAAATTTTAAGGCATTATATCGTTAACTTTTTCAAATAGGTCTAAAATTAGAAAAAGTTTAAGTCTTACAAAGAATGCTCAGTAGCACTAGCATGAACTCTTATCGAATTCGTAATGTAAAGGTTTCGAGATAACGGAGCATTGTGATTGGCAGTCTGCCTCTTGTGCGTGTGTAGCTTGCCAATCGCAATGCTCCTTTCTGTCGATACCTTTACATTACCAATTCGATAGGAGTTCAAGCTAAGGCTACTGTCCATTAAACTACCGGACCACGTCTAAAGCATGTTTAAAAACTCAGTTCATAGACTAAAAAACTGAAATCAAAACTTTAAGCAGTACCTAGTTTGTTTGTCAGATATAATATATTTGTGTAAATATTCACATTAAGATTGTATACCTTAGGTGTAAGTAAACAAACCGATTATAGCTATACATAAAACACAGTGAGATACATTTAACTCAAGCTCCTACATACAGACAGTACAGTCCGCATTGCAAACATGGCTGTAACGCCATACGCCGTGGAGAACAATAAATAATATGGTCTTTGGTTTTGTCTTCTTCACTCTTATCACTCGGCGAATAGGACAGAAAACAGCTTACATACTTCAGTTATAGCACATTTTAATTTTAATGTATTAGGCCCCTGTTTCAGAACTGAATAGGGATGTTGACTACTTTTTTTATTCACACAATATAATGAACAGAAGAAGTGAAACATTCAAGAGACAATTAGTTTTAAAGATTTTCAAAATCATACATCTCGAACCATTTGAAAACGCTCTATACAAAATCGATACGTGCAGGTGACGTCACGCGCTTGTCACACGTAGTACAAATGTGCAAGAGAATATTGCATTTATCGCGGTCTGCCTTGCATATACACATTATTGTTAATAATAAAAATAATTTGAGACCCCCAAAGTTTGGTTTCAATTTAACTGTATTTGGACCGATTTTTTAATAGTGAAAATTTATAGATTCAATTTAGATAATATATTAATTCGCAACGCATATTTTCTCAGTAAAAACTAAAATATTAAGCAGTATATTGCCAAGAATCGAATGACCTTGTCAACATCCCTATTTCTCCCTTATACCCAGCAAATTGAGTATTTTATATGTCTTGACACGACTCGGACGGATGTGTAACCTAGGGTCCACGCCCCCGCCCCCCCCCGGCTGTGGAGACCGAAGCCCGAATAAATTATAATTTCGTTCAAAATAAGGTCAGAACTATATTGTGAGATTTACATACTCATTAAGAACTAATTAATAATGTGGATATCCCTAATTTATTTTTATTATAGTAAATTAATATGTACATAATATATTATTAATTTTACTTTACAACAAAAAAATATAATCACATTATCCCAGGACAATCTAGAATATTTGGACACTGTGACAGTAGTCCAAAATTCTCTGACTTTCCGGGAGTTTGGCTTCGTTTAGAGTTATTACTGTGAGGTTGTATATAAGTAGGGACTTGGGCATGGAAGAGGTCTGAAATACAACCAAGGTGGGACTCATACAGTAACGTTAAAATATTGAAAACTAAAGAAGATTACATGTTGTGTCACTTGGCATAAAAACTTAGAAATCCTTTTGTTTTCTGTGTAGTAATATAAATATTGAAAGTACAGATAACTTCATTACAGTTATTTGATATTTATTCGACTCTCTCTGGACAGAATATAACAACATTAAACGTCATTATTTTTAATAATATTTAATAAACGATATGTCGCGATTCGAGGAATATCCACATTAACATTTAAGTACATTCATTACATACAAAATTTCCTAACTAAAGTAATCTGGTCAACATTGTTATATTTACTCTGAAAGCATATCGTTAGGCTAACTGCACACACTCAACGATATTCAATATTGACAATAAAATACAGAATGCCAAAAATATTGTGTATACATCGATCAATAATACATACTACACACACACACGCGCGCACGCACACACACACACACACACACACACACACACACACACACACACACACACACACACACACACACACACACACACACACGCACACACACACACACACATCCACAGACAGAATAAAATTGACAGCGTGTGTTTTATTTTATTGTCAATATCGTTTCGTCGCACACGCGCTAGTTATAAAGGAACCCCGTTAATACTTCATTATATTTATATCCAACTATTTCCCAACCTCGCTGTGTACATTTTTACACGTTTCCTTAAACAGAGCGTCTGTAGAACTCTGCTGAGCCTTCGACAACTTGGCGCCCTTCATGTCCAGCACCTTGTGGAACTCCGCCAGGGTGCTCTCCGGCAGTAGCTGCACAAACTGGGCGACGAAACCTTCCACATTCCCATCCAACGGCGCCATTACTAATTTCAAAATCATTTCGGCTTTCGTCATCAGTTTTATCACTACTTTTGTGTACGTGGCCGGCGCCGGACGTCGAACCTCCGACCCTATCGACGGTAGTTCTAACAAAGCGGTTTTTAACATGTGAGTGTCTAACAACAGCTGTTCGGAGCCCACCGTGGATATGGGCTTACATTTGTATATATTTTGAATGAATTTAGGTATGAAGGAATTGGCGAATCTGATACAAAACTGTGTGAAGTACTTCCGTGAGGAGGAGAGGTTGTCTCGTAAGCTCGGAACAGCGTTCTTTAGATGCATAATGATCTGAGTGACGTACGAGCTCTGGTCTCCGACGTTGTCGAAGTTCAACCAGGATATCTTCGTCATGGCCTGTAGCGCTGGTTCACACGCGAGCTCCAGGTCCTGGACCAGCATCTGGATGCAGTTGCTGATGATCTTGTGGAACAGGTCCTGCTCCGGAGTCATGTCGATCTTGTCGGCGAGGCCGGGGGACACCTTGACTTTGAGTTTTTGCTCCAAGTGGATGGTGGTCTCGAGGCAATACTCCGCTGTTGTGATGACGCTGGTGATCTTGGATATTTCTTGTTTCGTATACCTGTAATGTCATATTTGTATAAATAACGACCTTCGAAATTTGACAGTTAAGTGAAATTAAAATAGCTCGTCAGTAAAACAAGGGGCGCTATCTTGCGAGTTTATGTTTTTTAATGAAATGTTTGCTTCATTTAGCTTTACTAACACGATGGAGAGTGAATAACGCTAGTTGAACGGTATAAAAAAATAATGGCAATATGTTGTGTACCAGGAGTACTAATATTCTAGTTCTAGGAGGTTCTAGGAGCACTACTAGTCTAGTCTAGTCTGTTTATTGAACTGGACTATGGTCTCACCAAGTTGTTTGTCGTTAGAATCACCTGTAAATCTCTACACCTGCTGATTGATGGATGAGGCTTTAGGGGGCAGACGCTTTCTGGCAAAGTGGATAACGGGCTCTAAAGTGTAAGCTTTGCAACTGCCTTGTAACAAACCATAGGGTACCTGGGCATTCATGTCTGTTACATCATGGATTAAATGCAAGGAAAATGCCACGACTGGTTTTGTCGTTTCGGCCGGGCTTCAGTGGGAAAAGGGATCCAAAAAGAGCTGACGACGTCATTGATGAAGAGATACGTGCCAAGAGTTTCACTGAGAAAGGTGTTAAAGACCGCGCGAAATGAAAGAGTATCAGTCCACAGAGTCTTGACGGACACGCACGCAGAACTGCATAAAAGAATCTCATAACCTCTTCAAACAGCTCTGACGGGGGAGCTGGGGGGATGCAGGGGAGGGGGGGGGAGGGGGGGAGGTTGTGATCGTGGGGATTGTTTAAGTATCGCGGATGAGGCTTTCCGCACGGTGCGTGGTAGCTCGCCCCCACCTGGCGTCGCTGCCGCCGTCGTCCCGCAGCAGCGTGTGCAGGTTGGTGACGAGCGCGGGCACGCCGTGCGGGGCCCCGCCCCCGCCGCGCGGCAGCCCCGCCTGCAGCACGGCGCCCGCGTACTCGCGCAGGTACTTCTGGAACACGCCCGCCAGCTCTGCGGCGCCCGGCCCACTCACTTACTACCACTTATACCCACTTACAGAATAAATTCATAATAAAATGGCTTATAATCCCTTCTAATCAAAAAGTATCGCTTTATTCCTCTATAACCTACTCCATAGACTTTATCTTATTAGTGTATGGTACCTATTCATCTTGTTGCCTCTCATAATGCACCTACTTTGTTGTTCTCTGCACCGCCTATAAGGTTGACTGGTAGAGAATGCCTGAGGCATTAAGTCCGACTGAGTACATATGTGCATGAAGCTTTAATAAATTAATAAATAAATAAATAAGTGGGAGCAAAATAGCTCTCTTCTATTAAGAGGTTTTTAGCTGGCGCAATAGTAATTTGAATTTGGAACATTCATATAGATCGAACACAAATTGTACGGATCACTGGCTGGCACGTCTTGGCTCACAGCGGCGCGGTCACCTGTGCTAATTAAAAAAAAACTAAAGCGCGCGAATTATTTTATTGTATTTTGCAAACATATAATGAGTTTTACGTCGAGTTAGGACAGTGACAATGCATTAACTCCTGAAATTGTTAGAATAATAGTAATAAAGTAATTTATAACTCACGAAATGCTCGGATAAATATTTTTTCATACAAAGGGGATGAAAAGCTAATAATTTTTCACTCGTGTGTTGTGACGTAAAAGTATTGGAAGTCGTAACTGTAATCGTCCATTGTGTTGTTTTTGACTAAACCAAACATTAGTTATCGCGCGCTCACGTGCTGTAACCCCGGAGGAACAATGGCGGGCGCGCTTGTTGAACAAACAACACGTTTTACTGTTAGTGGCGAGTTCTTCCCAAGGCGAACTGTTCTAGAGTAGTTAAAACCATAATTACCGTTTACTATTTTATGAACACAAATGATTTTAGGTACTCTATAGAAGGCGTAAACTGTTAGATGTATACAAGAGAGAAAGTTCTATATAATTGAGGTGACCAGATGAATGATCATATTATTTCGTTTCTGTAGAGAATACTACAATCGTAATTTCGGTTTTAACTACTCTGAAAAGATCTGATGCTTACATGTTTTGTGCGAAAGAGAAAACTTTACAAAGTCCTACTTGGATACAATCGGTATCCGATAGTTCGTATGATTGTCAGTAGATGGCTCCCACCATGGTCCCCCCAGGGTCACCCCAAAATGGTCGTATTGGAGAATTTCGAATGCTTTAGACATGGCTTCGTGGTTTAACAGTTAGAGCACTCCCCATTGGACTTCTATACATAGTCCATTTGTTTAGGTACTTAAAAGAACGTAAACAATCTTAGTGTGTTTTTGTACTATGTTTTGTTTAAAAGTTCAGTATAAAGATACTTTACTGCATAGTAATGCATTTTGAAGACTAAAAACTTGTATCGAACCATTAGTTACTCAGTTAGTTAGCCTAGTTTAGTTGTTAAACATGTACTTTCATAAAAAGTTGCCACAAGATTGTTAACTTTTTTTTAAATTACCCTCACAAATGAAGTACAGTTGGATAGCTAAGGTTAGAAGGCTAAGGCGGAAGCTGCTCCGCCTCGACCTTCGGGCACTGACCGATCATGGGCTCGCCGGTGGACAGTCGCGCGCACTGCACGAGGCACTTCTTGTAGAACAGGAACAGGTCCGCGCACGACGAGATCACCGCGCCCGGCGCCGCCCTCGCGCCCCCGTCCGCCAGCGGAGCCCGGGCGTCCTGCGGGCACCGCACTGGCTTAGGAACACTATACATAATATACCTAAGTGTGGTATGTCGGACTCGAACCGACTCAAACGCAAGCCGTCTTCGGGTGAGATAGTAAGTAACGTATCCCTCGCACCCCGGCAAGACAGGGACCATCTATATCCAGATGTCTTCTCTGTCGAAACGGCCCCTATGTGTGGAAACTTCGGTGTCCCCAACTAGCCCCCGGGTATGGGGAGGCGCACAACCGTATCGGTCTACCCTCTTCACATACGTTGTTTACGCGCGTCGTCACTAATGTTACTACCGCGACCCGCAATGCACTTAGATATTTTTCATAAAGCGACTGCCATTGGGTGTGGAACCCAAAGGCGATATCGAAGTTCTATAGTTAAGCTAGTCGAACTTTTGAGGGCTCCAACTACCCGTAACGACTGCCATGATGTGTTTGTATGGCAACCGGGACCGACGGCTTAACGAAGTGCAAATAGCCATATTCATGCATACAAATATTTGCACTGAGCGGTGATCGAGCCCGCGCCTCCTGCGTAGCAGTCGCGTTCACTACCGTCACGCTACAGAGATGTCTACTATAGTGACGGCCTTTTGTTTTTATTTAATCGTGCGAAAAATCCCCCTTTATACTCCCCTTCCCCGCCGGAGCCGGTTGGAGAGGTTATGACGGACTCGAACAGACTAAAACGCACGTCATCTTTGAGTCTTTAGTCGCCGGAGGTGAGATAGTAGACAATATATCCCTCGCACCCTGGCAGACCCGGGGCCGTCTCTTCTCTCGAGATGACCCCCCGCTGCCTGCTTCTACTAGGGTGACAGGCGACTTCACCCGTTACTACAGACGGCCTGCAATTTGTTTTATACTGCTAAGGTAGCAGACATGCTTACGGTTCACCTGTGGACATGGCCACACCTGACACGACACACTCATAGAAACCTTCTAGAAGATCCTCATATTGCAGTCGCACAGTAGGAAGAACATAATTGAAGTCAGTACCTGTATGAACCGGTCTGTGAGCGAGCGCAGGTTGGCGTCGAGCGAGCTGATGTACAGCGACAGGTAGGGCTCGAAGCACGCGCCGATCTGCCCCAGCCACGGGGACTGCGCCCCCTCGCCCTCCACACCCTCCGACGCGCCCTGCGGGGAAAAATTACAAATAACAGTACAATATTTTTAGCATGAGTGTTGCCGGAGGTGAGATTGTACAAGACATATCACTCGCACCCCGGCAGACCCGTAGCTGAGTCTCATAGCTTAATTTATACATTCTCTCAGCAGCACATGTTTGGTGGAAAACTACAGTCTGTGACAACATAACAATCAACGCCATCTAGCGAAGTAAAGCCGAACCATTTCTGCATCGCGCAATCAATGCTTTCATACACTAATATCTAATATATATAGAAAGTCTCACGTCTTTGCTGTCGGTATCAAATTCCGTCTGTTTGTCGGCGCCCACCTCCACCGACTCGGCGGACAGATCCGTACCTAGAACGTATCAATACATTTATTATAAAGAAATAGCATAACATAACATAAACTCACGCCTGTATTCCCGAAGGAGCAGTCAAGAGGTGCTAGCACCCACATTTCACCAGTTTATGTTTAGGTCCCAATGTAATAGGTGGCGAGCCTATTGCCATTACCCAGGCACTGATAAACCTGTGATAACTACACACATAACTTCGAAAAGCATCGAAAAGTCATTGGTGTGTGGAATGGTAAAACCTGGGATAGACTCGAGACCTCGTCTCAGCAGTCCATTACTCATACCACTACGCTACCGCGGTTCTATGGTTTATGTAAATTTATTAAGCTGCAACATTTTCGGTTAGGAATTTATTTTTTACAAAAAGCCCGATTAGCGGCAATAGGCTTGCCTTCTATTACTCATTCTCTGACCCCCTTTTCCCAACTCAGTTGGGGTCGGCTTTCCAGTCTAACTGTGATGCGGCTGAACTTCGATATTTTCCGTGAAGCGACTGCCATCTGACCTCTACAATCAATGGTCTAATGACCAATGGCGATATCAAGTTCAAGTTAGACTGGTTGGGCTTTTGAGGGCTCCAACTACCCGTAACGACTGCCATAGTTGTTTGTATGGCAACCGGGACCGACGCCTTAATGTGCTCTCCGAGGCACGACGGAGTCATATTCATGCATACAACGTTTTGCACTGAGCGGGGATCGAACCCCGGTCGAAAAATGTGGATGTTTAATACACCTCTGCCTACCCCTTCGGGGATTACGAGCGGGAGAGAACATATTATGTATATAATATTGTCGTGTAGATATAGTTGTATGTGACAATGACCTGTGAACCGCTTGTGCAGCAGTTGCTCGAAGTTGTATGTCTTCTGTATGGCGTACAGCAGCAGCTTCACGTCCACCTCCGAGCGCCGGGACGACATGATGCTGCTCAGCTCGGACCGGGTGATCTGCACCCACGGGATGGAGGGTACACACTTTATTATATATACAGATATAAACGCACAGCTAATTTACGTATGAACATCTCAGTATTCAGTATTAAATATTAGTAAACTGTAACAGTAACTAAGTACATAACACTGCGATAGATGTACGGGCCACGTACATTATAAAAATGCTACCCTTAGCAACTTTCGTGGAAACGGCGCGGTCGAACCGATTGCCATATAACTAAACAGTTCAACCTAAGATCTTACGGGAATCGGGTGCGACCAAACCGTAGCTTCGCAGCATAACGTGTATTACCTATTATAATTCGTGATCTATGATTACATTTTCTAACTAAAATTTATCTTTTATTTGTCGGGAACAAATCCCCCTACAATAGATACATACGGTAGTTATGACATGTTTATTGACTTGTTTATGTTTTAAAATGCTCAGGCGTATGATTTTGCGTCTAGATTCTATTTTATATTCTCTATTAGCCGCTTATACGATAATTTGTACACCAGTAATGGTGGAGTATGCTGAGCCTACTCTCATACTATAATATCTTATATCGGTGGGAGGTCGGCTTTCTACATATACATATATTTGTTTCACATCGAAATATCTCCAAAAAAAATAGATCACATATATACTTTTTCAGTGTAGATATTTAAATTATCAATGTCAACACACAGGCACATTACATACGAGTTGTACAAGGTGAGATGTATTATAGTACTCCTGGTAAGAGCCACAGACCTTAACGAACTGGTGCGTGATGGCCTCGCTGAGCCTCCAGGAGCTTGGAAACAGGTTGTCCAGCGACTCTTCGTAGTCCAAAACGTGCCATTTGGGCGATAGGTACAGCTGTACTCCTGGAAAGAGCCACTAACCTTACAGAACTGCTGCGTGATGGCCTCGCTGAGTCTCCAGGAGTGCGGGAACACGTTGGCGAGCGACTCCTCGAAGGCGAGCAGGTGCCGCTTGAGCCACGCGTAGCGCCGCTCCACGAACGACACCCAGGCGCACTCCTGCTCCGGGGAGAACAGGTGCTGGTACTCCTGGGAACACACGCTTTATATACTTACAACTTTACAACCATGGAGTTTGGTGGTGGTGGCAGTAGTGAACGCGACTGCTACGTAGAAGGCGTGGGTTCGATTCCCGATTAGAGCAAATATTTGTGTGCATGAATATGAATATTTGCATTGGTCTGGGTCTTTCTATGTATAATATAGTATGTTAATATAGTATGCTGAGTTTCTTGCCGGAGTCTTCTCAGGTCGGGGCCGCGTTTCGAACCAGTGGTCCATTTAGTAAGTGGTGGTAAGTGCCGTTCAATGGTCTATGCAGAATAAATGATTTTTGATTTTTGCATTTACAAAAAAAAATATCTAAGTATGTTTAACCGCATTCTAGAACACAACACAAGTTAGTCAAACTATGCTTACTATGGGTCTAGGTGACGTTGTGTAGATTATCCTAGAATATTTAAAGTTGTCTATAACACAATTGGCGCAGCTAGTTGTACCAGTGACGAGCATTCACTATAGACTCTGCCCATTCTACTGAAAACCACTACATTGAAGTCCCATAATAGCAGCGTTTTACCTGAAATAAAACGCATATTAAAATACTTACCTCACCGGAAGCTTTACTATTGAGATAGCGTATCTATTTCCGTCGATTTCCTACCAGTTTTAGTACTTCTATTGACTAGCGCAGTGGCGACACCTGGCGACACGGCTGACCTTTTAGTTTCCTAAAAGGTGTCGGGTGATTTTTATGTCATTGGCTCAATATTTTCACCAGGCAGAGGTAAAAATTAAAGCTTCCGGTGAGGTAAGTATTTTAATATGCGTTTTATTTCAGGTAAAACGCTGCTATTAAACTACTTGACCGTCACCGGAAGCTTTACTATTGAGAGTCTGTTTGTTATCGCCTGGTGTCGCCTGATTAAACTAACGCCAATGTGATGTGGTAAAATTAAGTAAAAATACTGTTATAATATCTTTAACATGTATTTCTGTTCTATAATGTAGAACATAATAAGGCGTCTTTATTTATTTATATTTGTATTCAATCAACAATAATCTAATTGATAGGTTTAAATAAGTGTGTTACATTCGAGTCAAAATCTGGAGTCTGTAATACTTCACGTCTGTAAAACTTCTGGAATGTATTTGCTGAACGCCAGTTTCCCCTCGATAAAATTTCTTCAATAGGATGATTCAACGACCAACTTTTAGATGCTACAGCTGATCGAGTACTTCCAGCGGGGGCTTCGATACCAGCTTCCTTGAATAAGGTTTTTATCCAATTCGCAATCACTGTGCGAGAAGCGGGTTTCGGTACTCCTCTAACTGTAATAAATAAGTTGAATGATTTTGCAGTAACACGTCTTTCATTCAATAATGTTATAGTCCTATCTATCCAGAATATAGGATCTAGATTATGGTTACATGTGTTAGGTAGTAATTTCCAGCCAGACTGCCTGTGCTCACTGTTATCAGTCTTGGAACCGAAGTGAGGCCAAAATATTATACTATCGTCTGTTTTTAAATAATGATTACGATCAATGCGCAGTAATGTAAGATCATGTATTCTTCTGCCGGAACAAAGCAAAAGCAAAATGGCAGCATGGCGTGATGTTTGAAAAGAGTTATTCAGGTCTATGTTATAATTAGTTAAGTATGCAGTTAATTTATTAACATCCCAAATATGTGGTTTAGGTGAAATTGGCTTTTTCAAGGCTATGGATTTTAAAATATGTTTCACAAGTACATGCGAACTTAGTAGACTTGATGTTTCAGGATTACACAGAGTAGAAACCACAGATTTATGTAATAGAATGGTACTGTAAGATAAATTATCAATTAAACATAGGTCTGACAAAAATCTCGCTAATTGTGAACCTGTGGGATTTTTTGTATCAATTTGATTAGATTTAGACCAAGAAATCCAACGCTTCCAAGCCACCTCATAAGTTTTCAAGGTAGATTTTCGCCAGGAATTTCTAAGTAATGATTGCTGTTCAATGTTCCATGTTTCTATCGCCTCGGACCACCCCCACATTTCCAAACCTCGAGGACAAGGTTCTCCACCTGTGGTGGCGGCAATCCTGTCGAGGTGTCGACTAGATGTTTGTGCAGATTTTTCAGAGTTAATGGTGCTGTGAGTGATCGGGCTTTGAGGTCTGCGCGCCAAAACACCTTCTGCCACCGAGGGACCACTATTAGAAATATGCCCGTTGACTGATTCAGGTGTGTTAATACTTTCGGTATTAGAAAAGGCGGTGGGAATACCCACGCGAGAGGATAGTTCCATGGGATACTGAATGCATCGTGAAATAGGGCTTGATGATCTTTCAGGTCTCGAGATACATAGTTGTAAACCACATGTGCTGTGTCGGAAGCAAAGAGGTCTATCATGGGGGTGCCCCACTTTGCAAACACCATTCTCAAACTGCGTGGTCGCAAGTGCCATTCTGGGGGTTGGCGAAAGCGTGATAAGTGATCGGCATGATTGTTGTATTTGCCCGGGAGATGGTGTATGCTGAAATGTATTTGATGTTGATCCAGCAATTGTAGTATTTGGTACGTGATTTGCACCAAAGGTAGAGATTTCGTACCTCCCTCCTTCCGAAGATAGGTGACAGCTGTCTTGTTGTCGCATTGTATAAGCATGGAGCTGTTGCGAAGCATATGAGCTTGGCTCTGGAGGGCATGTAATTCAACTCTTTTTGGTTGCAATGTAGTGTTTGTTCCTCTAGAGTCCATGTGCCTGATAGGGCTACATTGTTGAGTTGTGCTCCCCAAGCCCGATCTGATGCATCTGTCGTCAGAAAGTGCATCGGCGGGGGGTAGTGTAGTGGTGTCGATGTCTGACAATGTTCCACCCACCAATTTAATTCGTTGCAAACGTTTTGAGGCAACTGGAATGCTCTCATTGATTGAGCCGGCAGCGATCCCATGAACATTATCAGTTGCCGATGATTTAATCGACCTCGAGGGATAACAAAGCTTGCGAAATTGAGTAGCCCTATTATTTTTTGTAACTCTTTTAGCGTTATTTTCTTCCTTTCGAGAACATGCTTTGTCTTTTTGCGTATTAGAGAGACTTTTTCGTTCGGTAGGGATTTCGTATTGTCCCAAGGGTTCCACACTATTCCTAAATAATGTATGTTTTTCTGGGGCAAGAGAACTGACTTTTCGAAATTTATTTGCCACCCTAATTTCTGTAGCATTTTTACTGTGAGTTGGACATGGCCTCGAAGTACGTGTGGGTTTTGGTGTGCTAATAAATAATCGTCTAGGTACACTACAATTCTTAAATTCCACCGGTCTCGCAGTATTTGAGCTACCCAATTTGTCAGTATGGAGAAAGTTTTGGGTGCTGTGCTTAGTCCGAATGGCAGGCAGGTCATTTCTAGTAGTTCCTGTTTGTATATTAGACGCAGGAAGCGTCTGTGTGACTTTGCTATTTTTAAGTGAAAATATGCTTGTGAAAAGTCCACTTTGCATAGCCAGTCCCGAGGTTGTAGGAAGCTTGGTATGCGATGCATGTTTATTAAATGAAACGGTTCGGTTTTTACGTAACTGTTCAGGGCTTTGAGATTGAATATCGGACGCGCAGATCCGTCGGGCTTTGGTACCAGAAATAGAGGGGAAATGAAACTTGGTAAATGTTTTACTACCGTCAGAATGCCCTGTATTTTCATTTTCTCTATAATAACAGACATTTCGTTTGACACTGGGGTTTGAAATGGGCTTTTGATTAAATCTGGTAAAGCAAGTGGAGGTTTTTGAACAAACGGTATGTAATATCCTTGAATCAGTTTCATTATTATGTCGGGAGCTCCCATTTCCTTCCATTGAGACTGAAAGTACGTCAACTGACCTGCCTGGAAGTGATACGAGTCATTGTTTGTGCCTCTTATCGGTTTGGTGACCTTTAGAGCTTCTCCGAGGGTTTGAGCGCCCTCGGCTGCTTCCACGATCGGGCCGTGAGCCTCGGTTGTGAAATGACCGTCCATGATTATTGTGGTCAAAGTAATTACCACCCCGCGAGGGTGGGTTATTTTTGATGTACACAGGTGAACCTGGTTCATGAGAATTATAACGAGTTCCACGCGATGGAACCGATGTTCGTTGTACGCCTTGCCCCCGCGAGAGGCGGCGATTAGATGTTCTGAGTTTTATTTCAGTAACATTTTCGGCTTTAATAGGCCAGAAAGCCTTGCGCACTCCACCTGCTTTTTCCAATGTATTTGTAAAGGTAACAGGCTCAAAAATATAACCAGACGTTGGTGGTATTTTGTTAAGTGCAGTTTTCACTAAAGGCTCTTTAATTTTGCTTGTGATAGCTTCACGGCGCATTTCTATACTTTCGGCTCTATGGCCGCAAACCATTTGCAACAAATCCGAAGATATTTTGTTATAATCGCCCTTTTGAAACAACTCCACCACCTTATCACTTAAATTATCGAAATTTACGTTTGTATCTCTAGCCCAGCAGAGGAGATTACGGATACAATCTTGAAGCGATTCTTTTTGTTTTAGAATGCAATATGTTAATGCCGCATATGTTTTGTCGGCATATACGTGATGACGTAATATATCATACGATTTAATTTCCTCATTAGTCTCTAATTCTACAAACCCCGGTGAATGATTGTACAATTTTTGTGTATCAGCGTATCTTACTTCAGACCACGCCGACGTGCCCAACCGTTGTACATCAAGTAACATCTTTAAATAAGGTTCAGGAGTTTTGGGAACCGCGGGTTCCTTTAATTTAGTTTCAATATTAAATATAAATTCTGGATTAACATTTTGAGACTGTTCATCAAAAGACTGTTCGCAAATGGTGTCATGGTTTGCGTATAGTTCCCCACTGACCGCCGAACAAACTGATACAACATCATGGCCATTCACATCCCGATTCATAAAAAGATTACGTAGTTCACCTACCTCCTTAAAAAGTTTATCCATCATCCGGTTAGAATTTCGGGCGCGTTTACTTTTCTTGCGGTGAGAGTGACGCAATTTTTTGCCCCTTTTCTTTGAACAAGATGTACTCGAACTCGAAGAGCTGCTACTTGTATCACTGCTGCTAGAGCTGCTTCTAGTTCTCTTCCTGCTAGGCCCAGGTATAGCCTGTGGTTCAGTATTTGGCATAATTTGATCACTCATATTTATCTGTAAATTAATTCTCATCAAAATCTCACAATACCTACTGTTAAAAACAGTAATATAAAAACTAATAGCGCTAGCTGAAAACAATACAATAAGTACTATTTACACTGGTTATAACCCCCGACGTATGAACGACGGAGTTTCATTCATTTTTAGTAGTGATTCGAACGGTAAACCCGTTAAATATTTAATCACATACAAATTAAATTATAATTATGAATAAGGAGGGTAAGTAGGTAATTGGAACCGCGAGTTCCTTACGGCTCCCTCCTCGCCAATCTGTTTAGAACAATTTCAAACACTTTAAAATTTAAAATTATAATTCACTTACTTGAGGGTATTTTTCCTTCAATTTAAATATAATTTTATATATCGGTTAGTTGACGAGCGTAGCTCCAACTAAACGATGTTACTTCGACGGAATACGAAACGCCAATGACATAAAAATCACCCGACACCTTTTAGGAAACTAAAAGGTCAGCCGTGTCGCCAGGTGTCGCCACTGCGCTAGTCAATAGAAGTACTAAAACTGGTAGGAAATCGACGGAAATAGATACGCTATCTCAATAGTAAAGCTTCCGGTGACGGTCAAGTAGTTTAATACCTGTTGCCTTATCCATTTAAAGTTTCGCCCCCATACGATCTGCAGCACAAGCGTGATGCCACTACATACATACATAACCTCACGCCTTTATCACCGAAGGGGTAGGCAGAGGTGCTAGCACCCACATTTCGCCAGTTTATATTTAGGTCCCAATGTAATAGGTGGCGGGCCTATTGCCATTAACCAGGCCCTTATAAGCCTGCAATAAATACACACATAACTTCGAAAAGCATCGAAAAGTCATTGGTGTGTGCCATGGTAACCTGGTATCGAACCCGAGTCCTCGTCTCAGCAGTCCATTACCCATACCACTAGGCTACCGCGGCTACTAGTACTGCTCTAACCTAGTAGTGTAAACTCGTAGTTACCTGCAACTGCACGTTGATGAACCACTTGAGCAGTTCCTGCTTGACCTTGGGCTCCAGGATGTCCACCACGCCGCACGCCTCCGACAGCGTCCGGTGCGAGATCGTGCTCTTGCTGCCGGCTAGGGGGAGATACAGATTCTAAAGTTGTTGACAGTGCCGGATTTACCTCCGACGGGGCCTCAAGCAACAACTGATTTTTGAGGCCCTCGTTTTATACCCCCCCCACCCCCTCTTCTTTTTAAATAACAAAACAAAGGCCCCTCTCCAAGCGGGGCCCCAAGCAATTGCTTCCTTTGCTTCCTGGTAAATCCACCACTGGTTGTTGAGTCTTCCTTGAGATAGGCAAGTCATCATTCTTTGAAACTTTTCCCAACTCAGTTGGGGTCGGCTTTCATTAGAGGAGAGTATAGAACTCACGTGTTTCCTTCCTCTTACAGTCCCGGGTCCTTTAAGCGGCGCGTGAAAAAGCATCTGATGAGGCCGTCAAGCTGAGTGCCACCATTGTAACACTTTACGTGTTTGTAATGGTGACCCTCGTTCCTGAGATTTGAGCTTACCATCAGGTGGGATGAAGTCAAATTGACGTGTCCTAAATAAAAAAAAATATATTTTTTTAAAACATATTCAGGTGATATGTACTAGTGAAGGCGTCCTTAAAGTCAGCTCGTATCTGCGCGGCGAGCTCGGTGCGGATGGCGTGCACCTGGTCGCGCAGGGTGCTCAGCTCGCGGATCTCGCGATAGCACTCGAAGTGTTGGAGCACCTGGAAGTAACGGACTGAACCTTTGAACTGGACTCACTCACTCTCACTCTGAAATTTATTTAATCTGTGAAATGACTATAAAACAAAACTAAAACACTACAAATTGCCTCATCATTCACCAAAGTCAATTCTTGAGGAACCTTGTATCCAAATTGTAAAAAAAATGCTTAAAAAAATGTTACTGGACAAATGCTATTACTGTGTTGATGACTATCTACGAGATTGTAATTTAAAATAGCATTGACTAAAATTGTGTGTGACATATTATATAATCTATATGAATTTGACATGTATAAATTAATTATCCTATATTGACTCCTGTATTGACATGTATTGTAATAATTGAACTTGTACCTAATCATTATCGTGTATCGACATTTAGCTATTTAGTATTTAACTTGAAGTTCAAATTGTCTAGTGAAAAACATTGCACGCCGCAAGGCTAAATATAGTGACACTCAATGTACAATCATAACATCCCATTTACGTGTATTTGCAATTATGAGAATAAATAAATAAAATTCATTAATGCGCTCATAATAGCCAAGATAAATCTAATTTCTCCAAAAAAGTGGGATTGCCACCATCCATTAAACATTATAAGATTATACATAAATATTCAATCTGTATACCTCACATAATTCCAAACTTATTTTATACGTAACTAGTTGTTGCCCGCGGCTCCGCCCACATAAACTTCTGATCAGGTTTCCAATACAAATAAAAAGAATTACTCAAATTGGACCAACCATCTTCCAGTTTTGCGCTTAGCAACATATGTCGCGATACATTTTTATTTATATAAATCAAATTCAAATTCCTCACCTCCATAATAGCCTGCATGGGCAGCACAATCTCCTTGTACTGGCGGTTCCTGGTCATGGTGCGCAGCTTGTCCACGCCGCCCACCAGCATGTGCAGGTGGTTCAGCGCCGTGATGGCCGCCGTCAGGTTGGACTTGGCGCAGTCCAGCTGTTTGATCTCCGACGTGATCTCGCGGACCATGCTCTCGGACCGTTCTGCTTTTTTATTTATGTCTGCTACCTGAAATTATTATTATAAATAAAGGTGAAAAAAAATGCTATGCAGTGACAACTAAGTTTATCGTGAATTGTATTGTCGCGACGTAGGGGAAATGGATGGAGCTCGCGTGTAAAGCGGGTGGATCATCCGTCCGGTGTCCAGCGTTTAAGAAATCACTACATAGTATAAAACAAAGTCGCGTTCTCTGTCCCTAAGTCCCTTTGTATGTTTAAATCTTTAAAATTACGCTACGGATTTTGATGCGGGTTTTTTAATAGATAGAGTGATTGAAGAGGAAGGTTTATATGTATATAACATCATGCTACAACCAACTGGTGCGGAGCAGAAGTGAAAAATGTTGCAAAAACGGGGTGACGTAGACGAAGTTGCGCGGGTCATCCAGTAATCGTCGCGACGTCAGAATAGGCGGAGCCTAGGCGTTGAAGTGTTAGGTGACAATCACTTGAATTCCATGAGTTTTGTTCGTCCTAAATCGCTATTCACACATAGCGAGTGTGCGGGATGGGCGCGGATCTTTCTGTCATCCATCGCTGTTTACGGAATAAAGTAGAAAAAGTACTATTTCAAGAAAACAGCGACTGATGGCAAGATATCCGCGCCCGACCCGCACCCGTGCTATGCGTGAATCGCGCTAAAATAACTTGTCAATTAAAATAAGTGTGGTGTACACTAATCCGTGTGTTTTACATACTGTCAGGTTTTGTGTCTTTTTTACCCATTACAGAGGGGTTCCAGAGGCTTATGGAAATGGAATCAAAATTAAAATTGGAATCAGGTCCACCTTCTTCTCTCTTAATCCCCTGAAATATTCAATACCGGTTACAATTGTTAATTGATCCCTGGTCAAAGAAGGTCGTTAAGGTCTGAGGTAAGGGAAGACAAACCTGCAGCGCCAACTCGGCAATACAGCTCTGCGCCTCAAGCAGAGCGTTCTGTCCCGCGTCTCTCTGTTCGGCCTGCGCCCTCACGAGCCGCCGGATGTCGTGCTCCACCCCCGCCAGGTGGAACTCACACCTTGCTGCCGCACTCTCGACGCCAGACAGCGACTGTTCCGTGGGGAACACTCGGTTTATGTAGGCCACAGCATCAAACTGTAACAAGAAGATATTCATTATATTTTGATGTGTAACACTAATGGGCTTCTGCTATCATTTTTGAGCTAGGGCTCAGGTTCAGAGTCAAAAAGAAGCACAGCAAAGGGAATAAGCAGGAGACTCAGAGAATAATGTTGTTCTTCCTTCTTTTTTCCCCACCAGTGGCAGGATTTGTACTCAATTTATGATGTAACCATACACTGTTGTTTGTAATATTTATTACAAACAAATAGGGATGTTAACTACTTCTCTTTTATTTTTGAAAAGTGGTCACTTTACAGTAATATAATGCTGTTAAATAAAGTGAAATATTCCCACAACAAATATTTTGTAACATATTTGATTTGAAAATTCTACTTTTTGAGCTGCTTGAAAGTCCCTATACAATGTCTATATGGGCAGGTGACATCTAGCGCCTTTTGGACATAGTGCTTTGTGGGCACAAGACTGTGTTACGTTTACATGTATAATGTTCGTAAGAAAACTAATTTTAGATTTATGAAGAACTAAAAATAGTTATAAATTTGTACTTAATTTGATTATTTATATTATGACCTACTTTGGGAACAATAAATAATGATAAGGTTTCAATTTAGTAAAAACTAAGATTAGGCAAAGTAGTATTGGGAAGAATCAGAATACCTAATCAACATCCCTATTACAGTTGCAGCATGCAATGATGGCCGTCTTGACACAACTGGTTTAATTTTTTTTCTCTTTTTTGTGTGTTAAGTTTATTTCTCTTCAATTATTCGTTTAACAGCTTGTTGTCTAATGTTAAGTGACCACAAAAGAGGAAACAAGCAAAACCAGTCATGTCAAAATGGCCTGCACAATGTGCTGCAAATATAGTACCCAATTAATGACAACCATGTAGGCTGCTACATAATATTAATACAGACTACTAAAGTAGTATTGTTGTACCAACCTATCCCTGTGTTAAAAGTTAAATAAAAATAAATAAATAATCAGAGAGACTAGAAACAGAATAGGTACAGATCAACTAATTCCTATAATGTATTCCTGTATTATTAATTCCTATAATTACCTATCTTCTACTGTATTATTTACTGACTGCTAAATTGTGCTTTGAGCTGGCTTCTTGACTGCAGAACAAGAACTATTGCCGATGAATAGACAATGTTATTCTTACAATAGTATTTTAAAGTTATGTGTACTGTATATTACTTATCATGAACCAATTTTCTATATATATAAGTGTCCTGAAGCACAGGTTATACCAAGTAGAGGGTTTATGCTGATTTTACCTGTTCTTCATACTCCAACTGTACTGCATAAATGAAATGTAAAGTACTATAATCTAACAATAGACTTATATTTTGATCAAAAATTCTAATTCGAATAATTTGGAAAAGTAATATTTGATCTCTATAAGCTTTCGATTAAAGTTTTATGCTTCAGACTTACGATGTTGTATACGATTTTAAATGATATTCCTAGCAAGAACACATACAATATATAACATAAACAAGGACGGTGATGTACAAAGTACATCTTAAAAGATACCGGCATCGTATTTTAGTACCTAATTAAAAGTTATTACGCAAAGAGATATATATAATTCGTGTACTTACTTCGGTGCTATCGAACTGCTCAGTGCCACCCATCATTTCTTCAATTCTGCACATCACTGAGCTTGGAAAGTTTATCTGAACCTCGGGGCCATTATCCTTGTCATCTAATATATCGTTAGAATCCATTTTAGTATAATTTTTTGGACAGTATTTCAAAAAAAGAGAAAATAAACACGCAAGCCCGCAGGCTCAGTTGACGTTGGAAACATCACTGTCAGGTGTCAGTGTCAAATAAAATTGACAGTAGAGGGTGACACAGTTCTATCGAGCACAGACTATATAGTGACTACATAATTCGTGATTACCATTGTTGTAAATAAATCTACTTGTGGCAACACACAGAAGCCATTCAAAAGAATTGAATTGAATAAATCTACGAAAAATGATTGTAACGTTATGTAGGTACTTAAATGTGTTTTATATAAATGTGTCGAACCTTTATGAAACGGGTAAGGAAATTTGAATGTCGACTGTAAATAAATTTTGAACATATTTAGTGGTAGAAACACTAAATTTAAAAAAATAAATGACATCTTCAGTTTCCACTGTAAAGACGAGACGATTTTTTATTTACTGAGCATATCTGAGTCAGTTGAAATGGCCTCGGTTCGTTAGTGGGAAGCTCAGAACTCGGTGACCTCATCTTAATCCCGGTCCGCTTTATCAGATTGCTATTCAGCTATTGCTAGTTACTGCTACGGAAAGTCGCACCTACTTAAAAATCCTTTGACCACACCTGTCAAGCAGTCTGACGCAACTACGAACAACTGAAATTTTGTATGGAACGGAGCTACATTTTAATGTTGGCTATATTGTTTTTTTTTTTGTGTTTCTTGGCGATCTCAATGGCTATATTTATTTTGAAATGTCACTTGTCTGTCACTGATGTCTAATCGTTATTTTCAAAATATTTTTCTTTCAATATTATTAGTAAAATAATGTGAAAGAAGCTGAATTCTATCCTATCTATCCTTCAAGGACTTTCTCTAGAAAAGGCATTGTTTATTAAAGTGGAATATGTCGTATAGAAAGTGTGAAATATGTGGATTTAAATCTGGAAGAAAGGACGGCAGAAAACGGTTTTTCATGGCCAGATTTCCTATTGATGAGCTTTGGTGAGTAGTGTATTATTCAATATTTCAATTTTTCATAGATTTTATGGGATAAAACAACAAAAATTATAATTTTATACATTAACTGGTAGGAGAATAGTGTGGTACCTAGTATGTTCGGAATTATATATCGATGTTTTATTTTTAGTTGTAAGGAATGGGTGAAGATAACAGGAAATGAAGATCTAGCATATATACCCATAGAGAAACTCCACGAATTAAAATTTGTTTGCGGTAAACATTTTACTGAAAAAGATTTAAAGAAAAAAAGGACGCAGTTAAAGTTTGTTGTTCCATCAATAAGGTTGGTTTAAAGCCACACTAGTTGAAAAATAAACTAAAAATTAAAAAAATAGTACATGATCAGATTACCAACTAATTATATATCTTTTATATAAAAAATGTTTAATTTTATTAACTTTTCATTTGAAAACCCAAACTGAGCCTATACTCTGGTTTTTTAATTAAATGTACTGCCTCTGGGAAATTGAACGCTTATTCATTTTCAACATGTAACTTGTATGACGCAGTACTTTAGTTGAAAAATGGAGTATAGCATCCCTGTGAAAATATAAAAGTATTTTTAAAAAGCACACCCCCCTGCATTTATCGATATCGATAAATAAAATAATATTAAGTGGCACATCTCTATTTTTCCTATATGTTGGCAACTCTGTATGTATTACAGTTGATAGGTTGGTTGTTCAATTAGCCATGATTTGACATTTCGTAAGATTATTTTGTGCTATGGAAGTCCCGACTCTTCTTACGTAGTATTGTATTCTCTTTGCTGTCAAGTGTCAAGCAAGACCTCACTGTCTGACAGCTGCAGCTGATTCCGAACCTCTTGACACTTGATTTTTTTTCTTATCCTACCTGAATATTTTAAATTTCCATAGTTGTCGTAATGTAATGGATACGCACTCCGTAATCAAAGACCTACAGACAGCCGACGTCAAAATCAAGTCTATTGAAGTGAACGGAAACGTCGTCGTGCGGTATCATTGTTTTTCAGTAATTTGAACGCGCTCGTGGCGCATTGCCGTCGCGTTTACGCCACGATGAGCTTCGTATATACTTGCCGTGAATAACATACTCGCTGTGTTCGTTTTATAATAGTTCTGTATACAAACATCAGTGGCAGTCTGTGTTTGTGAAGTGGCAAAGTTGTGTGGTGACCATGGCTCGGCTAACTGAGGAAATGGTGATCGCGAGGTCCAAGCAGTCAGATCTCACTGCTATAAAGAAGCTCAACTGCTGGTAAGTAAATGAGTCAGCCCATTAATCGTAGGGACAAAGAATCGTTGCGCTCAAAAAATATATATGGTCTTTTCACACAATCGACGTTTGTCGAAATAAATGTGAAATCGCAGTCGGTGCAACGCACGGAGGCGGAACGCAAACGTATTTGTTTGCATCAAAATGCTACAGTTCATGGTCTAAGGTTTAACATAATTGCATTTGGTAGGTAGATATCACACATTAAAAAAATATCTGAGTTCTGTAGGATGACATGACGATGCCTTTGCCTTTTCTGTTCTTCAGAACTGTTTTTTTTTCTTCTATCTATTTTAAATATGTGAAAAAAAAATGCCACTAATATAAATGCTCCTCTACTGCAAGATACTTACGAAAACAATCTAAATTTATTTAATTTCCCTTTTTATTCTTTTTATATAAAGTCTTGCATTTATGTAATTGACTAATATCTTGTGCACTTACTGCCTGCTCTGTGTAGTCATATAATAAAAGAAATGATCTTAGTTTATCAGTAGACTTACTGCACTGCTGCATATTATTATAATAACTTACTGATAACAGATGTTGATACAATGTGTTTATAAACAAAATGTAGTAAGATCACCAATTAAACAAACATCTTCTTATAAGATTCTTATTGGGATATTTTTTAATCAGAATCCTTGATTAAAGAAATATCCTAATTGATTCACTGACTGATATAATAATTTATTACTTTTTTTTATTTTGTCTAGATAGGGACAACAAACAGTTACAATATATTTAGTATAATATATACAAACATAACATAAACTTACACCT
The DNA here is from genome assembly GCA_963691645.1 of Pelosia muscerda. Lineage (NCBI taxonomy): Eukaryota > Metazoa > Arthropoda > Insecta > Lepidoptera > Erebidae > Pelosia > Pelosia muscerda. The sequence continues at coordinate 8,451,764 of OY829126.1, read as the reverse complement.
GTATCCCCGAAGGGGTAGGCAAAGGCGCTAGCACCCACATTTCGCCAGTTTATGTTTAGGTCCCAAAGTAATAGGTGGCGACCCTATTGCCATTAATCTGGCACTTATGCCTGTGATAAATACACACATAACTTCGAAAAACATCAAAAAGTCATTGGTAAAAAAGTTTTAATAAGTAATATTGTAACCCTGTATGTTATCCACAGATTAACATGCTAAATATTGGAGTGTGCCACTAGAACTTCCAATACTACTATATTTGGATCTATTATACCAGTAATACACAATAAATAATTTTGTCGAGGATGGGTGACACCATGTTGAAATCGTACAGAAAATGCTGCTGTCTATTTAAGTTATCTCTTACTGTTTGAGCACCCACAAAGAAATGTTGTTCAATAGAAACGAATATATTCATCAGTAGCCTCACCATTATTAGAGACAGACATCTTCATAAAGAAGTTTGGAAGTCATTACTTAGATTTTTACCAACCCATTTCAGTTCATTTTTTAATATTGTTTAGCTCCTATTGTCAAGATGTCCTGGGCTCTTCTTGCATATTCTACACAAGTTATTTGTTTGTAATTTAGCAGTTGATGTTGGCTTGAGTCTTGTGGTCTACTATTGTATGCATTCTATACATTATGATTAACTTCCATATAAATGTTGAGGTTGCATATGAAATATTATCTTATCTGTCTGTAGGACTAATGGGTGTGCTGCACCATGACTCATGGGCTATTAAATGGTGCAGAATGTAGACAACACATTGTGCTTATCGCAATTATGTACTCAGTATTAATGGTGATTAAATTTCTCTTTGTCATGGAGTTTTCTCATAGTTTAAACTTTAAAGTATGGGGTTCTTCAAGAAGAACAGATTTGCCAGCACAAGTGGGAAGCCCCTGATTATGCACGCGTGCATCGGTCGCGGTCTTACTGCTACCAGTGGGGACGTTGTTGACCATATCGGTGACCAGCCATTCTGCCTGGGCAATGTTACCCATTTCTCCTATAATAAAGACTGCCTTAGAAACGGACGGCCTTACATGCTCTCCAAAGCAACACTCAGACTCGTACCCCACATTTTGCAACACTTAGACTGACGCGACATTTTGCGAAACAGACATTCTGCGAAAGAGACGTTTTACGACCAGGGGACATTTTGCGAAAGAGACATTTTCGCCTGAGCCGTCCCTTGCGGTCGGAGTCGTCGGAGACTACCGCCATACGGCAGAAACTGTCGTCTAGTGTACTAGAACCCTATACAATATTGCCTCAGTCAGTGTATAAGTTCACTGTCTGTTGGAAACGCATAATAAGCGCCTTTTCTTCTTTTGTTATATGAATGAATCTGTTCCCACAACCTAGTGCTAGTTCATTGGCATTCAATCACTATTGTCTATGGCTTGAGCACTGGCTGGTGTGCCTATGGGTCACTTCCGCATTCTAAGCTCGAGCATAAATGAGTCACAGATTATATAAGCAGCACTATGAAGGAGATATAGATAGACTATAAAACTTTCGAACATTATGAGGTACTTTCGCGCGTTTTTTCCGTAATGTTTTCGTTTATCATTATAGCGAATGATATTTAAAATTAATATTTTTGTGTGACTACCTACTACCAAGGCAGGGCTAAATTGACTTTGCCGCCTAATAGCCCTAATCCAGTAAGGGAAGTCTCGTGCGTTGAACAATTATTTTGAATACCTGGCGGGCTATAGCTTCTGCCTACCAGGTGGAAAAAAGACGTGGATGTATTATATCTGTGTCTGAGAGGGTCTCATATAGGGCCAAAACTGTCTAGAATAGGCGACTTTGTCACACTGCAGAGATGTGGAATGATTTGGCTGCACTCGTATTTTCTGTTTACCTCTTGTTACGATCTTGAGTTCTTCAAGCAGAGCGTGATAAAGCATCTCTAATGCATAGGTAGTGTGGGTAGGTACACAAACAATCTGCTATCTCCAGTACGAGATCTGCAATCGACCTTGGCGCAAGTATGTCAACTTAAACTTATTGCATAAACATGAGAGCGCATACGACACTGTATTTACTTATTGTATACATAACTAGCTTCTGTACGCTGTGTCACTCTCGCTACTGTGGTTCTAAGACGAACAAATAGTATTACACCATCATCGTCGCGTTAAGTAATAGCCGCATTCGAAGCTCTCATCTCGGAGCCCGGGGTCTGGCTGCCGGTTCGGGTCTGCTGGAGTGCAAAGGATATGTTCGCTACCTCACCTCCGGCAACCAAAGACCCAAAGACAGCGTGCGTTTTAGTCGGTTCGAGTCCGACATAACATACCCAACCGGCTGCGGTTGTATCCGTGGGGCGTTTTCTCTTCCACTTTGCACGGTCTTGGACATCCACGGCAATATTATCGGACGCCAAGGCAGTTCTCGATTTTCCGTTTCCATTCGGGGCTCGACGAAGGCGGAATGGCTAGACATTTATGCTAGGCCCACAAAGCCTGGAGTATCGCCACAAAACGTGGCCGGACCAGCGACAACAACTCTTTCGCATTCTATCATCTATAGCACTTGTGCTTTCAATGAGGCCGTACACACAGCCAATTGCCGAGATAAATGTCAATGTCAAGAAGTATGCTGCTCTATGCAGCTTCCCAAACTTCGAAAATAACGATTGTTTCATGGATTCTTGCTTATTACTAAATGCACTAAATGCCAATATTTCATACGTAGTCCTGCGGTTTAGGTTCTGCGTTGATGACTCATTCAGGACACAATCCTGGCGGAGTACTATTTACTGTCATGACACAGAACAACCCTCTCCCCCAGTCGTCTTCTACGATACCCACGGGAAGAAATGGGGTGGTCTTAATCTACTGCATTGGGAACCAACATGGTATACTCTTTTCAGTTCAAAATTTGATAGTAGACAGACTTAACCACACTGCGAACCCGTTCATACCTTACTGTATCGCTGAAACTTCAATGCCACTACACCATCGTGCTAGTGTACGCGAACCTTTAACAGTAAAGAACTCGCTTATAACAGTTGTTGGTAATGGTACTCCACAGATATATAATTAGTAACCGTTTGCCGGCAATTGGCGATGCTTTATGTTTCATTGTTGTACACATTTCTTTATAATTTCTTTTTTTTAATTACACCGCGTGCGACATTGAAATGAAACAAACTTTACATATTCAAATTCGTGAACATTATGAGCGCGTGTTTTTTTTAGTAATTCTTAACCAAAAGAAATTGACGGGCAGATTGGTGAACGGTAGACTTCATTTTAACCTAAAAAAGAAGTAGGTTTTATACACGTTAGCTGGCAGACAAGCAGACAATCCACCTTAGTGGAAGTGGTTACTGTGGCCTATGGACGTGTGCATCACCAGGGGCGTCAGACTTATGCTGCCGACCCTGAAGGAACTTTCTGGAAACCTTCTAAAAAACTGGCATCTTTAGTCACTTGGTAAAACCATAGTAGCAATCTGATTATTTCACAGCTGTGCGACATTTCGAGATGTAAAGATGAAATGTGACCACGGGTATAATTTCAAACAATTCTTCCGAACACACCATTATGAGTGGAGCTAACGTCTGACCCAAACTTTATGAGGGGAAAGCCTTCTCCGTCAATCTCATTGTGTCAATCTCTGGCCCCTACCTCGGAGTCCAGGGTCAGTTTTCGGCTTTTACTTCTCCACTTCGCAAGGTCTTGGGATCTTTAGGAGTGAGACCGTTGGCACTCATGTCATTCTCCACGACGCTCGACCAGTACTTCTTGAGTCTACCCCTCCTAATGGGACCCGGCGGGGGTGCCTTTGACAGATATTTTTGTTACCCATGTAGCATGGCGTTTTCTGCAAACTGCGCCAGCAAAGACGACTCTCCTGCAATTATCTAAAATGTCACGGATATGAAGGCTACCACGGATGCGGGAATTTCTTCTCCTCAATCGGTTTTTGTATCACACAGATTTTCATACTATGTATTACTAGGTATGCCCAGTATTATCTGAATAAAGTAGGTAAATTTAATTAAATAAAAGCTAAAATTTATCATACGTGTACCTCTTTGTTACAACAGTAGCCAAATGTTTGTCTGTTTATAATTGTACAACTATTTAGAAGGCTCTTCCGTGAAAGTGATACACTACCGCTCGAGATTAGTATCCCCCACTCTGCGCGGGCGCAGCCGTAGATGCTACGCGGGTATTCGACGGCGGTGCGAGCTACATTCGTTACGTAACTAAACCTAACATCGTGTATAGTGACCGGCAAAACTTGTGACAATGTACTCAGGCAACACTAAGTGTGCCAGGGTGAGAGAGATATTTCTTGTAAAATCTCACCTCCTGCAACCAAAGACCCATAGACGGCGTGCGTTTTGGTCGGTTCAAGTCCGACATAATCACCTCCACCAACATTAGCGGAAACGGTATTCGCGGGGATTTTGCGCACGATAAAAAAAGGTTACACAAAGTGACCTATAATAAGTTATTACTCAATAATGAATTACATTAAAAATCACAGACCAAATGGTTACTCTAGGTCAGCCGGGGATGTGTCAGAGACTACCTCATCCTCGGCAACTAATGGCCCGAGACGGCGTGCGTTTTATACGATTCAAGTTCAACGTAACCACCACCGCCGTCACCCGCAGGGTGGTGGGCGGATTAACCCTGGGAATTTTGCTGAAAAATCTCACCTCTACTCTACTACCTACCCTATATCCTATAGGACATGACGGTATCTTTCGTCCTCATTGAGCAGTCTGCCTCCGCCCTACAGAATACCGCGGCTAATAATAACCTTGTGTTGTGTTACCGGCGGTAAGCAGGGTAGCCAGAGCTCACTGGAGAGGGTTTGTGTTGTCAGTGGGAAGACCAAGAAACCCTTTTTTGACTCTGCACTGACAGCACACTTTCTCCCTTTCCCCCTCTTCTCTATATGGTCACGAATGTGACGTCCCTGGTGTTGCCAACGTCCATAGGTCACGGTAACGACTTTCCATCAGATGGGCCGCGTGCTTGTCTACCCCCTAGATGGTATAAAAAAAGGTGAAATGACTCGCGTTATTGGTTGATCTCTGCTCCTTTCCTCTTCTTTCTTTCCTCATATCGTACCTTTTGTCGATTCCTCGGTTGGCCTGCTAGTGGTAGTGCACACATGAGGGTGTTTTGTTTTACTTTTTTGCTATTAGCTATACCGTAACGTAGCCGTCGCGTCCGGTGCCACGGCGCGGCGGCCACATAATAAGTAAATTAATATAATTCATTATGTTATATTAGCATTGCGCCAGATTGAGTAACTGGAAAGTGAAATTTAGTTTATTATGCTATGCTATCTTAATAAACAGTGTTTTTTTTTCGGTTGAGTTAGAGGGCTCGGTCTACCGGCGCGGCGCCACATTAGCGAACACATGGATGGTTTTACAAAAGCATGTCTACAGTATCACGGATGAGTTTCTGCAGCTCATGAATCCACGGTACGCGGTCCGCGAAATCGCGCACCCTGGAATGATGCCCTAAGATTCCTCCTACCAACTACTTTAAAAAAATATTCATGTGTCCTTTGTGTGCATGGTTCTCGAGGTTGTATATTTCCAAATCCGTAGGGAAAAATACCCTCTTTTTGCACGTTTATTTTCTCTTCAACTTAAAGAACCTAGGATTGTGTTTTTTACTCGGCCAGATATAAGCGTCTGCCAAAGCCATCAAGCCGTAGGGATATTTCTTGCCGCATCATAAAGTTTTGGAACACTTAGCCAGCTCAGATATTCTTCAAAATTTTAATGGAGCTTGAAAATACATTAGTCGAAGCTGTCAAGATAGGGACCGCCATTCTAAGGAAAACATCTGCACCCAAGCTTACCATAAGACGGTATTTTACGACCTAAATATATAAATGAGGAGTATTACAGCAGTACCCATGATGTTCCAAAGTGCAAGCTAAGGATGTAGCCAGGCTTGACGCTCGAATTATATAAATCTTGAAGAAATCCGTCAAGTGTGGCATCCTTATAGTGTGGTCCCATCTTTACCGTACCAGCTGTTAGCAGAGAGACCACTAATCTAATTAGAGAACTTGATTCATGAGGTGAGTCATCGCCCTCGCGCTAACTCATGCCGTGCGCGAGCGCATGTAACTACAATACAAAGCGTTTAGCTTGCGTAATATTTATATTGACTGTTATACATTGATAATACACTTTCAATTGAATACTCTCTTCTGTAGTATATCCTTAAAGGCAAGTGACAGAGATGTGTGTGTGGCAGCTAAACCCCAAACTCAGTTGCCATGGTGGCCGAAGGGGTTTCTTGCTGGTCTCTTCTCAGTAGATACCAATACCGAACCAGCGAAAGAATCATTTTCAAATGATCTATTTACCTACTTAATTTTATTTACATTTTATTATAATCGTCATCTGATACTGTCCAAGACGTTAATTGATAGTGCTGGTGCGGCTAAGCATGTAATTAATTTCCAAGGAATCGGAACAAAAATATTTTTTTTTTCCAAATTGATTTAGGTGCAACATTTTCGGTTAGGAATTTATTATTCGGCATACCTATCTTTTTACCCTATTATGTAGGATCGAAAATCATAGTTGGCGAAAAGTGGGTGTTTAATACACATCTGCCTACTACTTCGGATGAGCATATGTATGTATGTACCTATAATATATTTAACTTTGACATTCATATGTGTTCTTTATGTGCCTAAACTGAATACACGAAATTTATTATTTGATTCTGTGAACGAACCGGGGGAAGTGGATACAAATTATGCTGCAGTAGTAATCCAAACACTGTCGGAAGATTACGCAAACACATGTCATTGAAATCAATCAATCAAAGAAGAATCAAAGAATCAAGCATATCAGCAATCAAAATAAAATCCCCTGCGTAGGTAATTTGCACGGGCTGGGCCCCACAGTTTGGTCGTCAGTATTGTATCATGATGATGGTATCGTCCGTGAAGCCATTTCCACGATACTTATGTTAGATACCTGTTATATAACTGGGTATTCTGTAAAAACCAACCTGTGCACACCATCATGGTGAAATGTGGTGTTCCTAAAATCAGCACTATTTTAGCTGGCATACTATCTCTACTGTATTGTAAACTATAACTTAATCATAATAAGGGTGATAATCCATTGCACGCGGAAGCTTATCATCTATTCATGTATTCGCTATAGTGCCTATAACTGTGTAGTTCAACAAATTTGTTGGTACCGACAGAGAAAGGTAATTATTTTAATACGCTAGTGAAAAGAAACGTGTTTTCTCGCTGTCCAGATGAATAATATTATGTTCTACTAGTTGATGGCCGCGGCTACACTCATCTGAAATATTGTACCGTGACACGTGGTAAAAAAAAAAGTATAAGTAGGAACTAATATATTTAACAGGATATTTACCATGTTGGTTTTGTGGTGTAGCCGATATTTCGTCGTATTACAAGCGTCATGATACGGTGTACTGACGACGGCCGAGCTAGTTCTTATTGGACCAACCGCAACGGTCTACCCTCTTTCTCACTAATGTATTACGCGCGCCGCCACTACCACTGTCCGCGTTCTCACTCTGTACTCGATCGCGACACACAACACTCACTGTATAGACTCGCACGTCAGTCGTGTCAATCTAAAATCATATGCGTAAAAATATTTGGACTCAAGCAGACTGCAACTACAAAGCGTTTCAAAATATCTACTTAATTAACTCAGCAAGCAGGTACGCTTTGAAAAGTATATACCTGAGACCACGACCAGTCCTGGCGGCCAATGTTGAAGATCCTGAAGAATAAGTCTCCTGATGGTTTTAAACTTTCCAGTCGCATCTAGTTTCGAAGAATCATCAAGCCATTAGCCAATTGCAGTCCACTACTGGACACAGACTTCTTCCAATATGCGATCCAATAGCACTCGAGGCCTCCCACCTTCCATATTCTTTCTCAACTAACTCCTCTAGCTAGTTATGGCCAATTTAGAATCGAACACTAGATCTGTCAATCGTTTAGCCATTATACACTAAGCTACCAGCGCCTTATGATACTGGACGACCTTGCAATATGATCTTATCTCAGTATGGAGTCAGGATATATTAAACGTAATGACGTCACAAATGAGGCTGCATAGCGTGTAGGAGTGACGTTGAATCATAAATTAATGTTAATAAATACCTACTGTATTATTTGTTATTGCTGTCATCTCAGCTATTAAGGTGTAGTCAGGGTTGTCTCACCAACCTTCGATATTTCCTGGGAGTGAAAAACCCCGTCATTTCATTGTACCAGGATTAAATACCTGTTGACAATCTGGGGTGGTTATGTCGAACTAGGAGCGACTAAAACCGTATCCCGTCTCGGATCTTCAGGTGCCCCCTGCACCTATATATAAGATTGCCTAGAGCATTTCCCTCACACCCCGGCTGATCTGACATCTATACTTTTAATATGGCCATCAAGTGTAAGAAGCACGGTGTTCCCATTTAACCCCAGAAAGGAGGCAGCTGCCGGGAGAGACAGCCGCTGGGAGGAGAGGATTAAATACCTCACAACGAAAGATATTGAAGTCAGTTGTCTGGCCGATACAGTCATATTTCTTCAACTATTAGGTCGAAACGAAAGATTCCATTTGAGATCCTGCATCTGATCCCGTCTTTTTGACCGCTTTGTTCTTTATGTTGAATTAATTAAAAGCTAATTTGGATTAATAGAGCAAGTAAAGGTAAGCCCTAGCAAGTATCAAGGGCATCTGCGCAGGCGTTGAGTGCCTACAACGCTCGTGCTGCCGTATATGGCGACGGCGAGACCCGCGTGGGCGACCAGCGACCTCGGTGAGAAGTTGCCCAACTGTGGCTACACAATAAAACAATCCTTCTTGCCTTGTTTTGTTATTTTTAACGTGAGTAATAAATACCTTTCTAGTATGCGTGTTACTCTTCCGCATACGTTATGCTCACGGCTGTGTGATATCAATGATTGGGTGGATATACAGATGCGTTAATCCACTTGTCGCCAGCAGACAGTAACAGAATAGCCAGCCTATTGTCGTCAGCAAAGTACTTTTAGTATTGTGTATGATTAGAGATAGATGGAAATAGCACATGGCTTACACCAAAGGAATGACCAAGTTAACTTCACCTGCTGATTAGAGCCTCATCAGGGTTCTAGTGCAAGACCTACCGCTGTTCCCGTAAAAGCCTTCTAAAGTTTTCATCGCTATAGCGAAGCAGATCACGGGCTCCGAAATGCCGGTTTTTTTCGGAATGCGACTCAGCGTAACGAAATCTGTGATCATTTAGCTATTGAGTGTGAATGATGCAGATTGTGTCAACAACACAAAATTGTATTACCAGTTTTCTGAATGCCCTCCCTCTATACTAGCATAAAAAATACGTATTCGCGTAAAAGATATTATACATACAAATTGACTCTAAAAAGGTCGATGCCTCCAAGCCTTCGTGTGGGTTTAGGCTCTTCAAATTGGCAATGGGCGCCTTATATGTATATTTAGGATATTTTTGCCTTAAGTAAAGTGACAAGCGGGTGTGGTACGAGTAGCTGTCGAAAATGAAGTGGGTGGAGAAGGCGCCCTCATTTTCTCAACTCGATTAGGGTCGACTTACCAGTCAACTTCACACAGTATCGCAATGCTCCGTTCTGTAGAAAGAGCATACATAAAGAGCATAGAATAGCAAAACAGAATCTGAGTGCGGTGGCGCCGGCGCATAGGTCACACATCGCTTCAAGCGCACGTATTACCGTAATCTGTGTATCAGACCACTTCGAGTACTACTTACGATTACAACGATTACAAAAGTAGTACTTGAGATATGAAATCTGTGCATTGAGCAATCTCTTCAGTAACCCAGTTAATATATTCACGCCGCTGTGTCTGCGATAAGCTCTATCTCGTCGTAGCTCATTCATTAAATTCTCGTTAAATATGTTTGTGACATCTGATTATAGTAGAGGTGCGACGATGAAACTCGAAATTGCGATCTTTCCCTTACAGCGGGGAATGCTCTATTGAGAAGCTAATGAGAAGTAGCCCCAATGAGAATTAGCTCTAATGAGAAGAAGCCCAAATGAGAAGTAGCCCAAGTGAGAAGTAGCCCAAGTGAGAAGTAGCCCAAGTGAGAAGTAGCCCAAGAGAGAAGTAGCCCTAATCAGAAGTAGCCAATATGAGAAGTGGCCATAATGAGAAGTAATCCATTAGTGAGTTGTCTTGTATTGTCATAGTGAGAATTAGCCCTGATACGCCTAAACCATCCCAACTACGAGGAAAACCTGCATCATACCTCCGCACCATACCTCGTCGGCATATTCTGGTTAATGAATCTTGTACTTAGATGTATTAAGTCAGAGCTCACTCTAGAAGTTTTGTACTGTCAGCTTTGTTACATGCGCAGACGGCACAGAAGTTCTCCCTCCGCTACCTCTTCAAGGAGGGTATTAGAAGGTTTACAACGCCTCTGCAAAACTGTCTGCCACCCAGTAATAAAAAAAGAGTAGACCCTAGGCGACGTCAACGTGACGATGATTTTTTTTTATACTACGTAGATGGCAGACAAGCACACGGCCCACCTGATGGAAAGCGGCCACCGTGGCCTATGAACGTGTGCAACACTAAGGGTGTCACACACGCGCTGCCCACCTTGAAGGGATGAAGGCATTATGCCAATGCGCTCCTTCATTTATTAAGTTGGAATACATTCCGACTTGGATAATGTGTGTAGTCAGTAGTAATCCATCTCTTTCCGGTTTCGTTGTACGAAATGATTAAAGAACATAAAAACTATCTACCTATCTGAAGATAATATACTCAGAAAAAATAGCAATAACTTTCTCTGCGCAAAGAAAGAAACAAGATGTCGTCTCAGTTCGGGTTCAGACATTTATCTTCTGTGAGGCACTGTCAATAAATTGTAGTTAGGTAATGTAATATGTGAGATGGGCTTCGTGCCGAATGTCGCAGTAAATAGTAATAATATGGCGGCCACTAGCGAGCTCTAGGTATATCTTGGCTCAGATTGATTCCAAGCTATTTGATTTTTCCTATGAATCGATTTAATGTAAAATATCAGATTACGATTAATTTCTTCTTTTCATTATCATTAGAGGGTCTGGATTGCCTCCAAAGAGCGTAGGTTCTTGGATACAGGCTCCATGGACCAATGATTGAGAAAAACTCTGCTGATTAAAACTCAGCGTCAAGAAGTTATTTATCATTGGTGGGGTACCTTGTAAATATTGCAATGAAGAATTATGTTGTACTAGCTGATGCCCACGGCTTCGCCCGCGTGGAATTTTGTTCCCGTTCCCGCAACCCTTGGGAACCTTTTCCCGGGATAAAAAGTAGCCTATGTGTTATTCCAGGTTCTAATCTACCCCTGTACCAAATTTCAACCAAATCAGTTCAGCCGTTTATGAGTGAAAGAGGAACAAACATCCATCCATCCATCCAAACAAACTTTCGCCTTTATAATATTAGTAGGATATCTGAATTCAATGTTCAATTATTCATGACCTATCTGTTTCTGAAAACTTATAAGAGATTTTTATATGGGGTTAGTAGCTTTATATAACCTATACCTCGATAACACTAGGTATCAATATGACTAGATCGCTTTATGCCTAAATCTCAATATGACTAGTTCGCTTTTGGTCTAGATAGCTATACGACCATGTATCTATATGTCTTGTTATCAGATTGACTTAATATCAACGAAACCCGGGTATTAACGCGATCATATTATGGTAAATACAATAATTTACCTTTTCATTTGCTTGACGTTTCGGCCAGGTTGCACTAGCCGTAGTCACAAGATATTATTCGATTTTCATAAAATATCTTTTTTTAATAACTTCAATAGAGGTAGGTACCTATTCCCACATGTCGATGTATTCAATATCAATAATGTACCGACGGCTATATCCGATATTGGATCAAATACGAAAATCACAGGTTTATGTGCTCGGGACCAGGCTTTAGTATCGGTAAATCTCCTTCGACGCCTTATACGGTAATCTCGTGAAGGCTGAAAGACTAACAAGTATGTATGGCACGTGTGGATAGGTGACCTCGCAGTACATTCACTGATGAGCCGATATAGTCGGGCTCAATGAAAATAACAAAACATGTAATACAAAATAATCGCGATAGCATTTATTAAAATTATATTTCAATACTAGCTATAGACCGCGGCTTCACTCGTGTGGAATCTCGACATTTTTTACCACTTTGGTGGCAGATAAGCACGCGGCCCACCTGATAGAAAATGGTTACCGTGGCCTATGAACGTTTACAACACCAGGGGCATCATATTCGTGCTGCCAATCATATAGAGAAGAGGTGGGAAAGGGGTAGGGGGAAGAGGAAGGGGCGAGAACAGAAGATTAAGATAGTCAGATAGTCTGTGCTGTCAGTGCAGAAGACAAAGAGCAGGGTTTGTTGGTTTTCCCACTGATAACACAATACCTCTCCAATGAGTTATGGCTACCCTACTCACCACCGGAAACACAACACAAGGTTATTATTAGCTGCGATATTCTGTAGGGACTGCTCAGTTAGGACGGGAGAAACCGTCATGTCCTCCTTCCGATCCGAGACATTGCCGAGCAGGGCTGTCCAAACTAGATGGGACCCAGTGCCAACATAAATGACTTAATACGTCGGGGGGTCGCAAATTAATAAAAGTAAAATACAGGTATAATAGGTACCTATAATTATTTTTCCATTATGGCCATGTTTTGGACAGCCCTGCTCTAGAGGAAGCTCGAAGTGTAGATAGGGTACAGTGCGTAACTACGATAGAAGCAGATGGCAGGTTGTATTCTCCTACAACCACCAGTTTCATGTGCTGTATCCTAATTTAAACAATATTGTCGAAAATATTATATTGAACTTATTAACATTTTAATTTACATTCTTTGTTTTATATACGGCATATTAAATATAATACTCGGAAGGACAGTTAAAACATATTAACATAATTGTTATTTTAATAACAAGTTTGACATTGAGACTAGTTGCACCTTCATACAAACCTATTTAGGATTGACGGCTTGCACCAAGTGCAGACGGTACCCGTCCTTGTCGCACGATACGGCACACGCACGGGCGCGACAAGGACCACATTCCGGATGGAAGACAAGGACAAGACACTCCTGGTAAACCAACCGTGAGATTATGCGGCGTTTCAAGTTTACTATGCAGGAAGCACACATACGTCTACTTCCTACCCTCTCTGGACGTAGGTGACGATGTGTCAGAGAGAGATGGCAGGGGTTTGCTCTGTGCGTCCTTTAGGCGGTATTTGGTAGAGATGATAATACCTTAGAGTGGATATCAATTGGCGATATCAAAGTTCTGTAGTTAGGCTGGTCTTGCTTAGGACTTTTGAGGGTTTCAATTCAGCTACCCGTAACGATTGCCATAGATGTTCGTATAGCAACCGGGACCAACGGCTTAGCGTGCTCTCATATTTATGCATACACATATTTGCACTGAGCGGGGATCGAGCCCGCGCCTCCTGCGTAGCAGTCGCATTCACTACCGCCACGCCACAGAGGCTGAGGTAGTCCGTTAATTGTTATAGATTGGTATACTTTTTAAAACTTTTCTGTTACCTTCCAACTCTGAATCTTGTCCGTTGTTTTAGCAAGTATTGCAGGTGAGGTAGCCTTGGCCTCAAGTACCCAATGTACTTTAATAGCATTGTCTGCGGCAGTTACCTTTCCATACCTACATTAAGCCGTGTTTTCCCAGAAACCTTCCAAAATATTCAACTTAATGTCTTTTCATTGTGTTATAAACATGAATATAGATCGTATTCCTTCCGCCCGTCCTATTTAGACCTATAATAAAACCGCCGTCGAACGTAGCAGCCATTTCGGAGGGTGTATCTTTCTGCTTAGTCATATTTTGAGCAAATGCCGAGCTAAGTACCATGAGTAATCCGAAACTTCGGACTCGCACGAAACACGACCGAAAGACGTGGCATTTGTCCATGGAGTAACTATGAAGTCTAGGCCTGGGGGTCACATGTGTGGCTGATAGTTACCCCCAATAGAAGCAGGTTTACACAGAAGCACCTGACACGGGGCAGGTTGGGAATGGTCCAAGGTCAGCCGGGGTATGAGAGGAATGCCTTATTGGATCGCCTTACACCCGGCATATAAAACTCAAAGATAGCATGCGGTTTTAGTCGTTTTGAATCTGACATAAACACTCGCTGGTAGAGGGATTACTCATAGAAAGGTAACAAGAAGCCATTTCGGCTTTCTTCCAGTAGAATTTAAGCAGAACCGAAGTGTCTTTGTCCCCGGTTTCAGGATAAATGTGTTGCTTGAAACGGTTTGGGCAAAACTTCGATCCGAAATTGCGGATGTTTCATGGTAGGTCAGGAGAACTGAACTAATGGAAGTACAATGATACGAGTATTTTGTCGACAGACGGCGAAACCTTTTGTGACTATTTATTCATTTCTGAGTATTTGTGAATATAACTAATGACTCCGTCCGTCCTCGTTTGAATAGGCACGCGTTTGTTGTGCTGAATTGCTTTTGTCCTGATGAACTCTTTCAAAAAACAGACTGCGTATCGTGACGGTAGTGAACGCGATTGCTACGCAGGAGACATGGGTTCGACCCCCGCTTAGTCCAAATATTTGTATGCATGAATATTGTTATTTGCACTGGTCTGGTCGTGCCTTTAGCACGTTAAGCCGTCGGTCCCGGTTGCCATACGAACATCTATGGCAGTCGTTAAGGGTAGTTGGGGCCCTCAAAAGTCTGACTAGCCTAACTACAGAACTTCGATATCGCCAATTTGGTTGTGGAGGTTCAATGGCAGTCGCCACGGAAAATATCGAAGTTCAGCCGCATCTTAGCTAGACCAGAAAGCCAACTGAGTTGGGAATAGTCTCAGAGAATGATGAACTCTTCCAAATAATCCTACCCCCAAAATCAATATGTGTAATAAGTTATACCAACCGCTATCAGTTAACAGCATAAATCTTCTATATACCTAGATGTAAAATTGTCAACAGAGCAAAACTATGCCCACTAACGAGTTTGAGCCGCAAACTGCAACAACTGGTGCAGTAGGTATGCTAATGCACCTGCCCCGGCCTGTAGTACCGACCTTGGCCGCAGACCGGTGTGGTGGGCAGCAATAAAAGTCACAGTAATCGACGCGTTCTGGGAACCACCACAAATGTTCTGCCTAGTTTGCAAGTGTCGAGTCATATGTGGGCGCGGCGACATACACAGTCATTACGAAATTATAACTAGCGGTTACCCGCGATTATCGCGTTGTACGACTCTACTCGATTCTCTACTTGCCTCTCTATACTACTTCTCTTTGCTGTCGTGACAACGGAAATAATTAGCGATATTAGCGCCAATGTATAGAAAAGATTGAGATTTATGATCATTGCTCCGCTCCTTTGGATGGTAGCGTGATTATATATAGCCTATGTTGCTCCTAGATATTGTAGCTTTTTATAGGTGAAAGAATGATTAAAGTCGATCCAGTAGTTTCGGAGTATATTCGTTACAAACATACAAAGAAAAAATACAAATATTTCCTTTTTATAATATTAGTGTTGATAAACATCACACCTGTACATGTCTCATTTTTAATGCCACGTAAGAGTGGGTGAGCCTATTGCCGCCAAGCGGTCACTTCGGTGTTCTAACAACATTCGTACAACAAGCATCGTTAGTTACTACAATAAACAGACACGATCACTTTAAACTTTACAATGATTATGTGTAGATATTTGACTGAACACGGGCATTGTACCCGTGACCCCATGAACAGCAACCGCAGCACTTCGCTAACCAGACACTTACGCGGTAGAAAGTGGTGTTATTAAAAAGGAAAGCGGTAGTCGTCGCCATCACAAACTGTGGGAATGGGTATTATATTGTAAACAATTTAAGTTGCCATCTACATAGATACTATAATATTTTTCAAAAGCAGCCATGTTTTATTTTGATTTACTAAAGAATTTAGTTCATTGTTCGGTGAATTAAAATGTGGTATTTCTTTACCAGCTTTGAGATTTTTTTATGTCGTGCTTAAAAACGTATGGTGGCATCTCGATTGACGGCAATAGGCTCGCCCCATATTCCGTGGGATCAAAAATGATTTAGACCTCTCAATCCCGAATGGTGATTAAAAGAGGGGACTGGGTGGAACATGTTTGTAGAAACTTTACCACAGCCAGGCTAACATTTGTGGGTGATCAATTAATACCTTCCGTGCCAAGAGGTGTGGCGCTTTCGGCCTCGTCGGTGAGGCACACCTCTAAGAATGGATATTCACTTAATTAACTTCCTAGTTTATCACCTGTGTCTGCCAGGGGCGGGATTGTTTGCATCTTGACACCTCGTACCGCTAACTACACGTTACCATATGGTGTGAGGTCTCACATTGATGCATTTATTTAAAAACAAACATATCTGCTGTATCACGGACGAGGTGCTGCCGACCGTATAGAGACGAGGTAGGAAGGGGGTAGGGGGAAGCGAAAGGGGGCGATAGCAGAAGGTTAAGATAGTCTCTGTGCTGTCAGTACAGAAGACAAAGAACGGTTTGTTGGTCTTCCCACTGATAACACAATACCTCTCCAGTGAGCTCTGGCTACCCTGGATACTCACCACCGAAAACACAACACAAGGTTATTATTAGCCGCTATATTCTTTAGGGGAGAGGTACTTCCCCAGTCGGACTGCTCTAGCATATGGGTATTGAAAACACACTACACATAATATGTGTACTTGTACATATTATGTACAAGTCGACCTATTTAGTTAATGACGGTGCGAGGGTGAGCCTCCCCCGCCCCCGGGCACCACTGACACACACACATTCGACGATTACCCATCGACCGTTTTGGGCCGATTGGTGCCCTGGATACCGGCCACTCCAATATTTATCGACTCCAACGGTACACAACACCAATTTATTTGCGAACACCCACCGAACTCTGTGTATGTTATAATCTTGTATTCTGAGATAATAGGCTTCATAAAACTAGTATACGCTTTTTAATAAGCTCCCTAAGTCCGCTTTTTTAAGTATGGGTAATGGACTGCTGAGACGAGGTCTCGGGTACGATCCCAGGATACCATGGCACACACCAATGACTTTTCGATGCTCTTCGAAGTTATGTGTGTGTTTATCGCAGGTTTATAAGCGCCCGGTTAATGGCAATAGGCTCGCCACCTATTACTTTAGGACCTAAACATAAACTGGCAAAATGTAGGTACAACACCTCTGCCTACCCCTTCGGGGATATAGGCGTGAGTTTATCTTATGTTATGTTTGTTTAACGTTTTGTAAGTTCTGTTTAATGAAATAGAATCCCTATATGAATTTTGTATTTGAATTGCATCAACTAACCACAATGTAAAGAACAGTTTTTTGTTGTTACTAATAACGATTGCTGTCAACTGTCATTCACAAACCAGTTGAGTGGTCATGCATAGCGGGAAGTAACAGTGCTAATAGCGCATAACTTGGTGTATGTAACTCGTTAATTATAGCAGCCTGTACTTACTCACGGCTTACAAAACAGAATATTGGGCAAGTGTGAGTCGTTCTAGTACAAAGTGTATGATGGTTTCCTTCTTCCTACAGTCTCGGGTCCTTTAAGCGGGACGTGAAAAAGCATCTGATGAGGCCGTCAAGCTGAGCGCCACCATTGTAGCACTAAACGTGTTTGCAATGGTGACCCTCTTTCATGAGACTTTGCCTTCAGCTTAACATCAGGCAAGGTGTAGTCAAATTGACGAGCCATAAATAAAAAAAAATGGAGTATGGTGCGTTGTGGTTGTTCCAAGCGACTATAATATGGAGTTCTTCAAGATAGGTTTCCGAAGGTTCCTACAGGGTTAGTAGTAGGTACGAGTGTGACGCCCCGGTTTCGCATACGTCCATGGATAACAAAAAAACAAGTGGAAGTGTGATAAGTCGATGCACGCGTGTCATTGCTGTGCGTATTTACGCAAGGAAGAATAAATGCGATAATATGAACCTTTTTGATAAGAATACGTCTAAACTTTTTCGTAAATACTTGAAACGCTATAAATACTTTTTTATCTATAACAAAGTCATCGCTATTTTGTCATAACATAACATAAACTCACGCCTGTATCCCCGAAGGGGTAGGCAGAGGTGCTAGCATCCACATTTCGCCAGTTTATGTTTAGGTCCCAATGGAATAGGTGGCGAGCCTATTGCCATTAATCGGGCACATATAAACCTGCGATAAATACACATAAACATCGAAAAACATCGAAAAGTCATTGGTGTGTGCCATGGTATAACCTGGGATCGAACCCGAGACCTTGTCTCAGCAGTCCATTACCCATACCACTAAGCTACCGCGGTATATCGCTATTTTGAACGGTTAAAGAAGGTGGTGGCATAGCGAAGTGCACGCTGACAAAGTCGAAGGATGTTGACAAGGTCGTCCGATTGTTCCTGATTCTGATCTATATCTTTGTTTGCATTGCAAAATAATATAATTAAACTTAACTTAAACTATATTTTTTCATTATTAAAAGTTCGCGGTCCAAATACAATCAAATTAAATATTAATATTAATTGATTCTGTTTTTAGTTATAGTTAAATAAAACTATGTAATTATACTAACTTAGCTATAATAAAGGTTGAAATATGGCCACAACTTAATTATATATTAGGTATACGAGGTATATAGGTGTATGTACCTATACCTACCTTAATTAATTTCAAATTACTTTTATTATGAACTATATACGTGAAAAAGCAACGTGGCACGAGATAAATGAGATATTCTCTTGCATTCCATACATTTGCACCTCATGCGACGGGCACGTGACGTCATCTGCATATGTCGATTTAGTATAGGACGTGTTCGAGCGTCTCGACGCATTTAATTTTCAAAATCTTAATTTAAGAAAAAATAAAAAGGTAGAAACACAAAAGCCAAAAAACGTTTTGAACCGACCACTGTTTCCACTTTACCCAACTTCCTAAACCTAATGCGTTATTCGAATCGAACTGTCCGCACTGCTGTCTCCGAGAAACTCTGCGTATTGTTCTCCAAACTGTCCCTAATTGGGGCCATTGCCACTGCGGATGCGACGTCACACATGTGGATCAAGGACTGCCGAGTGGTGGCCGGGACGCCCCCGGGTTCACGGACGCGTAGTAGGAGCTAGGGCTGTCGAAAACTATTTAAACAGCCATTTTACTGCAGATAAATTGATATAAGAAAAGTTTATACAATAGTTAAGTCATATTCAAAATAGTAATAAAGTGAATGCCCAGATGATTTTGTAGATAGACCACAGGTAGCCTGTGTTGGAGATAAGCAATGCCCTTGCTGTAATATGAATATTATATGATAGACTAAGCGCGTGCATGCATGATTCTGTACGTGCGAGCGTGCGTGCGTTTGTGTTCGTGTGTGTGTGTATGTGTGTTACCGGGACTGTGTTACTACTTTTATTTATAAAGAAATATTATGGTTTCGCTGACCAATATTAAAACATATAGTCCATTTCTTCAGGTAGATACAATTTTTTTTTGATACTATCACGCCTATATCCCCGAAGGGGTAGGCAGAGGTGCTAGCACCCACATTTCGCCAGTGTATATTTAGGTCCCAATGTAATAGGTAGATACATACCTATTTAAAAAACGTAAATAATCTTAGCGTGTCTTTTTAATATGTTTTGTTTAAAAACTCAGTATGAAACTACTTTTCTACTTAGTAACGGCATGGAACCACTAGTTAATTAGTTAGTTAGTCTAGATTATTAGTTAAAAATGTGTTTTTATAAAAAGTTGGCACAAGACTGTTTACCTTTATTTAAATGCCTAAACAAATGGAGCATAGGCATAGGTCAAGTATTGGCGTACGATGTTGTGGGCACAGCTTAATATTATGCATAAACAATTAAATTAAATCCTCCGCTTCATAGCGATACAATAAAATAATCCATCGATTATTACTATAATAGAATATAATTAAAATTTGTAACTGCCAACCCTGCAGCTAGTTGATATTGTGTTACATAAACACCGTCCACTTGCTCGTTTGTGTTACATGATACGTTCTGCTGTCATCACCATTTAGCCAGGCCTATTTTTGTAGTAAACATGGAATGGATTATTGT
This sequence comes from Pelosia muscerda, assembly GCA_963691645.1. Taxonomy (NCBI): domain Eukaryota; kingdom Metazoa; phylum Arthropoda; class Insecta; order Lepidoptera; family Erebidae; genus Pelosia; species Pelosia muscerda. The sequence goes on along the minus strand of OY829126.1, from coordinate 8,431,584 downwards.
GGCGTTTTTTTTTATTTAGGACATCAATTTTACTTCACCCCGCCTGATGGTAAGCTCGAGGTAAAGTCTCAGGACCGAGGCACACCATTACAAACACGTAAAGTGTTACAATGATGGCTCTGAGCTTGACGCCCTCATCAAATGCTTTTTCACGCCCCGGATCCGGGACTGTTGGAAGAAGGAAACACGTGAGCTGGCAAGGAATAAAATAATAATAATAATAATAAAACAATAAAATCATAAATTAGAATAGCGTACAACGCTCAGATAATGATGAATCTGCTCGTATTTATTTACGTTACAATTGATAGATAAATATAGCGAATCAAATGTATTTTGGGAATAAAAGTACTATGTTGGTAAAAATAGTGTGACTCCGAGTGAGAGTGGATCAGTGGACTCGGGAGGGAAGTGGGTCAGGCGGGTCGCCAGGTGCCAAGTGATACGCAATAGGGCGATTAGCGAGGTCGTGACTCGTGGTGGTGCAGTATGATAGTACTACTGCAATATGATAATCACTTTCATCATTTTTATTATACCTGGGGCTCTTCAAGAAGGATATTAGAAGGTAGGCAGCACGTGTGTGACGCCCTTAGTGTTGCAAATGTCCATAGGCCACGGTGACCGCTTCCCATCAGGTGGGCCGTGTGCTTGTCTTCCACCTAAGTGGTATAGCAGGTCAGGGGAGCAGAGGGTCGGAATCCAAAAAACCACTTAGGTGGCACACAAGGATACGGCCCACCTTTTTTCTTTTCTTTATTTATGGCACTTCAATTTGAATTCACCTCGCCTTATGTTAAGCTGAAGGCAAAGTCTCATGAAAGACGGTCACCATTGCAAACACGAGTGCTACAAATAGGTTTATTTCAACGTCTTGCCATAGTTCCATTTAGTATGTACTAATAGCACTATCCAGCCTGTTCTATGAACCATAATAACTAGTATACCGCCATCAAAGCGTGTTCGATTATCGATATAGTGTGACCTTCACATAGCTCACGAGTCATAAGTCGTAACGTATGTGTGAATGCGGTGTCGGGTACAGCTGTTTAATGTGTAGGTATCGATTGTGTGAGCGCCAAGCGGGCTGCTGTAGTATGTGCCTCCTTAAAAGTACTTTACTAAAACGTGTTTCTTTCTCCCTACAGTCCCGGGTCTAGATGAGGCCGTCACGTAACTCGGTAATTATAGCAGCCTGTACTTACTCACGGCTTACAAAACAGAATATTGGGCAAGTGCGAGTCGTTCTAGTACAAAGTGTATGATGGTTTCCTTCTTCCTACAGTCCCAAGTCCTTTAAGCGGGGCGTGAAAAAGCATCTGATAAGGCTGAGCGCCACCATTGTAGCACTGAACGTGTTAGCAATGGTGACCCTCTTTTATAAGACTTTGCCTCCAGCTTAACATCAGGCGAGGTGAAGTCAAATTCACGTGCCATAAATTAAAAAAAAATAATGCGAACTCGCATTGTTACCTACCTAATTCATGCTCGCGCTGGCTGCGATAGATATCCTAGTTATCAGATGCCGCACAACAATAAAAATAATCATTAATTCTAAATAGCCAGTAGATATAAGACCAATTAAATTGTGATATAGTAAGTTAAAAGTTCTTTTAGTTGCGTTGAAAACTTTTTTATGAATAAAATTTATTTTTTTGAGATATCCTTTGGGGTGATATTCTTTCTCCGTCACCACATTTGTGTTTCGCCATGAGCTTAATCGATACAGAGGTTCGGAGGGAATCGAACCTGACACCTCACGCTCAGTTGTCGTAATACCTCTGCGCCTCTAACACACTCAACTAAAATAGTTCACCTAATTCCGATATGAAGGTGTAAAACTGGGTGTCGAATCTTTGACGCCGTACAGTGACCTACCTTTAACAGGTCGGCGCATCTGGCACCTCGCCAGGTGGGTGAGAATTGGACTATGTGGAAATAATAACTATATCTACTAATTTTAAACAGGTGTAAAGGTTAAGTACTAAAAGGGTACAGGTAATAGACTTGTATAAGATACTAGCTGACCCGCGCAACTTCGTCTGCGTCACCCCGTTTTCGCAACATTTTTTACTGCTCCGCACCAGTTGGTTTTAGCGTGATGTTATACATATACATATAAATCTGCCTCTTCCATCACTCTATCTATTAAAAAAGACCGTATCAAAATCCGTTGCATAGTTTTAAAGATTTAAGCATACAAAGGGACATAGGACATAGGGATATAGGGACAGAGAACGCGACTTTGTTTTATACTATGTAGTGATAATAACTTACGTGGCACCGAAAACCAGCATTAACGGGTGTTATTACAATTCTACCTATCATAACATAACATAACATAAACTCACGCCTATATCCTCGAAGGGGTAGGCAGAGGTGCTAGCACCCACATTTCCCCAGTGTGTTTAGGTCCCAATGTAATAAGTGGCGAGCCTATTGCCATTAACCGGGCACTCATATACCTGCGATAAATACACACATAACTTCGAAAAGCATCGAAAAGTCATTGGTGTGTGCCATGGGACCTGGTATCGAACCTGAGACTTCGTAACAGCAATCCATTACCCATACCACTAGGCTACCGCTGTAAGGATTATGTATGTATGTGAAGGTAGGTCGTGGGGTAGGCTAAGTAGGTATAAAATTGTGATCATCATAGCATTAGGTCTTCTCTCTGACGTTGGTGGTTTAGATGCAGCCGCTCTCGTTTAAGATAGGGCAAACCAGCTTGAATAAGCAAGCTTGCCGTGCATTCCTAGTTGGGTAAATTTCACTTATATGGAAGCGACAGCCGTCTGACCACTTAACCCTGACAGAAAACTCAGCGACAGAACTTCATCTATCTGAAAGCTGCGAAGGTTTTGGTGGATCACAAGGTAGTGGTTCCCGTAAAAGTCATGATAAATGAAATCCAAAGTAGAACGGGTAGGTAACGAACTCTGCTCTTCAAACGAAAGGTAGTCATACTTACTTGATCTCAATAGAACGAGGAGCAAGGTTTCTACAGGGTCGTGCTTCTGGTATTGCAAACGTCCATAGGTCACGATGACCACTTTCCATCAGGTGGGCCGTGTGCCACTTCTCTTCCACCTAAGTGGGTACCTATAAAAAAAACAATTCATCGTTGATAACCTCGTCTTTTCTAAATCGGTTAAATCACAAATTGCATTAATTAGCCAGTCATTGGCTTGGTAATGAACATTACATAACAACAGTTAGTGAGGCAACAGTTGCGCGATTGTAGCACGACGCAACTAATTCCGATTGTATTGATAATCGGAAAACGTCGTGTCGACACACAATGTTGCCGCGTCACGCTTCTTTATAGATATTGTATAAAGTTGTTTTGTAGGGATTGCATGCGCGCACGCAGCCCGAACCACACGAACCGGCTAGACAGTTGACGATGGAAACTAATTGAATGATTTATTTACTTAAATTATGAAGATGAACGTTACCTTGTTTATATTTTTTATACCACTAAATTGCATTAAGAAGGTTTCTACAGGGTAGGCAGCACGTGTGTGACGCCTCTGGTGTTGCAAACGTTCATAGGCAACGATGACCGCTTCCCATCAGGTGGGCCGTGTGCTTGTCTGCCACCTAAATGGTATAAAAAAAAACCACTTGTTCCGCAGACTACTCAATCAGAACGGGATGTCGGTACATCCTAATGTCATGCCCAACCTCTGTTTGTCTATATGTTACGCATTTACGCCTAAACCACTACACCGAATTTGAGAAAATATGGTACAGACAAATTAAGAGCTCGGGCATGACTATTATTTACGTCTTACGTCTAATACCGTTTAGTAAATAACTGCCGCAGCGCCTGTTCTTTGGGAAGTTGAAGAAATGGCAAATCCAAGGGTGTTTCTATAGCATTGAAGAGTTTTTCAATTATAGGGATCGCTTTCAATTATAATTAATTGTTGTATTATAACATATCCAAAGGAGACTGAAATGATTTCATACAATCTTGGGCCCAGGGTGTAAGAAGATGAAAGTGGTGTCAATTAATAGCTTATATATATTATCAACCTTTTACTGAATATTCTGCGGATTTTGTCAGTCTGAGAACAGAGATATAAGAGATTATGTAAAAGTGACGTTATGTTACAATCTTTAACTAACAGCTGATTCCTGAAGTGCAAAATGTGTTCTTTTGCACTAATAATTATTATATTTACTAGAAAATGTTTGAAAAATCATATGAACTTCAAGCTATAGGTAGGTAACAGGTGAAGAGATAGGGAAAGGATGTCTAAAATAAAATAAAAAATCATTTAATATAGTGTTTTATTCGCCTTCTATTATAATTAAAATGTCGTCTAGAATATGAGCGCAGCAGCCTATAGGTCGTTTCCCTACAATACAATTGCAGTAATGCATTACTATAGCCTACCTTCTTCTACGAGAGCCGTCGACTAAAATATTAATAAAATAAGTTTATTAATCTTCAGCTACATTAAACCAGGGCTTGAAACCGGTTTAGAAAATACCGGTTAATAAAGGTTAAACCTGTTTTTAGTAAAGGTTTCATTCAGAGCGAAACCAGAATGGGAACCATACTAAAACCTTAATAAACCGGTTTAATCCAGAGCGACACGTACCTACCCGCGTCGGCATCGCTTGAACTGAGCACGTCACAACTTGCTTGTAAATTGTAATTGTTCAGAGAGTGATGCATTTATTTAAACGATTGCTAACTTAAAGTGGGCTAAGTTATTGGTAATTTTGCAGCTTTGCTCCTAATTATTTTAGGGTTTTCAAGTAAAGAATGGGTCATAAGAGAAAGAACAAAATATATAGTTATTTATTTTGATTACTTGAACGAAAGAAATGTCTAATCGAAGGATGCGGCGTAAAATACGTTATAACTACTGGTGGTAGAAATTTGATGGAATAAATTTGTCATAAATTTTGACCGGGTGGGTAGCAACCTCGGTTGGATTGCGTTCAGGAGTCATCAAGTACATAGCCGGGCAGAGGTGGTGGTAGTCGCAGCATTAGTGGGACCAGTGGGTATTGGCGTAGTTTGGTGGGGATGGTGCAGGGTGACCCGCCGAGCAGGGAGACCCGTAGAAACTGGTGTCGCGGGCCGCTCGCGGCATAGTAGGTACAGAGGCTCAACTGGGGCTAACCAACCTGGGAGACAGCCTCACCAGGCCGCGCATAGTACTAAAATGGTTCGTCGTACAGGTTGGTGACCGGATGTGGGAACCCGCCGACCATATATTCAGGAGGGGAGGCACCTTCCGTTCGGCGCGTCGGCTCTCGCCATGCCTCACAACCACAGATAAAACCAATCTCCTGCGCTTTGTCACGCGGTGCTGCCACGACAATCACCTCTTTTTTCACGCCTTCTCTTACCCCCTACCATGGCAGTACATATCAGAGATTATGGCAACACAGCGGCTCTTTATTCTCCCACTAGCTCGCTTTTTGAGGTGGAGTCTACTAACATCTGTGGGCTCCATGCAAACTTCAACGCCGTCCACCAACAACTAGAGACGGCGAAACCAGCCACGCTCTTTCTGACGGAGACACAAATATGCCGCATGACGACACCTGCCTGCTCTACCCCGGCCATGTTCCAAAGGAAAATTTTCGTGCCAAAACCGGGGAGTGCGTGTTTGTTAGGGCGGATGTTTGTTGTCGTCGTTTGCGCTGCCTTGAGGACCCATCCTTTTCTGTCCCGTGGGTACACGTAGACCATAGCTGTACGAGACCAATCTATGTGTGCCGTTACCGTTGCCATACCGGAGATGCCGAGACCACACTATTCTTTGAATGTCTGAGTCAGGCGGCAGATGAGGCGAAGGAGCGGTTTCCGAACGCTGAGTAGGTATTTTTGGGGGTTCCAAGGGGCTTTTAATAGCACCCCACGACCAGTGCAGGGAAATCGGCGTCTCTGGCACTACTCGTCAGCGGACTGGGATGGACTGCGTGACTATTTTGCGTCTATCCTTTGGGTTGAGCGCTGTTTTGTAGGTAAAGACCCATTGGATAGTGCAACTGCTGTCGTCCGTGAGATCAGTTTTGGGTATGGAGTACTATATCCCATACACTGAAGTCACCGGTGCCCGCGGAGTGCGCCCTTGATTCGGGCGTGAGCAGAGGCTGTTTATCATAAACAGTCTGCGTTTCGCGCTTGGGTAAGGTAAGGCACAACGATTCCAACATAGGGTACTTAAGGCAGCGTACAACAAAGCAAAGGGTCTGCAAAATACCCAGCGCATAGCACAGGTTGGTCAAGAACTAGTGGTGCATCCCACGGGCAGCCGTGGCTACTGGGTACTGGCCAGAGCCGTGCAAGCTAAATTCTACCAGCCCAGCAGCCCAGCTACCCTGCCCCCGCCCCTCCCCCGTCCCCCTGCACAACCCTGATGGATCCCTGGCCCATGAGCCGCAAGAGAAAACAATTTTTCTGGTTAATCTATTTACGACCAACTTCCGAATTGAGGACTGTGGTATGCAGCCACCGACCACCCAACAGTGACCACGCAATGCCTGATATCCGTATCAGGCAACGCGACGTCCGTGCAGTACTGCAGTCACTCGATGTCCGGAAAACCAGTGGTCCGGATGGTATACCAGCGGTGGTTCTTCAAAAATGTGCAGCGGAGTTGTCTACAATGCTCACGCGGCTGTACTAACTCTCCCACATTTCGGGTACAGTAGTGCCGACGGCGTGGAAAGAGGCGAATATACAGCCGATTCCCAAGAAGGGAGATCGCTCAGACCCAGCCAACTATCGACCCATAGCCGTCACCTAAGTGCTGTGTAAAGTTTTTGAGCACCTCATCAACACACAGCTCATGCGTCACCTAGAGGATCACTGACCGGCAATAAGGTTTTAGGCCGAAACGGTCAACGGGTGATCTTCTGCGGTATATAACCTATCTTTGGGGTGAGGCTATGGACAAGCATGGTGAGTCACTGGCTATTAGCCTGGACATCGCTAAAGCTTTCCATAGAGTCTGGTACAAATCGCTTCTTAGCCAACTACCAACCTTCGGTCTGCCTCCAAGACTGTGCAATTGGGTTGCTAGCTTCTTGCAGGGGCGCCGCATTCGCGTTCCTTGTGATGGATGAGCTTCGGAGTTCCTGCAGGTAAATGCTGGCTCTCTACTTTCCTTCCTCATCGCACTCTTCAGAGCACGCCACTGCCATTTCAGGATAACCTCAATATACTCGGTATGGATGTTCGCTGCAAACTGATGAACAAGAACTATATCGAGAGCATCATCAAAACAGCTTCTCGTAAACTCGGAGTCCTGAACAGAGTGAGACGTTTTTTCACGCCGAAGCAGCGGTATCTTCATTACAAGACACAAATTCGCTCCTGCGTGGAATACTGCTCGCATCTCTGGGATGGCTCCGCAAAGTACTTATTAGATGCTCTCGACAAGTTTGCAGCGACATGCGATCTGCATTATTGGGAGTCTTATTTTTATTTCATAATTAAGACACAGAAGTTGTGATTTAGTTTTGTTCATTATAAAATATCAATCAATCAGCCTATCGCAGTCCACTGCTGGACATAGGCCTCTTCTAATGCATCCAGTCTGTCCTAGCCGCCTTTTTCAGGTCATCAGTCCATCTGGCTAGGGGGCGTCCTACCTTCCGTTTGCCTTCTCGCGGTCTCCACTCGAGGACTCGTTTGCTCCAGCGACCATCGGTCCTCCGGCAGATGTGGCCAGCCCACTGCTACTTCAGCTTGGTTATTCTGCGAGCTATGTCTGTAACTTTAGTTCTTTGTCGGATGACCTCATTGCGAACTATCCTTTAAAGAGACTCCAAGCATAGCTCGCTCCATGGCCCGCTGAGCGGCTTTCAATTTGTGGACTAGCCCCACCGTCAATGTCCACGTTTCGGCACCGTAAGTCATAATAGGCAGAACGCACTGGTCGAAGACTCTTGTTTTTAGGCATTGTTGTAGGGGGAGGAGAAGACCCGACGCAATTTGCCAAACGCTGCCCAGCCCAATTGGATCCTTCTGGCTAGATCTTTCTCGAAGTTGTTTCTACCAAGTTGTATGGTTTGCCCCAGGTAGATATATTGTTGAACAACTTCGAGTGTGGCCCCTTCGACGGCAATCGGTCTCGGTATAACGTGTTCATTGAACATAACCTTGGTTTTGTTCAAGTTTACACCAAGGCCGACGCGTCGAGAGGATTCGTTTAGGCCGTGCAGCATTTCGCCCAGCTGCTCCAGCGACTCCGCAACTATGACGATATCGTCGGCGAACCGAAGGTGGTTATAAAATATGCAATATAATAATTAAATAACTATGTGGGCTAATAATAATAATGAGTCAAAAATGAGTAGGTAATTGTCAAAAGATAAACCACGCGGGCGAGGCCGCGGGCAACAGCTAGTATTATATATTCAAGATTCAAGATTCAAGATTCATTTATTTGCATAAACACGGGTTACATGGATGTTATTACAATATAATTTGTTGTTTGTTATAGTGCCAACATGTTTTGCCCAGACAGGCGTACAAATATTATTGATAAGTTATGTCACAATTAAGAGAACAGCGAATTACAAAATCATTAAACATATTCAATTGCATAAATAGTAAATTAAATAGTACATGTCAATATTTTATAAATGTCAATACAAAAAAATTTCAAGAATGTCATGCATAACAATGTTTTAAAAATTATCATCAAGGAAATCCATTATGTCGTAGTAACACTTACGACATAGTATGTCTTTTAAGGTTTTTTTAAAGGGATTCATGGGTAAATTCTTAATGGTTCTAGGTAATTTGTTATAGATTTTAGGGGCTAGGCAGAAGATGCTCTTGTTCATGAGCGTCGTTTTAGCACTTTGTATTCTTAGTCTACCGCTATCCCTTTGACTGCGTGTAGAACCATCCGCCAATCGGAGAAATAGCTCTGGATAAGATTTAACAAATATGGCAGTTTCATATATGTATAATGACGGAAGTGTAAGAATATTATACGTCACAAAATATTCTCTGCAACTATCTGTCTTTTTAAGATTAAAGATAGACCTAATACAGCGCTTTTGGGCTTTGAATATAATTTCCTTGTCGGTAGAATTGCCCCAGAAGATTATGCCATAACGCAAGACGGATGCTACCAATCCGTGGTAGGCGGTAAGTAGGCAATCTGTATTAGTGATTGGGGAGAGCTTAAACAATGCATAAGCCGAACTGCTAACCTTCTTACAAATCTCCTCAATGTGAGCCTTCCAGTTCAGCTTCCTATCAATAATTACGCCAAGAAACTTTGCCACCTCTACAACCGATATTTGCTGACCATTGCCACTTATAACCATATCTTGAGAATGTGGTTGGCGTTGACTAAAATGCATTATTTCTGTCTTATTTAAATTAATTTTTAAATTATTATTGTCGAGCCAGGATATAATAGATGTCAAAGTTTGATTTATTTCAGATTCATAAATGTCAGGATTATTCGATGGTATAACTACGGTACTATCATCCGCAAATAGGGTAATAGGGTACTTGATTATTTTAGGTAGGTCATTGATGTAGATAATAAACAATAAAGGACCCAGAACGCTACCTTGTGTAACTCCTTGTGTAACTGTGCGTTCCTCAGAATAATAATTTATTTCAAGGTTCACACTATTTATTCTGGAAATGGTTGTTATTTGCCTTCTATCACTCAAATATGTTTTTAATAGATTAAGTATATTGCCACGTATTCCGTAGGCTTCTAACTTATTGATTAGGCTATTGTGAGCAACGAAATCGAAAGCCTGCGTCATATCGCAGTACAGTGCACAGACAGGTGTATTACTATCAACGTTTGACATTATTGTACGTAAAAAATCGTAAAGTGCTAAGTTAATGGTTGCCTTTTTCCGGAAACCCTTTTGTTCCTTGCAAAGAATATTTTTTGTTTCCAAGTATGGGTACAGTGTATTATATATATATTTTTCAAATATTTTAGACATTACTGGAACAAGTGCTATAGGTCTGTAGTTTTCTATGTTATATAATTAAAATTATAGGGAGTTAATGTATTAACTCCCTATAATTTTCCCTATTCTATTCTATTGATAATGGCATGTATGCCATTATCAATAGAATAGAATTTTTACCAATATCATTTATCAATAGAATATTTGATTAGAAAAACTGTTCTTTTATAATATTTTGAAAATTAAAATAAATAAATTTTATTAAAAAAAATTGTATTAAATTGAAAATGGACTGCGCATACAGTCCACGCGACCGTCGACGCTCGCACTACACTTTAGTGACCTTCACCACTCCTTTAAAATATGGAAGCACTTTAGCCCTACGCTTGAAAATTGAAATTTTGTACTAGTGGATAACACATGTAGTCCGCGCGAATTGAATGTGAATGGTGCATCGATGTTGTCGGTAAGAGCGAAATCAAAACCGGTAAATTGAGTTCAAACCAAAATGGTTTTTATCGGTTAAGGTAGAGTCAAACCTAAATGAAACGCTCTTATGTACTTACACTGAAACCGGTTTGATACATTAACCGGTAAACAAGCCCTGCATTAAACAATACATAATTAACTGTTCTGTATTACGGTAATAAAACATTGTTTGATAAATAAATAATTCTTTGCCATAACTGTAAACAAACTCCATAGGCCTTCTAATTATATGTATTTTACACCTGCCAGGATGGTAGCTGGTTAGATGAGGTTATATTTACTCACAGACTGAGGTGCAAGCCATTGCCGGATCACTGACAGAATTGTTTCATCGTGTAAGGGTGGTCTACCCAGTGTATTGCAATGACCAGTGGATATCCCACAATTCACACAGAAATCCATAGTTTCAATAATATCCAATTCACAAGCCGGCGGTAAATTCCAAAATAACAATTTCAAGTCAAACGTGTGAGGGATCTTCGGTGTCCAACGTAGTACAAGGTAGGCAGGGTCAGAATCCGTAAAATACAAAGAAGTGGTCGTAAAAAATTATAAATAATCGGGAAAGCAATCAAAACACATTGGAAAATACGAAACTAGAGATAAAGTGAATATATTAATATTAGTTAAAAGATTACTTTCAAGATTCAGGTATTAGTAATCCGACTGACTATGATATGGTAATATTGCTGATATCAGTAATATTTCAAGATTGTTTACTATCTGACATGGTCGTGTAATATCATTCTGTTTTCGATTGGCGAATATTAGTCTATGGAATGGATTAGTGTGTGATGTATTCGCTCGGATCGTATTAACTTCGTTGCTGATTGGTTGCTGACTGAGAATAAATATTCACTACTTGGTGCCATTTTTATAAACAATAATTTGAAACTTGCCATCGCAAACCATGTTGGTTAGACTATTCTTATACACAGACATAACTTGTATTCTAAGTCTATGTTCTTATATTGGAAGCCGAGGGCAACAGCTACTAGAAACTAATTTACTTACTTACAAAAAGAAACACAACTGGTACCTACCTATATCTGTATTTAAAAATATTAGAAAAATGTGCCACCGACTTCGAGTAGGTACTGTAACTGTTTGTTATTTTATTATTCCAGTCCGCAATCACGATAAAAAAAAAGTCCTCAATCACGATGTGTTAAAGTATGCTGTACCTACTATCATAAATAAATCAAAATCATTATTAAAAATATATCAATCTTTCATATCTTCAGCGATAATAATAGGTACCTACCTAATCAGTCTATTCAGCTCAAGAACATTTACCTATATTTATTAGTGCAATAATATGTCACTATTAATACGATCATAGATCACCGCGGTATTTGAGGATTGGTTATCGGTAAAATATTACTAATATTCAAATATTAGTTAAGATATAATAATATCATGAAACTAATATATTAAGATTAGCTAATACCAACGAATATCGGTACTAACCCATCTCTACACGAAACGAATGAGCAAACAAAACGGCAACTGTCTAGTGTCAATGCTATTATTATATTTTTATTTTTTTACTGTCATGCCAGTGACAGACTAAAAATATAAGAGAGATTTGAATCGATATTAAATCGATAATCTTTAATATTGGTTTTTCAGTAATTAATTGATATTTGGTTTAATAATATGACTGTAATTATATGCACTATATTGCATGTAAGTATATATAGTGCGTTTAATTACTTTGAGTTAATTATTTACTGCAAATGTGTAATCGATTACTTAATCGATAATCTACCGAAAACTATTTTCTCATATTTCTCCGCTTCCAGATTGAGAATTGAGGTGATTTTTCATATTCTAAGACACGAAAATATGACTGATTTTTCAGATCATATCTCAACTTATTACATTTTGGGCCCACCGTTTTCCGTCTCCTTTGCATGCATACTGTGGCTAAACATGTTGTGCTGTTATATAATTTTAAGATCTACCTATTGTACCATGTTTATGAGCAAATAAATTCTTTCTTTCTTTCTTAGTATAATTCTTATTACAAAATATTCTTATAATGGATGAGTCGTTTGATATTGGGCAACTGTATGTCTTCGACTTATATAATTTATATTTACACTGGCGTCACTATTGTATTAGGTTTAATATGTACCTGTAATGATAGTGTTAACGTTATAAATAAATAAATAAATAAATAAATAAATAAATAAATAAATAAATAAATAAATAAAAATGCTGTTTTCCCCTTCTTACCCGTGGTACTACTGGTGGTGGCAATACTGGTAGTACCATGAGTTTTTTTTGTACAACTATCCTGCCTGATAGTACCGGTCTTCGTGTCTACGGCCGGGTCCACAAAACCTTGCACCGTATGAACCCGGTGTAGCTGCAACAGGGGCTTGTTGCTCCTCATAGATTGATGACAAAGTTGAAGGAGTTTGTCGTTAGTTGCCTACTCCAATATAATCAGAGGGAGTGACGCTCGAGTTTCTACGTTATGTTACAGTTGCCGCTGATGAGACGCTGTCACGATATCCTTATTATTTGCTGGTAGGGTTGCGTACCTCGAGTAAAAAGTGTCTGTTAGTTAAGAACTTTAGGCTCAGGAACGGCTGAAGATGTTGACATGAAGTATATGAAGATGTGGAATGATTTACCACCACACGTGATAGAGTATATGTTAAGCCCGTCAACGTAGGGACAACCAGTTAGGGTTTCTCAAACAGGATTGGCGATCCTGGATCAACTGGACTGCGCCTTAGCTTCTTACCATTCAGCGGGGTGTAATCCGAATAAAGAAGTCATTGACAGCTTTATATATGTTTTCTATATATAAAAATGAATTGCTGTTCGTTAATCTCGCTAAAACTCGAGAACGGCTTGACCGATTTGGCTAATTTTGGTCTTGAATTATTCGTGGAAGTCCAGACAACGTTTAAAAGGTGAACAAATACGAAAATGCTTGGAATGTAGTAGCGGGAACGGGATCATAAGTCCACGCGGGCGGAACCGCGGGCAACAGCTAGTGTAGGTATAAAATTATTGAGTTTATGTAATTTACTGATACTATTTCACATTGAATTATTATTCCATTTTTTATATTTTATAACTACTGTAATATTTTTGAGATATTGCAAGTTGGTTTTTCATCAACTTTTTGTTACATGAAATTCAACACAAACATAAAATAGTCTTGGTACGCTTGTATATCTTCCAACCAAGGGTCACAGAGGAATATAATGTAACTAACAATAAAGAAGCGAGCCTATAGCCATCAACTGGTCATTTACCTGTTTGAAGATGCTTCAAAAACTTGTAGTGCTGTCAGAACACAACAATTACTTTTTATCCATACATGGAGACAGTCTCAAACAAGTTGTAAACAAGATTAAAACACATTTGTGGTCACACTGAAGTTTGCGACATAATGCAAATTGTCAAATAGGTACATATTTTAAACCACAGATATCGAGAGATGGGCCTTCATTGCATTATAGTTGATATCTGTGTTTTAAACCTTGAAAAAAAAACTAGAGGTTACAACCCTATACCTAAGTCGCCTTATACCTAATACCAACATCCTCCAAGTGAGCTCCACCAAGTGCCATCAATCAACAGTATAAATAATCTATACAACAGATCAGGTGGCCCTTGTTCTATATTACTTATGATTTGATACTATTTAATTCTGAATGAAAGTTGAACCCTAATTCACGTCTAGTACGTGTACCAGTCACTCCACCCTACGCTAGTCTGATGGCACCATGCGGTATCTACAACAAACATTATATTTTATTCTCTATCTACATTGAAATAGGGTTTTAAATCCATTGTATTACTTCCAACGTTATTAATCTTTACATACATTGTAATATGAACTTAACGCTCTTAGACATAGAGTATAGTTTGCTTTGTAGATACGCGGGGGGTAGTGGAGACATCCCTGACAGGCACGCGGGGTGAACAACCTCTGATACTCGTGTCTGTTTATTGTTTTTTTAAGTAAATGGAGGCGATACCGTGATGAGTAGCTATCGCCATTGTGGCGAGTGGGTGTACCCACGGCCCACTTCAAATAAATTGGCTTAAGTCAATATTAGTTTGTAAGAACTTCGGAGCCTTCCCGTGGGTAGGTGTCGTAGAAAGCGTATAATTGATATGGCGGTTCTCCTTCCGAAACAAACATACAGCTTGGCAAAGTTCTTGTTTGACAATAGACTTGCCCGCTATTAGGTACACAGGACAGAAAACAAAGTTAAAATATATTGGGGGAGGGAGAGTTACTCACCACTCTCCCACGGTTTAACAAAAGCAATAGCAGAATATCATATATTGTTATAGGAAGGAATGTCAAAAAACACTCTTAAGCACTCAAAAAGTGAGTAATATTCAGTTCAATTCTTTTTCAATTCAATTCAATATATTTTTGAAGACTTCTTACCCGATGAGATATGTTGTATTGGGACTCCTTTTTCCGCACCTAGCCTCCCTTTTTGGGCAAATATTCCGCAAATGCGAAAAGCAAACAGACACACGTTTCACCTCTACACGAGGCATCTTCATGACCGCTACAGAGCTAGGGTTTTATACTCCTCTGCCTATCCCCTTGGGCGTTAATATATATATATTAGAGTTCAGACGTACGTATCGAGGATAGGGGATGAGTTAATGCTTTCAAGCGGACACTTTGTCATGGCCTATAATATTTACTTTCGGATGGAGAACATCCCTTAGTCGCCTTCTAAAATTCTCAGAAGAGATGATGTGGTTTCTATTCTACTCTACTAGGAACTACGGCATGTTGGTTAATTTGTTCGTTATCTTAAATATGAGATTGACAGGCGCGTGAGATGAAACGTGTGGATAAAATACCGCACGCGTGGGCGCCACAGTGCGTGGCCAGTCGAGGTGTAACTACGCATGCTCGTAGATTACATATGCTGCAGTGAAAGTGTACACATGTACTTAAATACCATGAGTTGGACAGTTTTCTTACTATGAATAAAACTATTGCAAGGGGTATTCTGGAAATTTACGCGAATATCACGTTGAAATAAAACTTTTAATGGTTTCTTCATCGAGATCGTTGTCTCTCCGTATATCTCAGTATTGAATCTGAAATTCGGTATAAGAAATTCGATTTCTGAAATTCCTTAGCAGAAATTCAATATCGGAAATTCGGAATTTCGAATTCAGCATCTGAAATTCGGAATTGCAAATTCAGTATCTGAAATTCGGAATCTCAAATTCAGCATCTGAGATTCGGAATCTCAAATTCAGTATCTGAGATTCGGAATCTCAAATTCAGTATCTGAAATTCGGAATCTGAAATTCAGCATCTGAAATTCGGAATCTCAAATTCAGTATTTGAAATTCGGAATCTCGAATTCAGTATCTGAGATTCGGAATCTGAAATTCAGTATCTGAAATACGGAATCTCTATCGTAGGCTCTACTTTCGGCGTCAGTCGCTCCCGTAAAAGATATATAATTTCCTTGTAATTGTAAGCCTAATTTTGACTTGTACGAAGTGACCACCCTTTAAATAGAATCAATTAATAGTTGTTGAACCCAAACCCGGTCAAATAGCGATCTTGTCACGCTAATTGCGCCGACTGAGCCGCGCATGGCGTCACGCACGTCAGCTACACATTTAATTCGAATATAGACCAATTGATCATTTTAAATTAATAGTATTTGTGATAAGGAAGGTTTATTCCAGAGGACAACACAGAGATATTTCTTGTATTATCCCACATCCTCAATCAAAGACCTAAGGACGACAACATGCGTTTTAATCGATTCGAGTCCGACATAACCGCACCACCGGCTTTGGCAGAGGAGGTAATAAAAATAAAAAAAGCCTTTATTTCCCAGCACCCTCTTAAATAACTTAGTTAGTAGTAGATTTTTTTTTCTTACTCTATCGTAATATTTACTAGAGTATGGGCCCCTCCTCGGGTAAAGGCCTCTTCCAATTGGAAAGTCAAATTGATATGCCATAAATAAATAAAAAAAAAGAATCCACAACTTTTACTTTGGGAGCCAATACCGAATTTTTCAAGCTTGTTTCATACTCGATATTCTCAGTTAAGCTATCTTCTTCAGCTAAGCTATTTCGTTTGTTTGTTGTGGTGAGGAGTTACTAGTGACACCTCCGCTGTCGCAACCGGCGACCGACCCCGGTTGCCACACGTCGGGTCAACGCACACCGGCGCCGGCGGCGCGGGCGGTGGGTCGACGATCGTAACGAAAGAGAAATCCATTACCGTAAGGTCAGCTTTACGTATTGTCTGACGATGACTCCGTGTTGGTAATGCACCGTCATCTAAGGAAATGGTTTAGCGCCATCTAGACAAGAATATAAGCATCTAAAAACATAAATACATATTGTAGAACATAACATAACATAACATAACATAACATAACCTCACGCCTATATCCCTGAAGGGGTAGGCAGAGGTTAGAGGAGGCACCCACATTTCGCCAGTTCATGTTTAGGTCCCAATGTAATAGGTGGCGAGCCTATTGCCGTTAACCGGGCACTCATAAACCTGCGATAAATACACACATAACATCGAAAACCATCGAAAAGTCATTGGTGAAACTTGGGATCGAACCCGAGACCTCGTCTCAGCAGTCCATTACCCATACCACTAGGCTACCGCGGCATATTGTAGAACAATCTACACAATATCACCTAGACTCATGGTAAGCATAGCTTTACTAGCTTGTGTTATGTGGGTTATAGAAGGCGGATAAACTTGCTGAGATATTGTTTCTTGTAAATACATACATATTATACATAGAATCACCCAAATCAATGTAAATATTCATATTTATGCATACAAATATTTGCACTAACTGGGAATCGAACTCGTGCCTTCTGTGTAGCAGTCGTGTTCACTACCGCCCCTCCACAGAGGTTGTCGACAATAATGCTATGCGGTTATAGGCTTACATCGCATTCGTTGCGAAGCATGGTGTCTGCTAGAGCGACACAAGCAGGAAGTTCGAAATCACCACGGATACCACCTCTACCAAAACCGATGGAGGTGATTATGTCGGACTCGAACCGACCAAAACGCACGTCGTCCATGGGTCCTTGATTGCCGGAGGTGAGATTATACAAGACATATCTCTCGCACCCCGGCAGACCCGGGGACATCTCTGTTGAGAAGACCCTCTTCCCTAAATGTGGGCACCATGTTGTCTCCGACACAAGCAGGAACTGCGTGTCGCGGAGATGAATATGCTGAGGTGGATGTGTGGAGTCACGCGTAAGGATCGCGTGAGGAACTCTCGCATCCGGGGCAGCCTCCATGTTCGTCATACGGAGACATGGGGGCTGCCATCATGAAGAAACCACCTCCATAAGAAGTCAACAATAGCTGATGACAGTTTCCACTTAAAATATTTTTTAACCTTTGAGAGACGTGAATATCGTCTTTCAATGTTTGTGTGTGTGTTTGTGTGCGTGTGTTGCAACAGACAGCAGTCCGTGGTCGCAACAAGTTCGCATTGTGATCTATAAATGGAGTAATGTCAAGTGAGTGCAGTGCCCCACAGTCGTAGGGTTGCCAGTTTGATATTGCTAGCGGGAGTAGCGGGTAGCTTATACTAGTTCCCAAATTTTCCTATAGATTTTAATCTGCCAAGACTTATCCACATAGGTCAGGTTCGAGGAGCATTCCTCGAGTGAGGGTTTGATCGCGGGTTCAAGTCTTGTATGTTAAATACTTCCGATTTTATAGGAATAGCTTTGGATGGATGAACACGTGGATTTTGGAAAACCTATTCTTGGACTAAAAGTAGCATCTATCCTATTGTCGAATACAAAAGTACCTATCCAGCCAAATCCGCTCTACCGTCTTACGGGGTACGTGATACAGACGTTTAAGTTACTTTATATGGGTATAATGCGCACGCGCCGCGTATATGAATCAATCGCGTATATGTAAGTACGAGTCAACCTTGCATTGTGTTCTTATACAGCGTGAGTCATAACATCCAATTTGTATGAAATTATTATTAGGATGTTTTCTTTGTATTTCTTTTTATTGCAATTGCAATTCCGTCTGGTCGCTATTGTAATGACATTCCCTACTACAGACATTCTAGTCTCTCACCAGGGGACCATGGGGTATATAGGGGACGAATATACCAGGTCCACAAAGAACTCACCCCAAAAATGTGTTCACTTAAATAAATTTCATATGTTTATTCACTATACAGGTGCCCATTGGTCCCCTTGTAGGAGACCAGTGAAATTGATTTATATTTAAGCTACCGTAAAACGGGGTGAATAGAGATAGAAGGGTGAATAGAAATAAAATGTTCAGCTAAATTCTGTAGTTATTTTCTTTCAAACGAAAATTTGGACTAGTTCATTGTAATAACAGGATCACGAGACATCTGGTATTGGGCTTGGTTAAAATTTTGTAAAAGAAATTATTAAAAATGTTCTTTTGACCATTTTATATCTATCCACCCCCGTT
This sequence comes from Pelosia muscerda, assembly GCA_963691645.1. NCBI lineage: Eukaryota > Metazoa > Arthropoda > Insecta > Lepidoptera > Erebidae > Pelosia > Pelosia muscerda. Next base: position 8,412,677 of record OY829126.1, on the reverse strand, counting down.
TTACTGTAGGAATTTGTTTATTGGATGGAATGAAATGCACAGTTACATTCGTGGTGTGTTTCCAAAAGTTGGAACACAACCTGTAGGCGGCGGTGTATTGTTCGAATGTCGCCGCCTGACGGAAGTGGGCGCGTTATAATGTAAGCTCCATAGATCTGTGACATAATTATTGCCGAGAGCCGAGTGTCTGAGTGTTATTCAATGTCTTATTTTGTAAGTTTTGTAAAGTCGAGTTCACGGTGAGTTGTTGTACCAAGTTTCTGTAACGAACGAACAAATTTTGAACGAAAATTGTCTGGTTTTTTTAAGAAATTAATACATTTTTATTGAAGCATATTTACGAATGGTTTTTTTTTACACTTCACAAGCTTCCTCTTCCACTTCCCTCTGTATATTACATTTTTTCTCTTTATTTTAAAGTTGCCTGTAAGACAATCTCTTACAGGCAACCGCAGAGCGATAAGGCCGTCAAATGTATTTATCATATTTAAACTTTATTTCAGTGTTGTATTGTATAATTTTTGGTGTACAATAAAGACAAATTATAATTATTAATATTTCATGCACTGTTTTGGTATGTTTCTGGAGGTATTTTTTATAATTTCCTCAATAAATTTTATTTAATTAGGAAATATTAAAAAATAACAATTGAACATTAATATTTTTTTATTCTCTTTATTTTTAGAATTGCACAGGGAAATAATTATTTATATGAAACAAATTTTATGCCTTGCATCCTTTTCCCCTGTTTTCAAATAATAAAATATGTCGGCATATAGTTAGTAATACGGAATAAAAATCCGTACCTATGACTTAAAAATCTTTGAAACGGTATGAGTTTATGTGGTATAAAAACGAACGTCACCTCCCTACCCCAATATATTGCTGATTTTTATTTGGGATGATTTAACTTACCAAAACCATATCAATCGTGATAAAAAGAGATTTATTTCAATTAGAACAAACTGTGATCTAATCCAATTATTGCAACTCTCGCATTATCTGTTTAAAAAACATATTTCACTGTCAACTGTCGTGTCGCTATTGTCTCGACATCATTGTATTGTGGTGTCCGCGTGTGCACGCCGCTTCAGATTGGGCCATTGTTGTACCAAATGTAGACGGAGATTATATCTAATGATAATTTTGTTGCGATTTACAGATGTAAAGATTATGATTTGTTCATTTATAAGTCATATTTATCGGCTTTTGCATTATCGTCATAATCATATAAGTGTCATTAAGTCGGATCTCAACATTCAATACCACTCTTTTCATCGTCACTTGTACATGTTTATGTACAGTGATGATAAAAAGAGTGGTGCCATCACTATCCATCAAGTGGGCTAAGTTCTTGTACCTAAAAAAATACTTCAATAAAAAGTTGTAGCACCGTCCGCGTCCTTCGTATCACTCTGGTATATTAGCGACTTCTTTATTTCTATATAATAATAATGGCGATTATCGAAATTGACCTTCCCGTTCACGCTCGGCTCGATAATCACCACTTTCCTTGAGCCATCACTTTCCTGAGACGAGCACTTAGCGATTGTTGTTTTAGTGTTAAGTGAGTGTTATTGATTTTGAGCGATAAGTAACACTTAATACACATAGTAGGTGGCACTTATTTGCACTAATATTATATAGAGGAAAGATTTGTTTGTTTGTAACGAGTAGGTTTCGAAACTACTGGAGCGATTTCAATAATTCTTTCACTAATCTAAAGGTACAATATCTAGGTGTAACATAGGCTACTTATCATCACGCTACCGTCGAAGGGAGCTGAGCAATAATCTCAATAGATCCGGTAGATTTCTATACATTGGCGCTAATATCGCTAACTATTTCCGTTGTCATGACAGCAAGGAGAATTAGTATAGAGAGGCAAGTAGAGAATCGAGTAGAGTCGTACAACGTGATAAGCGACATCCACGCGGGCGGAACCGCGGGCTAGTCATTTATAGAGATATGTTACGTTTGTAACAATATGGGCGTCACACTCGTGCTGCTGACCTTGTAGAGGAAAGGAGGGAGAAGGAGCAAGGGTTGAAGATTAAGAGAGTTTTATCTAAGCCCTCGGTCTTCCCACTGACAACACAAAACCTGTCCAGCGAGCTCTGGAGCAGTCTTGAGTTATATAATATATAATATTTGCTTTAAATATGTCTATAAGAGGTATGTCTGTTTGTCCGCAGGGGTGCCGAGCTGGGTGACGTCAGCCTGCTGCGACGGATGCCCAACGTGGAGGTCCTGGCGCTCAGGTAACATACACATTGTAATACTGAACTGACGCCGATCACATTAAGATTATGGTGAACCTTTTTTTTTCGTGTGAAACATCCCCACGGATACCCCCCTTCTCCGCCAGAGGCGGTTGGAAGGGTTATGTCGGACCCGAACCGATCAAAACGCACGCCATCTTTGGGTCTTTAGTTGCCGGAGGTGAGATAGTAGTCAACATATTCCTCGCAGATTATGGTGGACCTGGGGTCCTATGGGGCTACCAGCCGGTATACCTGCTGATTTGTGAACAAGTCAGGCTTATCTCTAGGGATTGGAGGTCTGAGGGCAGTCGTTACTATAACAGCCAAGCTTTATGTGCAGCTGGGACTAAGGCTGTGTTGATGATTATAGTAAGTACATTAGTCTATAAGTAATCTGTCATAATCATGAAGTTATCATTCATTACCGAATTTAAAAGGTGAGTGGCAGTGACTTGTGACTTTTAGTGTAGAGAAATTAACATAATTGCAATATTTATTTCTGGAAACGTTTTTAAAACAGGACAGTGTAGAAGCACATGAGCCTCTGTTTTTTCCTCTCTCTCACATACAGACTCTGCAGAGAGGGCTGTCAGTGATACTTAAAACTAAAGAGTTTTTAAAAGAACCGTGCCCTGTAATGGCGGCTGTAACACTGGTAACTAACTAGTGAAGCTTTAGTCAAAAATAATGAAGCTACCTGAGTCCCTGCGTCACAAGTTAGTACCAAAGTTTGCAGAAGTTTAATAGACTGATGAATATACAGTGTGTAACACGTTGCCGTGCCCTTGGAACAAAACAAATGTACTGGGGACTTAGTAGGTAATCACTGTAATCAGTTGAGAGCCTTTGGGTACTGTAGTAACTGAATTACACAGGTGGTAACATATATGTCTTGTCGTCCTTGTGGACTACAGTAGTGTGGCTCATCAACGGGCGCAACTGCTCCAATCACCGGCAACGGAAGCCTTTAGGGTTTTCTCCAAACTCCTTGCTTTCTGGGAGCACCTGGAATGGATGGGGTGAGCAGGACGACGTGCGACGTAGCTCTGCCTACCCCTTCGGCAATTACGGGCGTTAGCATATCTATGTATGCATTAGTCCTGTGTCGATCGATCAATCTTCGCGAACCGGGTCGATCGCGACCCGTCAACAAAATGATCGAATCAAAAGACTCGATCGTTTGGCGGGTCGCGAGTCTTCATTATCACGATTTCATTCCTCAATCAGGTTCCCGAGGTTTAAAATGACAATTTATTGGAATCATACCTATTAGGCTGGATTAGGATAATGTTTGTCTATATTTGTCGATATTTACACGAAATTAGAATCTGTTTATGGTTGGAAACCCGCTCATAAAATTAAATAATGATGATCATTTTACAAATAATTATAATAATATGTAGATTTGATAGGAATATATTAAGATCTAAGGAATTCATAAAGTTACTAGTTTTTATCGCAATCGCTCAATGTTTCCTTTATAGACCTGCAAGCCTTTTATTTCTAGAAAATAATTTAGATATGGTATAATAGGTACCTACCAAGGTAAACAATACGGCCTACGAATTCATTGTTATTATTCTACACGTCTCGTTCATCGATCGTGACCCGCGAAGACAGCAGCAACCAAACGATCGACGGGTCGTGAAACAATCGAATCTCTTCGAGATCGATGATTGACTCACTCGTATATCGCTCGCGACCCGATCATTTTGATTCGATCAATCGCGATTGACACAGGACTAGTATGCATGTATGTCATAGAAAGGAATGTCAAACCGCACCCCTCAAGTAAAAAGACCAGCTCTCGTAATGAATAATGGCCGTCTTAACCTTGTAACGTTATTCATTATTTTCAATTTTACGAGTTGAAACATTCTGTATTGTGTACTAATAGAGGCTTTTAAAAATTCAAATAACTGTGTTGGTTACAAGGCTCTGTGTAATGTTAACATAATTGGAATGATCGATATTTTAACATTAACAGTATAATGTCTTTTGGTAAATCAAAATCTTTTTGAAGGACCGTACTCGACCAAAATCCTTGAGGCGCAAGCCAACCTCATCTGCAAGTCGGCTTACAAGCTGACATACTAATCCAACCACCAATCTCAGTTACGTACTCTATATTGACCGCACATGGTTTTTGAGTGCCTATTTTTTTTATACCACTTAGGTGGCAGACAAGCACGCGGCCCACCTGATGGGAAGCGGTCACCGTGACCTATAGACGTTTGCAACACCAGAGGCGTCACATACGTGCTGCCCTCCCTGTAGAAACCTAATGCCCTTCTTGAAGAACCCCATATTGTAGTCGCTTGGGAAAACAACGGCAGGGAGTTCATTTCACAGCTTGAGCGTGCGCGGGATGAAACTCCTATTAAGGATAGTATGGGATACGGCGACGAAGAAGAAGCTCGAATCCACTAATCATAGATAACTCCCTTTTCTCACAAGCATTCATTACGTTGGTGTTTGCGATTCAATTCCGTGGCCATTGGACACACTCCCGCACAATGGCATGTCGTGCAGTGTCTATCGATCAGTGCTTGATACACATCGGTCATGCACGATTAGCTACTTAGTGGAGCCGTGCACAATCCAGATGGTTAACGATTTCAAATTAAGCTATTCTGGAAGCACAAACTACTATTATGTAGGTTCTTTTAGTTTTGACCGATCACGCGATTGAATCCAGGAAAAGCAGCTTTGATAATCATTATCATAATCAATGTTTGTTTGCGAATACTATTACATTGGGTTAAAGTTTACTTATTACGTATTCCACTTACATTTATAAGCACACATACACATACTCGTATGTTTGCGCTCGTAATCCACGTACTCCCCAAAGGCTACCCCTTCGGGGATTATGAGCGCGAACGGTGGAAATGTGGATGTATCAAACACCCACATTTCGCCAACTATGATTTTCGGTCCCACCTAATAGGGGTAAGCCTATGGCCACCAATCAGGCACTTCGTATAAAAATGGATATGCCGAAGATAAATTCCTAACCATAAATGTTGCAGCCAAATAAATTCGGATTTTTTTACCCGATGTGGGATTCATGGAAAAAAATATAACTCTTCAACTGGGATTTTAGAAAGTGTTCAGTATCAAAATAAATAATAAATAAAGAAAACTGTATTTTGAATATTACCAATCATCACATCGACACATTGTACACAACAACAACGTAGGCCTGTTCGAATCGATCCGATGCGCCCGCGTCGATTAGCGCTCTCGCTGTACGCATCGTGAATGATTCAATGTTAGTTCAAGTGAAGATGGACCGGTCTCGCTATTGGTGCTTGGTACGGGTATTGGATTATAATTGGTAAACATGGAAAAGAAAACTGACGTCAAACTAATCAACTTATATGTGTCGACTTTTAGGAATGTGTGTAGTTACGAAACAGTTTTTCCCGCGAAATAAAGAGCCTTCTTTTTTCGGTTATTACACGAACCGACTAAAATGCACGCCGTATTTGGGTTTTAGGTTTTCGGAGGTGAGATAGTAGTCAACATATCCCTCGCACCCCGGCAGAACCGGGTCCTTTTCTTTCTAGAAGACTGCCTTCGGATGTAAGGATCACGGTGTCCACGTCTAGCCGCCGGGTATATGGAGGTGCATGTTGCGCCACCGCCGCAGCTTACTTCTGCTAGGGTGAAAGGTCCACCGGTCACCCCCAGGTTCATGCCGCGCTCATGGAGGACGGAGGTCATTCTGCGACCTCTGAAACCCGAGTCGCGTTCGTTCATCGCGGGCTTTGCGGGTCCGGAGTGTTCTCCGAATCCTTTCCACCGTCTCCTTCTCGAGAAAACGGACTAAGGGACCTGGGAAGTAATAAAATATATTGATGGGGGAAAGAGAATCCACCACTCACTGTTTAACAATAGCACTAATAGTCATAGAAACCGCAACCGCAAACCGGAGCGGTCCCTTAGTCCGTTTTCTCGAGAAGGAGACGGTGGAAAGGATTTCTATACTTTCTATACTGTATCGGTAAAACGATTTCTTAACCGAGGAGATATGATTTTGTATGTGCAATATTCCGCAAGTGCAAAGAACGAACTTCCTCACAAGGCATCTTCAGGACCGCTACAGATCGACTCTGTTACTTTGAAGGGTGCGGTTTGGCATTCCTTTCTATGACAATAAGTGCTATTGTTATCGTTGAGATCGTTAAACCATGGGTAAGTAGTGGGTTCCCCTCCCACCCTCAATATATTTTCTTGTAGATTTCCGCCATGGGAACCCTATTTCAATATCCTAGCCTGGAAAGTAACTGTGTGCCTAGGAGAGCCACGGGTACGAAAAAATTCTCCTTTTTTCGGTAGTCATTCAATAAAACGTTTAACGAGCCGTGTACCAGACAGGTACACTTAATTGGATATCGTATAAGCGCCTAACGTCGGCAGACGGGCTCCGCCGCGTCCCGTGCCGTCAGAACTTATTGGATTACAGCCGCTTTGCGACAACACGCTTATTAGACAACTTTCAGTTAGGTACGCGAAACATATCCCATGTTTGTTTTTGTTCAGTGAACTTTTTTTATTTATACAACTTAGGTCGCAGACAAGCACGCGGCCCACCTGTCACTATGGGTGTAACTCCAGAGGAATAACACTCGTGCCGCAACCCCTGTAAGAACATAGACATTCCGTGTCGTCAGCGCAAAAGATGTAGGATAAGCCTTTGGTTTTCCCACTGACAACACAAAGTCTCTCTAGTGAGCTATGGCTACACTACTCACCATCGAAAACACAACGCAAGGTTATTAAACTTTGATATTCTGTAGGGTGGAAGTACTTCCCCAGTCGGACTGCTCGATTGGGACGGATATAACGTCGTGTCCTACCTCCTTTAATACTGTTGGTTTGACAAAATAATAACGTACCAGCAAGTAGCGGCTCGTCTTGGTTCTAGCCAATCGTATAGATAATTTCAATCAATTAATCAATCAGCCTTTTATCCTGAACTATTTTTTTCGTCTTATAGAAAGTCTCTTAGTTCAGTGTGCCTCTTGGCATAGGCCTCCTCTAACATTTTCCATTGCTTTCTGTCCTCTGCAACTCTCCTCCAGTTGCGCCCAGCTGTTAGCTTAATTTCGTCTTCCCATCTTTTTCATTCCCTTCCTCTATTTCTTTTTAATTCAGTAACTATCTTGCTCCATTTTTCCTGAGTGCATCGTAGTAAATGGCCTATCCACGTCCACTTTAGTAGGTCTGTCTTATCTAGCGCATCTGTTACTCTAGTTTTTGATTTTATGAAGGTGTTTCTTTTCCTATCTTGTATTTTGACGCCGATCGTGTTCCTCTCCATGGCTCTTTGGCAATGTACTAGACTGTCACTTTGGAGTTTAGTGAGTGACCCGGTTTCACAGCCATATGTGACGCAAGGGAGGATACAGGAATCAAAAAGGAGTACAACGAATCTCTGTACATGGCCTTTATAAACTATACGAAGGCCTTCGATAGTATCAGCCACGAATAGATAACTTACCTTACTTTAAATGTTGAATTTCCGAAGTAATTATTAGCTCGTACCTACATATCTTGTACAAGAGAAGTCGTGACCCGTCTGGGAGCGCTCCGTCGCGCTAATGGGCGCCGTCTGCCGCGTTCCCGGGGTGGATTACAATACAATTAGTAGCTCTAGCGCAGACTTAAACTGTCGTCACTTAAGGTAATACCAGGATACATACCCATACGAATCATACTATACAACAGGGTGGAAACTTTTCATGTTTACAGACGATTATTTAGCACTTTTGAAAGTGCTGTGCCCAGGCGGTAGTGAACGCGACTACTGCTCAGGAGACGCGTTTTCGTTCCCCACTCAGTACAAATATTTGTATGCATACATAACCATACTATTTGCACATTAGGCCGTCGGTCTTGGTTGCCATACATACATCTATGGCAGTCGTTACGGGTAGTTGGAGCCTAACTACAGAACTTTGATATCGTCAATTTAGTTATGGAGGTCCGATGGCAGTTGCTTCACGAAAAATATTGAAGTTGACTAGAAAGCCTACTGAGTCCAACTTAGTTGTGAATAAGCTCAGAGAATGATGATGATGATGATGAAAGTCGAGTTCTCTACATAGAGTTGCAAAGTGTCCCGATAATTCTAAAAACGGGTTATTGTACGAAATACCACACAAAACAACTATTATCAAAAATAATATGCTTTCTTCCTAATAAATATGATTGAACAAGCTCTCCCACTAGTATCATTGAATATACCAAGTTTCATTTATAATTTCTGATCAGAATTTTCATTTATTTATTATTATTGTTTGAATCGAATATTTTTGTTTTTTAAATGGTGTTTTTTTATTTGTCCCGATTTAAAACTCTATAATATCTTTATTGGGTTTTGCTATATGCCCCGATTTTAATACAATCAAACCTGGCAACCCTACTTCTGGAGCCTCTACTCAATCAAGGAAGCCAACACAGTGTTCCTCAAACGCTGTTAGTATATTTATTTGTCATTACATTAATGCGCACACGCAGTCTTCCTACTAATTTCGTCATGCGGCGATGCGTGGCGTCGCTCGAGTCGATGACACCGCGCTGCTATACACCACTGCTCTAATTAGGGGTTTGAGCAAGGGACAGGTCACGATATTGCTTTTAAGTGCTCAAAAGCCACCATCGTGACCGGCGAACTTCTTGACAATGTGTTGTAGATGATTTGAAATGTAGACTACGGTAAGTATCGCTAATGCCGTTCAATACTCATTACCAATTGTGATCCTGTGAGACTAGTCTTTTCTTCTGGCTAAATCAGCTCCCTGGGGGTGACGGGTAGAACCGCCTGTCTCCCTAGCTGAAGCAGACCACGGCGGCGCCGCAAAATGCCACCCCATAACCTAGGCTAGGCTAGGCTTGATAGGGACACCATGGTCCCCATATTAAGGGAAGAGTGTCATCTCAAAAGAGATGTCGTTGGGTCTGCCGGGGTGCGAGAGATATGTCTTGTATAATCTCACCTCCGGCAATCAAGGACCTATGGACGGCGTCCGTTTTAATCGGTTCGAGTACGACATAATCACCTCCACCGATTTTGGCGAAGGTGGTATCGGGGGAATTATTCGCACGATAAAAAAAAGAATGATTGAGCTAATTCACCTGGATATTTATTATCTTGATTAGCCTGAATATTTTTTACTTAATTGTCGAGCATCGAAGTGTAAACAAAAGTCTTCCGGGTACAATTAGGAGCACTTCCCGACATTTGCAACACTTTCCCGAACCGCTGGAGACTCGCGCATTGTGCGCACACGGAATCCAATTTGTCGTGTCTTTGTTTAACAATAAAACAAAGGACATTGTGTTCAGTTTCAAATCAAAGAAAACGCGCCTCATTAAGCGCAAATTAGAGCGATAGTGTGTGGCGTCTTCAAGTCATGAGTTTTCACGTAAAGGCAGTTCTATGACCGAGCATTGCTGCACTCCTATATATATATCTATATATCATATATATCTCAGAGGCACAGAAATATCCAGACCAACACAAATAGATATATCCATGCATAAAAATATTTTTGCATTGACCCACGCATCCCTGCGTAGCAGCCGCGTTCCCTAGCGCTACGCCAAAGAGGAAAGAAATATTTTTTTTATCATAAACTCATAAACTCACGCCTATATCCCCGAAGGGGTAGGCAGAGGTACTAGCAACCACATTTCGCCACTTCATGTTTAAGTCCTAACATAATAGGTGGCGAGCCTATTGCCATTAACCAGACACTTAAAAACCTGCGATAAATACACACATAACTTCGAAAAGCATCTAAAAGTCATTGGTGTGTGCCATGGTAAACCTGGGATCGAACCCGAGACCTCCTCACAGCAGTCCATTACCCATACCACTAGGCTACCGCGGTCACAGAATTTGTTATAAATTAGAAAATCCATAAGTATAAAATGTAACATGTATTTAACTAAATTGACCCGGACAATCGGGACCGACGGCTCTTAACGTGCTCTCCGAGGCCTCGTCCTCGTCTCAGCTCTTCTCAGCTCAGTATTTTTTATTCTACATATAGTTACGCCGCCGTATAAGTTTTGTTAGAATATGAGGTGAACTGAGGTGAATCGTCCTTGTTGCGGACACGCGTCGTACCGGAACAGTACCGGCTGAACTGCGAAGGTTCCTCAGAAGGGCGTAGACCTTCTGCTTTTCAGAGCGAGAACATGGTTGTACGATAATTGTACACATACAAGCTAAAAGCATTCTTTTTGTTATTGTGCGAGAAATCCTCACCCCGCCGGAGCCGGTTGGGGATATTATGTCGGACTCGAACCGACTAAAACGCATGCCTTCCTTGAGTCTTTAGTTGCCGGAGGTGAGATAGTAACCAACATATCCCTCGCACCCCGGCAGACCCGGGACTCTCTCTTTCGGATTGATTCCCTTCGGGTGTAGGGACTACGGTGTTCCCGCCTAGCCCCGGGTATGGGGAGGCGCATTTTGCGCCGCCGTCGCGGCCTGCTTTTGCTAAGGTGACAGGCGGCTCCACCCCTCAACCCGACGGGTTTTTTTTAATTGAAAGACCTAATTACTATTTAGGGAGCTTACTATTATAATAATTCTCATCAATGCGTTCAGACAGACCAATCTCTTACTGTAGATACTATTACATCCATCTAATTAGTAACTTTATCCATTCCAGTATAAACAAGATCCGGACTCTGGTGGACTTCGCGGGATGCCGCCGACTGCGGGAGCTGTACGTGCGCAAGAACGAGATCGGGGACCTCAGCGAGATCAGGCACCTGAGGAGACTGCCGGACCTCACGTCGCTGTGGCTGGACGAGAACCCGTGTACGCAAGTTCCAGAGTGAGTCGATGTTACATACAATACAAAAGAAAATAAAGGATAACGATAATCTACCTGAGTTTCTTGCTGGTCTCTTCTCAGGAGATTTAACTACTGAACCCGCGAAAGAATCATTTTCAAATGATTTATTTACTAAGTATTTTATTTATTATAAATTATAATATTTTTTTTTGACAAATGTAGGTACATAATTATTGTGAAACTTTGTCATTCATAAGTGCTCTTTATGTGCCTAAACTGAATAAACGAAATTGATTCTTTGATTGATTCTTTGATACCTCACGTCTAGACAGAGATATAGTGCACGGCATCTAACTTGGCAAGGTTTTGTAGTAGTTGGGGTAAGTTCGCGCATCGTACACTTAGAGGCACAAAAAGTGCTTGTCCTTATTCTATTAATTCACCAGAATGCCATAATTTATTTTGAATCGTGTCTGCTTTATCGCAAAAGAGACCCAAAAATCATGTCAGATGCGCTGACGGTTCTTGCCAAGTTACTTGGCGATTTCTGTAACAGCCCGCTTGGTTTTCTGCTCCTGTCCTCGCAAACTTCATGAGTATTCTGCATTAAATCTTTCATGCGAGCCCGCCGGCTCAACTATTGTTAACAAAACTTTGATCCTAGATAGGCGTCGTAGCAATAAAACATCCGTGCTTAACCAAATCTAATGTATTTGTAATTTTATCTTCGTACTACAAATTATAATATTTATCTTATCTTACTTTACTTTATATATTTTTTACTACGAGTATTATTACCTTTATCTTATTTTATCAATACACATAATACATCTTTCTATACTTTGTAAAATGTAGCTTGGGTCCTATGGCAGCTGTCAGTGAAATCCCGCACATGAAGTCTTGAATTTTCTAATAACGAATGTAGTAGCTGTCAATGTCATACTTTATGGGCATACCGAGCTAATTAGTGATGGGCGATGAATCATCGTGACCACATACTATAAACTATCCATATTTTGAATAAAACTTAATTTAAAATTGAAATTAATATAAGAAAAAAATAATTAGAATTTAATCTTATTGCTTAGGTATTTTAATATCATAATAATATTTATATTTCAATACACTTGATCCTAAATAATATTGAGTAAATAAAATCCTACATTCAATCCATCAACGTCCTGAACCTGTTTTTGGATTTTATAAGAAGACACGCCGCGTTTAGCTCTTGGGCCATGATATAGGCATAAGATACACGCGCCAACATCTTGTTTGATATGAACTTCCACTGATCCACTCCACTCATTCTCATCAGTATGAGTGTCGACGCCTTGTATGCTACGTATATTCCGTTCTCATTACAAATAAATACATACATACAATTAAATTTAACCTACCTATATATAATTATATGTAACATGCATCAATAATAGCTGGGAGTATCGATATTTTCATCGAATTTCGGACTTCCCTATGAACCTCATTTTGACATCTGTCATAGGACCCAAGCTATATTTTACAAAGTATAGTTTCCCACCTCTCGAACCATTGCCAATTTACTCTACACTTACTTTTTCAGACTATGGTAACATTATAAAAGAGGTTTGTTATTAAATGCCTCCTTCAATATTTTTTCATTACAAATTGACAAATTAAATTAGGCTATTTCACTAAACTTCGCCATGGCAAGCTGAGGTTCGATGACTTCGACAAATGCTTTTTCACGATCTGCTGATAAAACCCTGGCTTGAAGGCAGAATTGTTCTTTATCCCATAAACAAATGAATTCAATACGAAAAGTACATAGGCCTTAATCCCATTGAATGTAATTTTGCAAACATACTGTGGACGGTTGTACAGGAGGTATACCAAAATTCGAAAAAAAAAACAATGTATGTCCAGTGACAGTAGATGAAGGATTGACCTTTTATGACATTCACAAGTATATACAAAAGAATGGTTAACGCCTATGGAAACTATCGCAGCAAAGATTGTGACTATTATTTTGTCTTTAATAACATGTAGGCATTAACACCGTCTGATAGTAGCTTTCTTCTCATAAATTAACTTAATTCTAAACATGCCCCCGGCCGTTGGAAGCTCGCCTTTCAACCCGAAGAGTCAGCATCCAGTAAAGGGCATATCTTGGAGAATGCACGTCGAACAACACCTGTTGCAGTTCTGACATCAGCCACTCGGCTAAGTCCATCCTTGCCAGGGAATAGCGCGATGATACGTCCCATTTTCCACTTCAAGGGCGGCAGATGGTCCTCCTTAATCACAACAAGGGTGTTCAATGTCAGGCTGTCCTTGCTTGTGTGCCACTTGACGCGTTGTTGTAGCTCAGAAATATATTCTGCACTCCATCTGGCCCAAAAATGCTGCCGCAGCTGCTCTATTCTCTGATGGCGTGTCAGATTATTGAAGTACTGCTCCCGCTGATCCTTGACAGGCAGAGAAGTGAAGGGTCTTCCTATGATGAAATGACCAGGAGTGAGAGGCGTAAGGTCCTCCGGATTCGATGACAATGGTGTGAGGGGTCTAGAGTTTAGTATGGCCTCGATTTGAATAAGCGTTGTATTAAGTTCCTCATAAGTAAGGTGACAATTTCCCAGCACTCTATATAAATGATATTTGGTCGATTTGACACCCGCCTCCCAAAGGCCACCGAAATGTGGTGCATATGCTGGAATGAAGTGGAAGGTTATCCCATCGCTAGCAGTAGTCTCAGAAATGGAATTGCAATTGTTTTTAAGAAATGTAGATAACTCATTGTAGGCACCTACGAATGATGTTCCATTGTCAGAGTATAGATTTGACGGCTTTCCTCTGCGGGAAATGAATCGTCTCAAGGCTTGTAAGTAGTTACTGCTCGTCATATCTCCCACCAGCTCTAAATGGATTGCCTTCGTGGCAAAACATACAAAAATAACGATGTATACCTTTACCAGCCTACATCCACGACCCCGACGGCTAGCACAATTAATAGGCCCTGCGTAATCGACGCCTACATTTTGGAAGGGGTAAGCTGCCAACGTTACTCGATCCCCAGGTAAGTCACCCATTTTAGGAACGACTGTCGTTCCTTTCATACGCTTACATAGAACACACTGGCGGTAAGTATATCTAGCTAGATTACGCCCACCAAGAGGCCAGTATGTTTCTCTTATCGTCGACAACAATAATTGCGGTCCTGCGTGCATCAACTTTAAATGTTCGAATCTAAATAATAACTTTGTAAAATGATTAGCGGACTGTATAATAACTGGGTGTTTTTTATCAAATGAGAAATTAGAGTTCGATAACCGCCCACCAACTCGCATGATTTTGTTGTCGTCGAGAAAGGGATCCAGTTTTAGAAGAGGACTTTTTTGAGGTAAGGGTAAATTATTCAATAATATCTGATATTCGGGAAAGGATTCCCTTTGTGACTGAATGATGATAACATTTAAAGCATCTTGTAATTCCTTATTACTAAGATGTGAATGTGAATTAGTAGTTTCTTTCTTGCATAGTCTAATGAATCTAAGCGCACAGGCTACGCTTCGCTGAAGTCGTAGGAAGTTTGAGAAACGTTCAAAATTGATGATTTTGTCGTCTTTAATATTCAACGAATGAAATGAAACGTCTGACTTCGTTTCAGGAAGAACATCAGTACACCCAGGCAAGGAAGGCCAAGTCGAACTTTCCTCCTGCAAAAACGATGGTCCTAACCACCACATATCTAGCGACTGCATCGTTTCAGCACTCACTCCCCGTGTAATTAAATCGGCTGGGTTTTCATTCGTTGGGACATGTCTCCATATGAATGAACCAGTTGTCTCCACGATTTCAGCTACTCGATTGCGCACAAATGTATTTAATTTAGAAGGCATCATTTTCAGCCACCCCAGAACTATCATAGAGTCCGTCCAAAAGGTGACTGTAGAAACTTGGCTCCGAAGTGAACTAATAACCTTCTGATAGAGGCGTGCTCCAATCAACGCAGCACAAAGCTCGAGGCGCGGAATGGTTGTTGGTTTGATAGGTGCGACACGACTTTTAGCAATGAGCAATCGCACTGATACTGCACCATTCTCACCGACGCTTCGGACATACACACAAGCACCATAAGCTTGTTCCGATGCGTCAGTGAAAATGTGGAGCTCCAGAGACTTATGAGAATCAATGACAACATGACGCGGAATTCGTAATTTATTTAACGATGGCAATGATTTGATGACGTTAGTCCAGGCTTTACTGACTTCATCTGGTAGCTGTTCATCCCATGAAAGTTTCTCTAACCATAACCTTTGTAATAAACACTTCATCACAATGACACACGGCGCTAACAGTCCTAAAGGATCAAAAATCTGCGCAATAACTGATAGCATGTCACGCTTTGTATTTCCAACGTCAGTAGAAATATTCATGGGAAAGCACAGCTCATCTGTGTTTGTTTGCCAGTTCAGTCCTAATGTTTTATTGGGTTCGGTTCCTCCAATATTCAAATCGATAGAAGACTGAGAGGACCTGTCAGGCAACAAAGAAGGCTCATTGGACTTCCACTTCCTTAAAGGCATGCAAGCAGAAGCAAGAGCTGTGGTAACATTCTCACGTAACTTATGGGCTACATCAATCTGATCTGCGCCCGTTAAAAGATCATCAACGTAAAAATCATGTAAGATGACTTGTGCCACTTCCGGGTCGCTGCAATCAAGACCGATTTGTTTAAGACATCGTGTTGCAAGAAACGGAGCGCTAGCAGTACCATAAGTTACGGTGTTAAGCTGATATGCCTTGAGAGGACTGGACGGCTCGTCACGCCAGATGATTTGCTGTAAATAACGGTCTGAAGGATGTACTAACACCTGTCGATACATTTTCTCTACGTCTGCAGAGAGAATGTATTTATAAAGTCTGAACCTTATGAGAATTGAGAGTAGATCGTCCTGGACGGTGGGTCCTACCATCTGAATACTATTAAAGGAAACTCCAGAGGTGGTAGGCGCGCTAGCATTAAATACCACTCGTAATTTGGTGGTGGTACTACTTTCTCGCAGCACACCGTGATGAGGAATAAAGTACGATTTACTTGTTGTATCAATATTGCACTCGGTCATATGACATAAATGTATATATTCTGACATAAAGTCCTTATAAAGTTTATCAAATGAAGGTTGCCTCTGATTTCTTTTTTCTAATGAAAGGAAGCATCGTTTAGCTCGCTGCAATGATTCGCCTAACACCTCCGAGGATTCCTTCAACGGTATTCTCACCATAAAACGACCATCTTCTGAGCGAGTTGTGGTACTAATAAAATAATCTTCACAACTTCTCTCTTCGTTGGAGTAGACAGGCGATTGGAGATTAACTTCCTCCAATTGCCAGAACTTAGTAAGTTGATTTTGAATGCTATCAAAGTCTAAGTCCAGCGAAGGGCTCTGAGACCTGACACTAATAAAATTACATTTTATTGGTGCGGTTGAAGTGGATACGTAGCCATGCTCAATCGAACCACAGACGAGCCAGCCAAGCTTGGTTTGACACAGTGTAGGTTTTCCAGTACCCAGTGAAATTTTACCCGTTTCCAATAAATTCCAAAAAACGTCAGCACCAATAATCAAATCAATCTCGGCCGGCGTGTGGAAGTTCGGATCAGCTAGATAAATATCTGACGGGATGCTAATGTTACTTAAATCAACTGATTGAGCCGGCACATTATCAGTTATAGTGGGCAGAACGAAACATTTAAGATCAGTTGTGTAACTTTCATTTAATGACTGAATGTGTACATCACACATTTTGCCTACTGGCGTTAAGGAATTGTTTATTCCTTGTATGGATTTGGCAACATGAATGAATGGTAAGTTTAATTTATTGAACATATTTTGTGTAATTAAACAGGACGAGCTACCTGAATCGAGGAGAGCGCGGGCTAAGTGTTGTCGATTGTTATGATCGTACAACTTAATTAATGCAGTTGATAGCAGAACGTTGCTAGAACTGCTTGCGTGCGCGCACGGAATAACGTGTGCCGAGAGCGCCACCTGCGGAGTGTCGGCCGAGGTCGGCGCGGCGGCGGAGGGAGGGCACTCGGACCGGTTATCATTGTTATTCTGAGTAGAATCAGCTGTTGTCGATTTAAAATCTGAAACATGTATTAAGGTATGATGTTTACGCTTACAAACTTTACAACCCGATGATTTGCATCGGTTAGCAAGATGACCAGTATTGAAGCAATTATAACACACTTTGTAAGTAGGTATAACTGTCAATCTTTCCTTGTTAGTTAAAGTGAGAAATTGTGGACATGAAAATAATTTATGATCGCCATTACAGTTAGGACACGAGTGGGAAGGGGAATTATTGTTATTAGTGTTCAATGTTACCATCGCCTTAATTTTTGAATTTGATTTTTGAGCATGGTTTTGAGAAGGAATAGTGTGACGTGAAACTTCTAAAGTTTCTATTAAATCAGCGCGGTTTCTTATGAACTCTGTGAATTTATTAAATTTAATAGGGATTGTTTTGTCTAGATTCCCTTTATATTCCTCCCACTCTCGGAATGTTTTGGTGTCTAATTTATGACTGATTATGTAGATCAACAAAGTGTCCCAGAAATCTACCGGTTCGCCTAGTGATTTGAGCGCTCGTATGTTTTTATTAATGTGGTCTAAGAGACGTTTCAACGAAGCTGAGGATTCTTTAGTAATTTGTTCGATTTTAAATAGCGATGAGATGTGATTCTGTATAAGAAGCCGTTTGTTGTCAAATCTTTCACATAAAAGTTGCCAAGCCACAGTGTAGTTCTGAGCAGAGAACTCGATGGACTGAATAACGACAGCAGCCGAACCTTCCAGAGAAGACCTAAGATAATGGAACTTATTGATTTCGTCTATGTCGTCGCAGTCGTGTACGAGACTGGCAAAGGTGTCGCGGAACTCAAGCCAGTTTTCATAAGATCCACTGAACTTTGGTAATTGAATGGTAGGCAATTTGACGATCTGGCGATTACATCCTGAATTACGACTCATACGATCATCATCTTCCCTTTCAGCCTTTGAATACATCTTCAACATATTCTTAGCTTTAGCAATTAATGAAAAATACTGATTTTCGATAACGGTTCTCTCGTCTGACTCAGTTTCTAGGTCTGACAAGCACTCGATATCTGTCTGCACTTCATCAAAATCTTTAAATAAGCTCTCTAATTTGTCAACACGCAATTGCAATTCCATTACCTGACACGATGATAACTTGGAAACTTCCAATGAAGATAAATAAGTGCTGAATACTGTTATACGCCCTTTATAGGTGCTCCGTTTCTTTCTAAGTTCCTTAATATCGGCCATTATAGGAGACGAGTATCGTAGACCTGGAATTTATACAAGGAAAAGATCAACAAAATAAAGATCAAGTCACTGAAACAGTACAACTACTAATACTCCTAGTATCACAACTATGTATATAGTTTATGAATTCCTAAATTAAGTATAGGTGTAGGTAAGTATTTAACTTATGTTTAAATTTAAATTACACCTTTACAATGATTTACAATGAATGAGTGACAAAACTACAATGCAAATATCATTAAGGATTAAAAATTAACAATGAGATAGGTTATGAATGCAACTTACTTGTTGTTGCAAGTATTGTAAAAATACGTACTACCTATCTATTGTTGAGAAATAATATTTTTAATCGAATGCAATGTAATTAAGAAGGGAATAACAATTTAAATTTTATAAATGTGATACTAACCTTAGTAATACCTTATATAAGCTAAAATACAACCTGACCAGAGTGCTGGG
Organism: Pelosia muscerda; assembly: GCA_963691645.1. NCBI lineage: Eukaryota > Metazoa > Arthropoda > Insecta > Lepidoptera > Erebidae > Pelosia > Pelosia muscerda. The sequence goes on along the minus strand of OY829126.1, from coordinate 8,393,798 downwards.
TGGAATCTATGTTATATACACTTTCAATCAATTATCTTGATGAGACCACCTCAATAACACCAACTTCTAGCCTTCTTCTTCCACTTCGGTTATATATCCGGTTCGTATTGGACCATGTACAGGAGGTATACCAAAATTCGAAAAAAAAAACAATGTATGTCCAGTGACAGTAGATGAAGGATTGACCTTTTATGACATTCACAAGTATATACAAAAGAATGGTTAACGCCTATGGAAACTATCGCAGCAAAGATTGTGACTATTATTTTGTCTTTAATAACATGTAGGCATTAACACCGTCTGATAGTAGCTTTCTTCTCATAAATTAACTTAATTCTAAACAACGGTATTAACGTATGTTGAGTCAACGTATACAGCTTCAGATATGGCTATCTTAGAATGTTGTTTTAGGATACATGTGGGCAGCAGTTTTTGTATCTGATTTAGCTAAGAGTAAATTCATAATGTTATGTCTGACTATTCCAGGTACAGAATGACGGTACTAAGAAATTTGCCGAATTTGGAGAAATTGGACAATGTAGCCGTGCAGCCCGATGAGGTATATATAGTACTACTGAGTTATTTTTTTATAAAGCTTAGGTTAGAGCGGATAAGCACAAGATCCGCCTGATGGAATGTGGTTACCGTGACCTTATGGACGTGTGCAAGAACTCCATATTGTTGTCGCATGGAAAAGTCACATCAGGATTTTACAGCTTGAGCACAAATGAGTCTCTGGTGCAGCATCTCCTTTCGGTGTTGGGAGGTCATACGGCAGTCGCTTCCATATACTTGCACAATTGAACTAAACATGTATGACTTCCATAAGAGTCTTCCAGTTTAAAGTGAAATGCTAGTGAAGTCTTCCTAAAGGGATACCACGAGTACCTATTTCGCCGATATGTGCTAGAGGATTGGATGCTTATTGTGGTACTTTTGGAATTCCACGAGTCTTTTTAATTTAAGCCTTTTTTGTTGTTTTCTTTTTCATGTTAGTTTTAATTTAGTCAAAATACTTATGTTTACATAGTTACCGCTGTATATTACACTAGTGCAATTAAATGCTAACGTGTAAATATATAAATACGAGTGTTATTCACGGCCGGTGCATCGGTTGCCACATCGTGTTGCTACAGTTTGTAAACATGGTCGTTGTGCCTAATTACCGGCGATTGGAACAGAGCCGCCGGCCGTGAGGTTTATTGCAAGATCCTTTTCTCATTTACTGAATGTAAGTGTAGACATTTTTATCGAATGAACTTACATGGCAGACTCAGGCAGACGATTCCATTCAGTCCGTAATGTTATTTTTTTTTTTAATATTTCCAACGGACCCCGGGTATCTGTCAGCTCACGGGGTCCGTTGGGTACTGAAGATAAGTACATGTTTATGGGACCCCCTTACCAAGTACGTGGTTTCCGTTGGGAAAAAAATTCTCCACGGACCCCGATTCGCCGAAAGTTTGAGTTTTCTGTGGATTTGTTTTTAGGTGGTTAAAAACCAAACGGACCCCGTGAGGGGGCAGATACCCAGGATCCGTTGGAAATATACAGTTTTTTCGAATGTCTTATTTCCTTCGCATGCTTTTGCTATGTCTCATATAGTCTTTTGTTGTGTCCAGGTGCAGGAAGCGATGCGGCGTGGTGTGCACATACCGGACTCCGACGACGAGGGCTATCCGCAACAGGTTGGTACCACCCATAATGCAGTAATGTTACAGTGGATAAAAGGGCACAGTCAGTCCTACGGCAACGATGCCACAGACGAACTCGCAAAGAGGGGCTCCGGTCTGTCCGTTGGCCCGCTACCATAACTACCGATCCCTTTCTCACAGTTCCGCACCTGGACACGTGAGAAATCCGTGGAACTACACAATCAAAGATGAAAACAATCTACCGACTACAGGCAATCAAAAATGTTTCCTGACAGCATGGCCGTCAGGAAACAAAGGGCTCGCGATACGTCTAAACATAGACAGAATAAATCTAAGAACTGTTTTGAGGACAATACCGAGCCACTGTCCCCTCAACAAGCACCTATACACCATCGGTATAACGGATAGCCCCCACTGCAGTGGATGCTTCGTTGCCGTTGGGTTGTTGTATGTATATTGTACCAGCGCGAGAACTCCGCCTTCGCGATGCAGGATCCGGAGTGTTGTAGTAGTTACTCTTGCTGTCCTTAGATGGCGCTGGGTACATGTGGTATCGCCACAGTGGTTCAGAAGAAGTGACTAGGGTTACCAGATGAAAAAATTGAAAGTCCTGAGAAAAGGTCTGTTTTCCATGTAATAATCCTGAGATATTTACTGTTTGAGAATATTCCACTTATACGTAATTTAAAAAGTCGTAATATTATCGTTTTTATACATTAAGGGACAAAGGGCCTGAATAAGGCGTCTGGATTTTTTAAATTGACTGGAGGTTCAGTTAATTCCTCAGGTACTCATCCTCAGCTAGAAATTATAGTAACGTGTGTCCTCAACGTTTTCCAGCAAGAAAGCTACGGCCAGTTCCGGCGGCAGCGGTCGTGCGAGTCGAGTCCCGAGCGCGACACCGACACTTACTACACCAGACCGCCCGCGCCCGTCAGGCACGACCAGGTAGCCCCCTAACCCCCCGGTCCTGTTACGTAACCAAAATGCCAATTTGTCATGCCACTACACCCAAAGGGGGTCATCTCGAAAAAGAGCAGGGCCCCAGGGTGCGAGGGATATTTTCGCTACTATCTCTCACCTCCAACAACTAAAGACCCAAAGACGGCGTGCGTTTTAGTCAGTTCGAGTCCGACATAACCTCTCTCACCGGCTCCGGTGGGATTGGTATCCGTGGGGATTTCGCGCATGAAAAAAAAAGTGTGTCATGCCAGAATTAGATACTTTGTCAAAATAGTCTTCTGGAGCCGTTTTGAATTAAAACTATTCTCTACAAAGGATAAAATAATTTAGGATATGTTGCTCGAGACGCATGTTGATTTATGAATGCAAAAAGGGTTCATATAGCGCAATTAACAGAACGGAGAATTAGTGTGAGCCCACTGTGGGTTCACGACTATATGTGTGTGTGTTTGATATGTAGTACGTGTATATTTTGTAGTAACAATGACGCACTAAGTGATGTGTGATTTGTAGTTTATGAGTTATTAACATGATAAATAAATTGAATATTAAATAAGATGCTATTTAACATATATTCATAATTGTATGCTAGTCTTATTAAAACGTGGGTTTGTCACGATTCCGTGTTCTCGTTTCCCCTCGAACATTTTTACTGTTTGACGTGAAAAAACTTTTTTTTTTAAATTATTTTAAAACAAAATAAAATTCGGGGGAATTGGCAACATCGCGGCAAACCCAAAAATGTGTGAGTTTTTTCAAGATTTGCAAATTTGTCGAAGTTAGTAGCCGAATTGGAATTGAAAATATTGCTTCGTTACTACGAAGAAATATTTTCTGTCCTGTTAGTTGTCAAGTTAGCAAACTTGTCAGTCAAAGCAAATTAATCTGTCTAGTGAATGATTAGCGATATAATTTGTATTGTCATTTAAAATATAACAATATGTTGTGTATTGTGTGTATGGTATGTAGTGTGTATGACTAATTTTTATTTTATTTTATTTATTTGTTACACAACACAGATTACAATTGTGATTATAACTGAAATAAAATTATACAATCTAAGTCTGAATTGCAATCCCCGTGTCACTAACCCCCATGTCCCGCGCAGACCGGCAGCGACAGCTCGGAGGCGGGAGTCGAACCCGCGCTCGACTCGGCGCGGTCCGAACCACAGGTGACGTCTACTTGTGTTATTTGCGCACTTGGTTTTGGTCCCACTTTAGTCCTAGCACCAACCTCCATTACATTCAAGCAATTATTTAGACTGTTGTTTTGAACTATTCGTAAATGTTACTATTCTACATTACCGCCATAGCGGAACCTATGCTCGGGCCCTCTCAGTGAGTAGCGGCGCTGCCGTGAAACTAATTACTACACAACGATGGCAAATCTAAAATGCCGTCGATTCGACAGTGTAATAACTCAAATTATATTAAAATAAAGAGTTATCTTAAATATTTACATACATGCAGCTAAACACGTAATTAATTTCCCTGGCGATTTACACGGCATAATTCCTATGCGGCATAGGAATCTTCAATCATAGGAATCTATAATTTTATTTTCTACGCAAATTATTTAGTTGTATTATAGTAAGTAGGTATTTATTTAACAATAGATACATTTATGTTAGGGTTTTTATAGTGATTAATTTCGTAATTCATTCAGTTTTTAGCATTTCTTTAAACAAATCAGTCCGAGAAAAGAATAAAAAGAGTCACGATCTAATCCAACCTCTTCAGTTTGTACTAATGGAGTCAGGTTACGGTTTATTTAGTGGTATATTTAGATTTACACTAGTTTCTCTGAGAAGTCACTGATAACGTATTATATCTGGTGGCGCGGTGTTGCAGAGCGCGTTGTCCCCGACGCGGCGCGCGCCGGCCGCGTCCCCCGACTCGGACGAGCGCTACGACCTGCCCGCCATGACGCGCTCGCACTACGACGTGAGTACACACACGGACGGACAAACGTGTTCCCGACTGTTATATACATATGTAAAATGTTATATGGTTAGCGAAAAGCGGGTATTAACGCGATCATAATAAATAGTCATTTAATTACCTTTTGATTTGCTTGGCGTTTCGGCCAGGTTGCACGAGCTGTTTTCACAAGCTTGTCTTCCAATCCAAGATTATCTGGATGATAAACAAGCTTGGAAATGAGCTGTTCACTCAACTTGCTATTCAAGCAAATTTCTGTATCTAGACTAAGGAAATAATTGTAAATAGACCAAAATAGAAAAGCCCACTGAGTTTCTTGCCGGAGTCTTTTCAGGCCGGGGCCGAATTTCGAATCATTTGCTAACTAACTTAAATATATATTATTATAAATTTTGACGATTTGTAAATAAACATAATGAATGAATTTAAATTATTATATTTACAACAGTTATAATCACGTTAATAGCCAGGTTCCGTTAACCATGTATGTGCGGAACTGTCAGCCATACTAGCTGATGACCGCTGTAGGAATCCAAGTATACGTGTATAAATGTAAGTATATCGTTCACCTAATAGTATTGATATGTTGACGAGCACATAGCGCGCAATACGATAGTGTGTAGTTTGACTCATCGCCATATTCATGCTTGTGCAGTAATACTAATAATAATCTGTCTAACAATTACTAAATATTTATGATATATTTTACTTTAAATATTGATTATACAATAATCATTAAATGTGTACAACTGTACCAAGACTGAATTTTGTTGATTATGCCGAAAGGTTTAAAAAAAAATCAAATGCGAAGGCGAATAAATAGTTTTCAGTGATAATTTAAGGTACAAAAGAGAAATGTAACCTACTGTTATCTTAATAAAGAAAAATAAAATAAAATAATTTAACAACTATCTGTACTCCGATTCTACTAATTTTATTGTAAAACTGCTGAGAATTCGAAAAACTCCATTGATTTTTGACTTTATTTCTATTTTATTAAAGTCTTAAATTAAATGACATCGTGTAGAGTAAAGGAAACAATGTAATGAACTCATTTTTTATTTAATTTTGAACTTTAAGTCTATAGTGAGAAAAGGTGAAAATTCTATGGTAGTTTTTGTAATTTTATAGGTTTGACAATTGTCAACAATTGAGTTAGAATCGGGGTCTTGATTTATATCACTTGACACTTATGTTAGAGAAGCATCTATAGCTATACGTGTGGTACGCACATGGTACACGTTTGGTACGCACATGGTACACGTGTGGTACGCACATGGTACACGTGTGGTACGCACACGGTACACGTGTGGTACATGGTACAGCGCGTGAGTGTGTTGTGTGGTTGCAGCCCGCCTCGTCCGCGCGCTCGCCCGACGCGCCCTCCCTGCGACACTCCCTCTCCGCGCACAGCGTCAAGGTACATACACACGCACACACGCACACACACACACTCACACACTCATATTGATATAGTATACACACTGAACATAGGGACCTGCGGTACTTACTGCTTATGCAATAATACATTTCAGATTTGAATAAAAATATTTATTTGTTTCGAATACATATTAGTTTTTGTATAAGAACTAGACAATTCAACACTTTCAAAATTAATTATAATTTGTTTTGATTCGATTGAGAGATTTTGTGTTGTCAGAAGGAAGACGAAGGACTTAAGTTGACAATGTTTTGTGATGCTATGAAATACTTTGTCTTCTACACAGACAGCACAGAAACTCTCTTAAAACAATCAAACATCTTCATAAACTTCCACAATTATCATAGATTATAACAAAACATTTCGCGCTAAGTTCTCTTTTCTCTCGCGACTTATGTCCAATATCCGTGCCGGCAGGTATATCTCAACACGTAGTAGACTCATTGTCGTGTACGCTGAGTGAGTTCACAGTTCACAGACCATTTAGTCACTTCAGTATTTAGTCGTAGCAAGTGAGTCTAATCTGTTGTGATAAATAACTAATTTCATTGTTTTTAGTTTAGCTTTGTACTGTAATAAATATTCTAGGACGAAAAATTCTAGAATAAATTAATTAATACTCGGCTCGGGCCGTGAGATCAATTATTTGGACTGTTTTTGGTCATATTTTCACAATTAATTGAAGAAGTAAACAGCGGATTTTAAGTGTGATCAAGAGCTTTCTAACAATATTTTTCTACTAATGTTTTTTAACAGTTTCAATGTATAGTCGCCATCAGATATATTGTAGCAGACAAGGTGCAATACTTTTAAAATGTCAATAAGTTCCATTAACTACAAGTTACCATTAATATCTGAACCTATTACCTCGTTAATATCTGAGCAGATACTTGTCAATAATTTCCATACAAACAACTAACCAAAAATATCTGAACACTCGACTTGACTATCATTTGTTTAAGATGCAACTGATATTTTACGTTAATGTCAAACTATTGATAGGAAATAGATCATGGTTTTGTACTTAAATTAAAAAAAAAAAAATTATTTGTAACAAAATAAGTACCGCGTAAAATGGGGTGAATAGGGATCGAAGGGTGGATAGGGATAAAATGGTCAATTGAATATTTTAAATAATTTCTTTTACAAATTTTTAACTAAGCATATTAAGTACCAGATATTTGATGATTCTGTGATTACAATGAACTAGTTCAAAGTTTCGCTTGAAAGAAAATAACTACAGAATTTAGGTGACCATTTTATCCCTATCCACCCTTCGATCCCTATTCACCCGATTTTACGGTAGTTGATGTTCCTACGCACAGTTCCTAAGCACTTCCTACTGCAATTTTTCCTCAACTGCTCAGATTTCTAAGACTACCCCATCTGCGTCAGATATTTTTAAGATTGTTTACGTTTATTCAAGCACCTAAGCAATTGGATTGTAGATATAGTTGTAGTGGTCGCTGTTGCAGGAGTACTCGTACAGCTCTAACGGCGAGTGCCGGTTCAGCGCCGGCGGGCGCGTGTCGTCGCCGCCGCAGTACAGCGAGGGGGGCTACTACGAGAGGCCGGACAGGTGCGTACCACAACAAAAACATACACAGCAGTCTTTGGGGACTTAGATCTGCGATGCGATGAGACAACATGCGGTTTTAGTCGGTTGAGGGTATTTCCACAGAAGAAAAAAGGAAGCTGTAACCGAGGAAATTTAAATTCAAAAGAATTCATTCTGTATACTTCATTCAACGTCAAAATTATAAATATCATTCATCATTCTCTGAACCTTTTCCCCACTCAGTTGGGGTCGGCTTTCCAGTCTAACTGTGAGGCGGCTGAACTTCGATATTTTACGTGAAGCGACTGCCATCTGACCTCCACAACCAATGGTCCAATGAGCAATGGCGATATCGAAGTTCCAAGTTAGAATGGTTAGATTTTTGAGGGCTCCAACTACCCGTAACGACAGCCATAGATGTTTGTATGGCAACCGGTCAAAATTATAAATATATAAATTATAGGTGAGTTTAGCAAATGGATCAGTGGTGGTTCGAAATGTGATCCCGACTTGAGAAGAACAAACTCAGGGCTTTTTCTTTTTTTATCTGTTTACAAAATATTTACTTAGTCTAGATACAATAATTTTGCTTGAGTAGCAAGTTGAGTGAACAGTTCATTTCCAGGCTTGTTTATCATCCAAATAATCTTGGATTTTATAATAGCCTTTTTATGGCATAACTTTCTTTTAGTTAAAGCACTGACCCCTCCAGCTCAGCTATATTACTTGTGTTTGGTGGCAATAACCAGCATTCGAACCCGGAACCGCGGTCATTTTAAGGTCGATTTTAAACTGCTTGTTCCATCCCTAGGTCAGAGTCATACGGGCAGATGTCTAACCGCTGTGGAGGGGAGTCGTGGGACTCTGAGCGAGCTGCGGTGGGGGGCAGTCGCGAGCGCGTGACGTCATACGAGCGAGCGAGCGGGCCGCACGAGCGCGAGCGAGACCGGGAGTACCCCTCCGCCGTCATGGCCGAGCACAGGGGCTTCACCAGGAGACCCGTCACTCGCGTGAGTATGCACCGCAGTTACGTTCGTCTGTCGTGTCGTGTTGTGTTGTGTCGTGATGATCGTTGTTGTGATGGCTTCTGTTCACATCAGTATGACGCTTCGCTTGGTTACTCTTGTGTTATGATTTTATTGTAAATCAAAGATAATATCATGTTTTTACTTGACAGACGTCTTTAATTCCCAATTTTACTATGACGACACAACAGAATACTTGTTTTTTTTGTATTGTATGGCCCGTTATTTCGCTTCGCTGCCCCAGTTGAAATGCGACACGATACTATGTCGTGTCGTCGTGTCGCATTTCAACTTTCAACTGGGACAAAGAACTGCATCAAAGAAGAGAAGAAGTGATCGCAAATCTATAAAATTTATGAAATCGTTTCATTTCTGGTGCGTCAGACAAAATACGCGGCATCACACTGAATCAGAGAAATGTCGTCGAAGCCATATATAATGTATGATAGCGATATTTGTCTGATACCTTCCGACACGTCATCCTCGTTATAGATACCCATCAAAGCTCTAAGGGCTCAGTTCCGTCATCATCGTCACCCTTGAGTCCCGGTAGCATCCGAAGCTAAAAGAATGGAAGTCACCTGTATCTATTGTGTTCGTGTATTTCAGAACTCGAACCTGCTGTCGGCCGTGCTGTGCCTGGTCAAGGAGCTGGACTACCCCAGTCTCGAGGTCGCCGAGATGGCCGTCAGGTCAGTGTGCACACGCTCCACTTGTAAGAGAACTTCCCATACAGTCGCATGAGTGCAGGCCTGGTGGGTCAGGTGGAGGGTCTAGATGGAGCCACCAGTCACTCTTGCAGAAGTAAACTGGACTGTTCCCGCTTCCTGGGTAAGATCTTATGACCCGAGGGTCATAAGCATCTTGAAACTGGAGTGTGAGGAAAATGCTTTATATCCTGGCATCTGAAGACAGCGAGTGGTTTTAGTCGGTCCGAATCCGCCAGTATCGACCCCGTTAGGCGGCTGGTAGGAGATTTCCGAACGAAAAAAAAGGGAATCTTATTTTCCACACTGATCTATATATCTGTACTAAATTCACAATCACATTTAATATTGGCAGGAGAAATACTAACCGTCCTCTCGGTCCGCAGGTGTCGAATGGACGAGCTCGCCAACAGTCAGTGACGTCACGCGGCGGCGGCGGCCGCCCCCGAGCCCCCCGCGCCGTGACGTCACCACGCCGTGACGTCACGCGCTCCTCTAGTCAGTCGCGCGGGACCGCGTCGGCGAATGTGATAGTGACGAGTTGACGAAACTAGACTTTACTGAACTGTCGCAAGTGTACCGCTAACTTAACAGGACCACAGTCCCACTGGTGGGTCTACGGGTAATTGTAAATACCAGTACGTATGCTCACGACTAAGTCTTTTAAAGATAGGTACAGTGTGTGCTCAACGTGTGTGAGGTAGCAGTATACTTTGGACCAAAAATTAATCTTATCATCATACAACACAATTTGGTTGCCTAAACATATTGACCTACATTCAATAACATGCATGCGAAAATTGTTGGCAAACTTGTACGCCAACATGTTGTCTTACTTGTAAGCCAATTTGCTGGACAGCATGTTGTCAGAATAATATCAGTTAAGTAATACAAAGTGCTAGCTATGTGAGGTCACTGCGAACAGTTCGTGCCGTGTGGTTGCCGACGAGTCACGCGCGTGGAGCGTGCCTGTGGACTCTGTGCCGAGCGTGTGCATGATGCATGCATGCATGCGTGTCTGTCTGTTTGTGCGCCTCTCCAGCGACTCCGCCGCTCCGGGTGAGCATGGCCGCTCGCCGCGGAGATGTTGTGGAATGAATGATATTAGTTTATGTTTTGAGTGTTACGTTATAGGACAGAGTTTCTCAAAGTGGCCGCGCACCGAACGGTATCCCCCGAATTTGATATCATGAAGTGTAGAAGTAATCATTATAATTTTAATGAAATTTTGTAGTATTCCGTACAAACTATTCGAGGCATTCCTTGTGTTGCAAACGTCCTTAGCTCATAACCACTTTACATCAGGTAGACCGTGAGCTTATCTGCCAACTAGGTGGTATAGAAATAATCACATCACCCCCCTTTGGTCGCGGGTTCTAACCCCGTCTTGGTCGTTACGAATTACGATTAATCTAAAACTAAATCGTTACGAATGCATGTTAATGTCATTTTATAATAAAACACTATTTGTTATTATTTATATACAACGTTCGTTTTTTATTTTTTATATATTTTTTAAGTTATTATTTTGAAACGTACTAAAGTTTAGCTGCACGCTATGACTTTGAGAAACCCTGTGCCCTTACCTGCCTCCAATATTTTATTTTGTTAGCATATCCGTCTTTTTTCAAGATGTTTGCCGGCCGTTATAGTTATTTTAAATGTATCAAAAATGAATTGGTAATGAGCAAATGTTTTATACAATCTTAGAAAATATGATGTGCAGTGCCGCCGAGGAAGGCACTCGGCGAGTGTCGCTGCAAACTATTGATTAAATTAATATGTACCTTACTTATACATTAGTAATTTTAATAAAACTAACTTGCCGTAACATACATGACGTGTTTTATTTATTGGGATCCTAATGAAATATTCGTACGACTATACTAGGACGGGTGAACCGTCTGCTAGTCAAATAAGAAAACGTTATTCGTCGCGTCTCGTGACCTGATGTCGCGACTATAAGTTACACATGAGGCGTCGCGACGCTGAGTGCCTGACGTCGCCCCTTCGGCTGCCATCGCAACCATGTTTCGCAACCAGTTGCAAAGGTGGAATTTTCCTCCTTTGTTCGCAACCAGTTGTGAATAAAGAATATTTTGTCTTAATATGCAACCAGTTGCCAACTAATGATATTTTTAACAGTATGGTTGCGACCAAATATTTTTCATTCTTAATACGCAACTGGTCTGAATAATTCATTCTTTCACTGTGTTTCGGGGTCAGAAGAGCACAGCTGGGCTTGAGTCGTAGCCGTCACCTCACAAGGCCGTTGAAGTGAGGATCGCCATTTTGGAAGCTTAAACTTAAGTTTTAAATAAATCCTAGAAAACGTAATGCACTTGACCGATAATCGATATATAATAAAATAGCCAATTCTACCATTACCTATTATTGATTTATGCTGCTAAAGATACCTATTACATTTATCAACATTCCCTGAACCTTTTCCCAACTCAGTTGGGGTCGGCTTTCCAGTCTAACTGTGATGCGGCTGAACTTCGATATTTTCTGTGAAGCGACTGCCATCTGACCTCTCTAATATATATAATATGATAATCTAATTTATATACCATATTATAACTTCTTGGTTGCCTAGCCAGAAAAAAAAAATATATTTAGTAACTGGTTGCGAAACTTAGTTGTCATGGTGGAAAATGGATTACATATTCGCAACTAGTTGTATATTAAGACAAAATATTCTTTATGCACAACTGGTTGCCAACAAAGGAGGAAAATTCCACCTTTGCAACTGGTTGCGGAACATGGTTGCGATGGCGGCCGAAGGGGACGTCGCGACTATAAGTTACACATGGGGCGTCGCGACGCTTGGTGCCCGGACTATAAGTTACACATGGGGAGTCGCGACGCTTGGTGCCTGGACTATAAGTTACACATGGGGCGTCGCGACGCTGAGTGCCTGACGTCGCGACTCTAAGTTACACATGGGACGTCGCGACTATAAGTTACACATGGGGCGTCGCGACGCTGAGTGCCTGACGTCGCGACCATAAGCTACACATGGAGCTTCGCGACGCTGAGTGCCTGACGTCGCGACTATAAGTTACACATGGGGCGTCGCGACGCTGGGAGCCTGACGTCGCGACTATAAGTTACACATGGGGCGTCGCGACGCATGGTGCCTGGACTATAAGCTACACATGGGGCGTCGCGACGCTGAGTGCCTGACGTCGCGACTATAAGTTACACATGGGACGTCGCGACGTTGGGGGCCTGACGTCGCGACTATAAGTTACACATGGGGCGTCGCGACGCTGAGTGCCTGACGTCGCGACTATAAGTTACACATGGGACGTCGCGACGTTGGGGGCCTGACGTCGCGACTATAAGTTACACATGGGGCGTCGCGACGTTGGGGGCCTGACGTCGCGACTATAAGTTACACATGGGGCGTCGCGGCGCTGAGTGCCTGACGTCGCGACTACAAGTTACACATGTGGCGTCGCGACGTTGGGGGCCTGACGTCGCGACTATAAGTTACACATGGGGTGTCGCGACGCTGAGTGCCTGACGTCGCGACTATAAGTTACACATGGGGCGTCGCGACGCTGAGTGCCTGACGTCGCGACTATAAGTTACAAATGGGGCGTCGCAACGCTGAGTGCCTGACGTCGCGACTATAAGTTACCTACCTACCTAAGGGACAGAGAGCAATGTGTGGAAATTATGTGTATAGACGATAACAAGGAACTAAAAGCACATAGATCTTCCTACAGGGTCAATAGTTCTGGGGTCCCGCAAGGAAGTATCCTAGGACCGTTGCTGTTCCTGATTTATATCAACGATTTGCCAAGTGTAACGCCCAAGCCTTGTATTCTATACGCTGACGACATTTCTCTCCTCATGACATCTAATTATTCCAATATTGACTATACTAATGACATAAATAATTCAATCGACTCTATAATTCAATGGCTCCATGAAAATAATTTACAGGTTAACATGGCTAAAACACAATATATACAATTTAGTAATTATGGTACAAAACTACAAAATTTGAATATCAAATATTTGACTGATAATTTAATAAAAGTAGATAAAACAACCTTTCTAGGTATAATTATTGACCAGAACCTAAACTGGAAGGCACACATTGAAAAAGTTTGCAATAAAATAAACAAATTTGTTTACGTTCTGGCTAAACTTAGAAAGACCTCAAATCCCGAATCGGTCGCTATGGCCTACCACGGCTACGTTGCCTCAGTTTTAAATTATGGTCTAGTGATGTGGGGTAACGCCACAGACGTGAATAGAGTCTTCATAGCCCAAAAAAAGTGTGTCAGAGCTATATGTGGAGCTGCACCGTGGCACTCTTGTAGGCTTCTTTTCACAAAATTGAATCTCCTTACCCTTCCCTGCATGTACATATACGAAGTTGCGAAGTTTGTTAGGCAATATCCTAGCTTCTTTTCGAAGGCACATGAGGTTTATCCGAGGAGCACTAGAAATCAGGATAGAATTGTCTTACCCAGAGTTCCGAATACGGCCCTTTACTTAAAAAACTGTTTTGCGATGTGCGGTCGTATTTATAATGCTATACCAAAAAGCTTGAAGCAACTGCCAACCTCTAAATTTCTAAGAAAGTTGAAAGCATGGCTCATGGAGAAATGCTTTTATACTATAGAGGAATTTGAAAAGTGTAAAGGCAAACTGTGAATTAATTTAATTTTTCAAATTGACATGCTAATATTTTCTCACAAATTTTTATGACTTGTTTTATGAATTTTATAACATATTCTGACATTCCTATTAATTTCTTATATGTTTGTGACTAAATAATTCAATGGACTTGCATGTGCTGAACTAATTTTATATTATAAATTGTAGTATTAAGGCGTATAATATACATAAACATAATATAAATAAACTATATAAGTTTAATGTTTGCATGCCATAAAATGGTAAATGTGATGCACAAAACTATTGTACCAACACCTGTATAACCACATTTAAGCAAATAAATGAATATGAATAATATGAATAATATAATATGAATAATACAAATGGGGCGTCGCGACGTTGGGGGCCTGACGTCGCGACTATAAGTTACACATGGGGCGTCGCGACGCTTGGTGCCTGGACTATAAGTTACACATGGGGCGTCGCGACGCTGAGTGCCTGACGTCGCGACTATAAGTTACAAATGGGGCGTCGCAACGCTGAGTGCCTGACGTCGCTACTATAAGTTACACATGGGGCGTCGCGACGCTGAGTGCCTGACGTCGCGACTATAAGTTACACATGGGACGTCGCGACGTTGGGGGCCTGACGTCGCGACTATAAGTTACACATGGGGCGTCGCGACGCTGAGTGCCTGAAGTCGCGACTATAAGTTAAACATGGGACGTCGCGACGTTGGGGGCCTGACGTCGCGACTATAAGTTACACATGGGGCGTCGCGACGTTGGGGACCTGACGTCGCGACTATAAGTTAAACATGGGGCGTCGCGACTATCAGTTACACATGGGGCGTCGCGACGCTTGGTGCCTGGACTATAAGCTACACATGCGGCGTCGCGACGTTGGGGGCCTGACGTCGCGACTATAAGTTACACATGGGGCGTCGCGACGTTGAGTGCCTGACGTCGCGACTATAAGTTACACATGGGGCGTCGCGACGCTAAGTGCCTGACGACGCGACTATAAGTTACACATGGGGCGTCGCGACGTTGGGAGCCTGACGTCGCGACTATAAGTTACACATGGGGCGTCGCGACGCTGAGTGCCTGACGTCGCGACTATAAGTTACACATGGGGGGTCGCGACGTTGATTGCCTGACGTCGCGACTATAAGTTACACATGGGGCGTCGCGACTTTGGGGGACTGACGTCGCGACTATAAGTTACACATGGGGCGTCGCGACGTTGGGGAACTGACGTCGCGACTTTAAGTTACACATGGGGCGTCGCGACGTTGGGGGCCTGACGTCGCGACTATAAGTTACATATGGGGCGTCGCGACGTTGAGTGCCTGACGTCGCGACTATAAGTTACACATGGGACGTCGCGACGTTGGGGGCCTGACGTCGCGACTATAAGTTACACATGGGGCGTCGCAACGTTGGGGGCCTGACGTCGCGACTATAAGTTACACATGGGGCGTCGCGACGCTGAGTGCCTGACGTCGCGACTATAAGTTACACATGGGGCGTCGCGACGTTGGGGGCCTGACGTCGCGACTATAAGTTACACATGGGGCGTCGCGACGCTGGGGGCCTGACGTCGCGACTATAGGTTACACATGGGGCGTCGCGACGTTGGGGGCCTGACGTCGCGACTATAAGTTACACATGGGGCGTCGCGACGTTGGTGGCCTGACGTCGTGACTATAAGTTACACATGCGGCGTCGCGACGTTGGGGGCCTGACGTCGTGACTATAAGTTACACATGGGGCGTCGCGACGTTGGTGGCCTGACGTCGTGACTATAAGTTACACATGGGGCGTCGCGACGTTGGTGGCCTGACGTCGTGACTATAAGTTACACATGGGGCGTCGCGACGTTGGGGGCCTGACGTCGCGACTATAAGTTACACATGGGGCGTCACGACGTTGGTGGCCTGACGTCGTGACTATAAGTTACACATGCGGCGTCGCGACGTTGGGGGCCTGACGTCGTGACTATAAGTTACACATGGGGCGTCGCGACGTTGGTGGCCTGACGTCGTGACTATAAGTTACACATGGGGCGTCGCGACGTTGGGGGCCTGACGTCGTGACTATAAGTTACACATGGGGCGTCGCGATGCTTGTTAAACGTGGTACTAAACGTATATTCGTAGTTAGAATTAATAGTAACTAGTACTATTACTGAACTTACTAATAAAAATGCTCGTATAACTCATATATATTAGATATATTTGATGTTTAATTCAATAATTATAACAAAATGCACGTTGTTAGCAGTTAGCGTCGTGTCACATGTTGCCGCTAGGGTAGCAAAAGATCTGCGACGAGACGTACCTGCCGGCAGGAGAAGGGTTCCTTGTAGCCTTAGATTAGAATGATTAACTAATCGATACTCCCGCTGAGAAAGGTAGAGATATGTGGTAGGACACGACGGTATCTCCCGACCGAAATGAGCTGTCCAAGTGGGGAAGTACCTCCGCCCTACAGAAGACCGCGGTCATAATAACCATCGTGTTGTGTTCCCGCCGGTAAGTAGGGTAGCCAGAGCTCACTATACCCCTCCTTCCCCTCCTCTTCCTAGCCTCCCCACCCCTTCCCAGCTCTCCCCCTATCCCTTCAGGGTGGGCAGCGCGTGTGTGACACCCTTAGTGTTGCACACGTTCATAGGTGATTGTCTGCCACCTACGTGGTATAAAAAAAAAAAAGATGTTTTAGGTTAAGTTAGGTATACTTATAGTAGTGGACTCTATATCGCAAGGGTAGCTCTGATATTCTGATATACTGACTGTCGGAAGGAGCGCCAGTAGCCCCGGCACAGCGCGCAGAGCGTGGCGTCGCTGACGTCGGCGCGTCGCGCGTGCTCCCCGGGGCGGCGCCCGAGGCGGTGCTCCATGACCGGCTCCACGCTGCGGGCGCGCCGCTTCAGCACCGGCAGCGCTTGTAACCGCTTGGCTTGGGAGTACAACTGGGTAACAGATGATTTTTGATGTTAAAGGCACATATTCTAAAACTCCAAATTGCGAGAGAAGCCTCCTGTCTTCAGAAGTTAAGAATAAACCGTATGAACGCGTACTGTGCATAAACAGTATATTTTGTGACATGATTGAAATCAATCACAGAACAGAAAAAACTAGTAGATATGCGACACAATAATTTCAGTAGCAGAACCGATTAGCTCAAATGATTAACTTCTATAAAACGAAAACACTATCCTTCTTAAGGTATCGATAACTATATTGCCACCACTTTGCTACCGTTCAAAATAGTGATTACTTGCTATAGATAAAAAGTATTTATGGCGTTTCATACTTTGAATCGAACAAGTTTGAATATTGACAAAAAAGTTTAGACATATTCTTACAAAGAGGTTTATATTCACGAATTTAGCCTTCGTTGCGTAAATACGCACACTAAGGACACGTGTGCACCGACTATATCACACTTCCACTTGTTCTGTTTTCCATAGGTAAAATAAATAGCCAGTAACTATATAATTAAAAAAACATCAAGTTTTGATATTACTTATTCAACTCACGTGTATGGGATCCTCAAGGTCGAACCCGCACCTCGCGTCGCACGCGCTCATGAAGTCGATGGCGCTGTCGCCTGTCACCACCCTGTGGACAAACTCTCGCAGTAGTCAAACCGCTACAGCAAAACATTCGTCCTTACCTGAAATAAAATCTAACCATCTGAAGTGAGTCTTAAAAAGTTTAACAATGTTGTCTAGCTGCTGAACTTCGATATTACGAATCTCACAGATATATCGCTACATATTCCATCAAGAACCAAGCGGTTCGGCAAGTCTTTCCTCTGCCGCACCATTAAGTCTCGGAATTCCTTGAAGGAAACACGTGGAAAAGCGGTCTTTTCCACGTGTTTCCTTCAGGCGGGGTGAAGTCAAATTGAGTGCCCTAAATAATAAAAATGAAAATATCGAAGTGCGAGTGATTACGTAGTCAGGTTTAAAGCTACCCCAACTTTGTTGAAAAAGGCTCAGTGTGTAATGCTTACAAACTACATCAAAATAGGTTGATCCGTTTAGGAGCTACGATGCTATTGACATACACACGCACTCACACACACATACCACATACACAGACACGTAAAACTTATAACACCCCGTCGTTTTTTATTCGCGGGTTACAAAGGGAAAGGGCGGGTTTACCTCTGAGTGGAGATATTGAGGCGTTTCTTGACGGGCACGCACGGCGCGATGTCCAGGTCACACGTGTTGGTCACCACGCGCGTGCGCGGGACCTGCGCCACGGACGGGACGGTTACGCGATATTGCGACCTGATGACGGCAAGCGGAACTGTCGCTGGTACTCTACTACTGCAGGCTCACAGCGGAGTGGAACCGCTGTGACCTCGAAAATGTGTAGGTAGGCCAGAGCCTAGTTACCAATAAGACTAGCTTTCTATAAAAAAAAACGATAGGCTTCCCATGAAGATTTATGTATAAAACGGTTCAATTTCGAAGCAAAGCAAATATTACCTAGTCCCAGAACTATCCAAAGGAAAAGAAATGGGATTCCTCTCTTCCTCTGATCGCTTACAGCAGATCATATCCCGCGTCTACGTTTTACGTAACATTTTACCGTGACAGTGTCAGAAGTGCGTGTCCGTCTCGTATTCAGCGGCGTGATAGCTGAGCTTAAATGAAACCATCGATCGACTGGAGGCCCGTGTCAACACAACTCTAGTTTGTGTGTCTATGTACCACAAGTTGTTACGTCCACACTCAACGTCATGTCTTGATGTCATGCTATCCAGTAGCACTAGCATGAACTCCAATCGAATTCGTAATGTAAAGGTTTCGAGAGAACGGAGCATTGTGATTGACAGTCTGCCTCTTGTGTGCGTGTGTAGCCCGCCAATCGCAATGCTCCGCTCTGTCGATACCTTTACATTACAATTTCGATAGTATTTCGTGTGAAGGCTACAGTTCATTATTCATGTCACAAATTTGGACGCACATAGAGAAGCTTTAGACTGCTAACAGTGATAGTTTACACAATTGGTCTGGAATCGTGATAAATGTCGTGTGTGGTAGTCGTGAGCTGAGCGAGCGGTAGACAAGAGATGATTCACTTGCAGGAGTGCGGGCTCGGTGCTGACGAGCTTGTCGCTGACGGACACGGAGCCCGACGACGCGGGCGGGCGGTGCCGTGTGGGGGGCTGCGCGCGCGTCGCGAACAGCCGGTTCAGCTCGTCCAGCTTGTTCATTATTATCTTGTACGTCTTGCATTCCTCAGTCTGTAAAGGCCAAAGTGTGATACAGGTTTTAGAGTAATTGTGTATTGCGTTGCTTATGGTGGTATTTCCATAACATTGGGCAGTCAACGTTGGAATCAGAAAATCTAATTGATTAACCAGCACTAAGGGTTCCATCACAGGAGCCTGTCGCCGGTAGTAAGTCTTCGGGAGACTTGCAGTGTACAATTTTATGGAAATTAGTGACCATTATCGTGTGATGCACGGTACTACACATGTCTCAGGCCCGTTTCTGCGAGATCCGGCTTCATTGTCATCTCATGATGTAACATTTACTTACTTGACATACTAATTACTTGGGTACATGCTGACGGTAAAAAGTATAATACAAGAATTATAAATAAGCAGGCTAAAAGTAAAATCTTAGAGAGTAACCGGAATGGGTGCGTTGATGAGCCAGCCTTATCGGTGCGGTGGTAATAAACGCGACTGCTACGCAGTGAGGGTGGATTCGATTACCACGCAGTGCAAATATATGTATGCATAAATATGGCCACTTGTCTGGTCGTGCCTTGGAGATCACGTTAAACTGTCGGTTGTCATATGATAGACTAGTAAAAGCGGACTACACAGTTCGAGGTGACAGCTCCGGATTGGACTGAACGTTAGGATGAAGACGAGAGAATAAACGCAGTGATGAGAAAGTAGCCGCCATACCCGGTGTTTGTCTTTCCGCCTGGAGTCTCTAGACCTCGACGACTGCGTGGTGGAGGTCTCGTCGGTGGAGTGCGGCGAGGACGTGTCGGACTTGCGCGCCGGCGTCTGGGCGCGAGTGTTGAGGCTCGGGGTCGTGGCGGGTTTTTGCCTCTCTGACAGGCGCTCGCACAGCTCGGCCACGCGAGCTATTTGTACCTGGTAAAACAATAACGTAAGGTTCTCATACTACGTCTACATTTACGTAACATTTTGCTGTGACCGTAGCAAAAATGCGTGTCAGTCGCGTATTTAGCTGCGTGATAGTTGATGTTAAATGAAACTATAGATCAACTGGTGGCCGTGGTGTGCCCATGTGCTACAAGTTATTACGTCCACACTCAACGTCATGTCTTGATGTCACGCTGTCTGGTCCGCTGTTCATGTCACAAATCTGGACGCACCTTTAGACTCATTGCTATCGTTGTACACAAAATTGGGAAGTGGCGCAATTCGAATTCACAACGCAGAAAACTGCTACATGAATTGTGCGGTAAAGCGTCCTTTACATGATTCGGGTGACCATTCCTTCGAGAACCGTCAATGTTAAAAATATCTTAAGTACAAACATATCTTTTACATTATATGTTTATATACCTATTATTTTTTTAAATATTTAATTTATACAGAGCAAACTGAAAATGCTATCAACAAGTGTACCGTAGCATCGCATGACACAAATTCCTATTCAGTATCATCACTAAGTACATAGTATAAAATAAAGTCGCGTTTTCTGTCCCTATTTTTATGGTCCCTTTGTATGCTTAAATCTTTAGAACTACGCAACGGATTTTGATGCGGTTTGTTTCAATAGATAGAATCGTTAAAAAGGAAGGTTTATTTGTATATAACATCATGCTACGGCTAACAGGTGCGGAGCAGGAATGAAAAATGTTCCAAAAACGGGGTGACGCAGACGAAGTCGCGCGGGTCAGCTAGTTTTGAATAAGTTAAAATGAGGGTAGTGTACTTGTTGGTCGAGCAGCGCCCTCTCGCACACGGCGCGGAAGGCGCGCAGCGAGTCGGACGAGGTGCCGCCGGCGACTGTGCGCGCCACGCTGTTGGTCTTGCGGCTCACCTCACTGAGAGTTGATCGTCTGCATTTACGGCAAGATAAGCATAATCATAACAGAACTGTACATAACATAACATAAACTCACGCCTTTATCCCCGAAGGGGTAGGCCGAGGTGCTAGCACCCCCATTTCGCCGGTTTATGTTTAGGTCCCAATGTAATAGGTGGCGAGTCTATTGCCATTTACCGGGCACTTATAATACACAAATAACTTCGAAAAGCATTGAAAGTCATTGGTGTGTGCCATGGTGAACCTGGGATCGAAGTCGAGACCTCGTCTCAGCAGTCCATTACCCATACCACTAGGCTACCGCGGTTACAGAACTGTACACAATAATATTATACTTATAAGCGTTACGCCTGGTATCTCTACGTCAGCCAGCCTCATGGTATGGGGAATCTGGTGTACCCAGGTGTATAAGGAAATTCCAAAGACCACGACTTTTGGACCTCGATTCAACTAATTGTCAACCATTGTCAAGGAACTGAGATTACAAAAACTGGCATTTAATTTTGGACTCTACTCTTATACAATTAAAGTTAAAAATTAAATGGCTTTGTGTGGAGTGAATGAAACTATGTATGACCTCTTCTTTATTTCATTTTGAACTTTAATTTAACGTGTATAAAGCCAAAAATGCCATGGCAGTTTTTGGTATCTCAGTCGTGTGACCATGGTTAAGAATTAGTAAAAACGAGTTCCTGCTCTGGTCGCCAACTTTGGGGACCCTGATGCGTTTTTGAGTTAAATTTGTCTCTGTGCAAATTTTTAGCAAGATCCGTTTCACCCTATAAGCATTATACAGTAACAAACGTCCAAGCACGAGCACATTGATGAGGTTACACGTTTTATTAAGTGGTAGGATCACCTGACAGTTCGCTGTTTCCGCTTCTTATAACTCCCGTCTGACAAGCCGGAGTCGTGCGAGAACCGCTTCGCCTGCGGGTGAGGAGGCAGCGTGGAGCGGCTGCTGCTGCTGTACTGCCCGCGTGACGTCACGGCCGGGGGCCCCGCGGCGCCGAGAGACGCGCCGGGTATTGTGGGCGCGCCAGGGCCCCCCAGCTTGGCCAGCGCGGGGATCTTACGCTCCACGCCACCAGCGTCGACCACCAGTTTGTCGCTGGATAACATTAAACGAAGATTCACGGGAGGCTTCTGTCTCTCACCAGATTCGACTTCCTTGCCCCAATGACGCACGATGTTTAATATAGAATAGTTCTTCTTCTCGTCGAATCGAAGGGCATTTTTGAGTTGCCATGGTAGTGCAGTAATTAGTTTCACGGCAGCGCCGCTACTCACGGATATGCCCGAGCATAGGTTTGGCTCTGCGGGTAGGCTTACTAAAATAGTTAAACCTTGGGTCGGGGTTGGGGCCCGACCCGGTTGCGACGCAGTATAACGTAAATCATCTTTAAGTTAAACAACATCATCTGAACATCCATCTCAATGAATCCAAAGCTTTCGTTTGCAAAGCCTTCGTGGCCAGGGTTCGCTCTCGTACTTCTCCATTATTGACAGGAGAGTCTGTTGGTCAATCGGCAGGTATAACCATTTGCAGGTGAGGTTGGTACAGCTGCGGACGTGGCCCACACCCTTGCGCTTGGGTATCGTCGAGTGATGTGTCAGTCAGCAGGCGTGCCGGCTAGCAGGAGGTAGGGGGTTGGGTTTGGGCTGAGGAATGCTGGTGTATAGTAAGGGTGTGTGGTCACCGCCTCGCTTCGTCGTCGCGCGAGCTGCGGCGGGAGGGGCGCACGGCCCCGCGCATGAACTTGTCGAGGTCGATGATGTCGGGCGGCGCGCGCTCGTCGCCCGACCACGAGCGGCCCGACACCGACGTCGACCGCGCTGACATCCCCGGGACGCTGCGAACCACACATTACATTCTATATACAAGGGGTCCCGCCACCTCGGAACACATACATTTGACACTGATATCATAAATCACCTTCGCAAGTTTTCATAACTTTCCGTGGTGCAGAGACAAAGAATTCCATAATAAACTACATGTAGGTTGCATTCAGAGTACGCAAAATGAAAATGACCGAAGGACCGATTAATGCAGAAAAATATATAGCTTGGTCCTGATCATGAATTGGTGAATGAACGGTGGACTACCCGAATGAACTAATGACCGCAAAAGTTAGTTGAGGTCTAGGTACTGGACGAGGCCCAACCCAGCAATAGAATAGACTGTCAAATTCTACAACTGATCGGTTGGAATAGATTCTTAGTCATACCGTCCCATCATTCGTTTACTGATTCGTGATCTTCACTTTAAACTTCTACCCTATGGGTGATAAATTAAAAAACTACCCCCTTATTCGGTTGATTGAGCTTTGTACTTTCCAGTTTTTGGACATTTTGGGATTTGGACATTTTGGGACATGGATATTCCGGGATATGGACGTTTTGCACCCTCTGGACATTTTGGGATTTGGACATTATGAACCTAAACGGTTCTGAATTCCACTACTTACTCACATTATGACTGTGACTAAAAACTCGTTTTCAAACACAGTACCACCGGCATCTGTCGCACGATATCCACTACACCATCATCACACTTCCTAACAAACTTCACACGCACTGACAAGAGCTGGAAACCTACCAGGTATCACATATACATGACGAACACAAGGACAGACGGTGAAAGCATGTCTCCTCGCCGTCTTGGACGGTTCTTGGGCACTTCTGGTGGAGAAAGGCTCGCGGCTCGTGCTGTCACTTCGCAGCCATGATGCGGCCGGCCACCATCGCACGCGGTTGACACTGACGGACCGCTGACACTGACGTGTTTCTATGTTTGAATTTGTTGATGATGAAGGTTATATGGTGAGCGAAATCCGGGTGTCAACGCGATCATATGGTAAATACAATAATTTACCTTTTGATTTGCTTGATGTTTCAGCCAAGTTGCACTAGCCGTGGCCACAAGCTGACTGGAGTATACGCTGTCACTGATGGTAGGTACGGGTGGAGTCATCTGTCACTCTAGCAGAAGCAGGCCGCGACGGTGGCACCAAGTGGGCCTCTCCCCATATCCGGGGGCTAGATGGGGACACCATGGTATGGTTCCCACATTAGCGCAAGGGGGTCATCTCAAAGAGATGTTCCCGGGTCTGCCGGGGTGCGAGAGATATGTTTTGTATAATCTCACCTCCGGCAATCAAAGATTCATAGACGGCGTGCGTTTTAGTCGGTTCGAGTCCGACATAATCACCTCCCCCGACTTTTGGTGGGGTGATATCCGTGGGGAGTTTGCGCACGTAAAAAAAGGGGTGTGGGTAGTGACGTTTCTTCTCGTACCCGCACATGTTACGACACACTACACAGACCGTATTCTTGTTGAATGTTGTTACTCTTTGCGTAGCACTACCCTCAAGATCATCATCATCATCATTACCGTGTTTAGTTTGACCACGAGCGCTGTAAGTAGGTATCGCTCTTTGATGCACGCGGCGTGTCGTGTTGGAGCATAGGCTTTCATATTCTTTGTTCTCAATTCGCTTACTACTCATATCTCAATCTGCACGTGTACTGCCTTGAAGGTGAGGTTGACGGCCCTCAAGATATTGGTATGACTCCATACACCATTGGCAGTTGATTATGAGTACCTATTTAGATAATTTACAACCAAACACGTTACAAGTCAGTGTAAGTAGGTACTTCGTGGAGTTCTAACCTAACAGCCGACAGCCATCTCTGGCCGGAACGTGCGCCAAACGAAAAGAAAATGAACTGACAGAACCACACGGAGAACAAAAGAAAATTTCGGCCATGACATTCAAAATTACATGAAAAATATTTAAAAAAATCCAAAAAAATAGCAGTGATAACACAATGTAGTGTAGCTCCCGCGCGTTGCGACATCAGAAATATGAATATTATCGATTCAGGCCTTTGGTGGTTACTGTGCTTCTTCATACAGGTACGTCAAGCCTACATGTTGCGTGTTCTGAGGCCTGAGGGCTTAGTGGTACATACTTCTCTGCTTTAGATACCTACGGCTTTGAATGGTGAATTCAAGGATATGGGGATCCAACAGGTATTACTTATACTACTGCAGCTACAGAATGTCACATCACACTTGTCATGTGGCAGAAATGGTGACAGTTTTGGTTTTTCGAGTTAAGGTACCCATGGTAATAATGTTAGCCGTCTTTTTTAACTAAATGAAGTGTTTTTTTGTAAATGAGTATGACTTCTGATGGAGTATCAGGGGAAGGTGATTGAAAGAAGAGGAAATCGTGACTGCTAATTTATTTTACATAACTAATGAGTACCTAAATAATTCTTTGTATTTCAGCCATCGAATTCTGTACCTATCTAAAAAGTCTCTTGCCTTGTGTTCTCGGGATTTCGTCCCTAAGATTGGCGAGCTTGACGTGTTACTTGGGTTCTAAATACTCCCTCCCTTATAGAAGGGCACACATGATCTCCTTGGACTCCTGCTAGGGTGACGGCTAGACCAAACTCATGGAAGATGGATCACTCGGGACGTTCTCTACGGCTCGGGAGAGTCGTTTCCAAATCCTTTTACGTCGTCTTTTTCTGCACAAAACAAGGCGCCGACAGCAGCCAATCATGGCCTGCAGAGGATTTACTATTTCGAGGACCCATCATTATAAGCAGCTTGCATTTAGTTATCTCTATATTTCATTTAGAGATTTCCAAGTTCAACGAATTTCAACCAAATTATCATTATTTGACTCAGAATACAGTAGCCTTAGCACGAAATACTATCGAATTCGTAATGTAAAGGTTTCGACAGAATTCAACATTGCGATTGGCGGGCTACACACGCACACAGAGGCAAACTGCCAATCACAATGCTCCGTTCTCTCGAAACCTTTACATTACGAATGCGATAGGGAGTTCATGCTAGTGCTACAGAACAGTCTGTTCTCTACAGGAACAGTCTGTTCTGTCTTCTGAATCTAAGATAGGTATAGATATTTGATTTACTTATTCGTTTAGATTCTGGGCGCTCTGGCGTGCGGCAAAAAGGGGCCCAAAGCGTGTCGTCCGCCGCGTTGTCCCGGCGGTTGCAAACCTAAGTACTGGTGAACTGGAGCCCTAGTCGCCAGACGCGCAACTTGGCCGTGACGGTTTGTGCCACAGAGGAAGCGAGCAGCGAAAAGCGATAGGATTATGGTTAGTAACAGCACATTTAAAGAATATTTAAACTGTCAATAGGGATAACAATGTCGTCCGAATATCCCCAATAGGTACCTAGGTACTGCTTAATATTTTGGTCTTTGCTGTGAAAATATGTATTGTAAAATATATATTTTTTTAATAATATCACGTCTATATGCCCGAAGGGGTAGGCAGAGGTGCTAGCACCCACATTTCGCCAGTTTATGTTTAGGTCCCAATGTAATAGGTGGCGAGCCTATTGCTATTAACCGGGCACTTATAAACCTGCGATAAGCTTACCTTCTAACTTCGAAAAGCATCGCAGTCATTGGTGTGTGCCATGGTAAACCTGGGATCGAACCCGAGACCTCGTCTCAGTAGTCCATTACCCATACCACTAGGCTACCGCGGATATTTTTTTATCTAATTAAACTGAACTGTTTATTTTTCGAAAATAATTTTGAATGGTTTGCTTCCTCCAGCTGCCGGACTGGTTATGGTCTTTGTGTTGGTGGCTGGTGTGGATGATGGTGAACGCGACGGGCGTGCTCGCCTGCAAGAAGAAGACCATCTGCCGCCCGCCACCTGGCGCCAGCCCGGGCTGCGGCGGCCGCGGGAAGGTGACCTAACCGCCTGCACCGGAAGCAACGTCACCACCAGGAGCTACGCCAGGAGATGTGACCTCGAAATATACAAGACATGGGATGGGGACAGGTCTCCGCGAGAGGTACGGTCTTCAAATTTTGTCCATACCATGACCACTATTAACCATAGCTAATGAGGACGACTTGAATCTTCAGATCTTCAGCATAGATGTCGAAGTGTAGGTATATTGTCAAAAAAAAAGTCGAAACATACTGACGTCTAGACGCCTAAAAAGAATAATGTCCACAACTTAACTACCCATTTCGGGTCCACACTTTTAATTTATGACGACCTTCCATGCTGACCACATAGCAAAATGAAAAAAATATTGGAAATTATATACTACCATATGATGTTGTGACAGCCCAGAACTTAAACCAATTCAAAAATAGATTGGACCAACACCTGAACCAAAAAAAGTAAATACTAGTGGGCATAAGCAGGATACGGGCATTATCAGTTGTTTCGACTGCCTGCCTGTTTATATAATAATCAATCAATCAATCAATCATTTTTTTTTTGTACATTGTTCTGGACATTTTTATTTATGATGAGTCCATAACACACATCTCTCAGCTCTTCCATCTTGACCACGTATAAGGCACCCCCAGACTCAATGGAGGACATGTCTTTGACCCCTTACAGATACCCTCTACTCAGGCTAACAGTTTCTTTTCAGGATGGTTGATCAACAGTGAAAACTAACAAACGGAAGGACCCGTAGTGATAGTGTACACTCACATGTATAGCTCGTTCACTCGAGATGGATCGGACCTCTGGACTGTACGTCACGAAGCGCCGCCCACCGTACACCGCTAACAGCGCGACTCTGTGCCGATTCATCTCAATTTCACTCAATTTCGGTTAAAAATAAAACAAAAACAGTACATTTTTATGTTTTAATTGAACTTAAATGTAACTCCCTCGTGACTGCAGTACTTAGTAGTTCCTGAAACAAGAAAATGATGTTAGAGAAAACGTCAAAAGGAGAGAAAATACACCCTTTCATGCAAGAACTACCAACAGATCTGCATGAGATTTCGCGACTCCAGACTATAATCTACTTTATAGTTTGGAATAACATAGGTCACTCTTTATTCAGGAAATGTCTGTGGGTTGCGGGAACAACATCAAGAGCCCTCCATAGTGTGATTCGGATTTTGACTATCAAGTAGACATAGACACACTGCAATGGACCACGGGCAAGAATGGATACTAATAGTGGTATATAGTTAAAATGGTTCAAAAGGAGGCAAGGAAAGTCTGGGTGGAGCTTTTCCTTGCTGACTGCTGACACCAGGGTTTCCTGTCCGAGTTCAGAGGTTAGACAGTAGCTTCTCTCATAAGACACATATTTTCCGATGTTCTTCAGAGGGGCATGCCACTCCCACCTTGAGAGGATGGCCTGTGCATAGTCTGACCGCAACTGCTGTACCAGTAACGTAGTGCGAGTGGCATGGTGGGCAATGTTGTAACGAAAGGGAAAGAAATAGCATGAGTCAAGAGCGAATGAGATAACCTTGTGAGCTTCAGAAGTGAACTCTAGACAGGTGACTAAATCTGATGATTGATACTTCCCTCCCCCTGCAAAGCCATGCACAGTGTGGAAGTGGTGCTCATAGAAATATATATACTGCCTTGCCTTAAAGGTCTTGGTTTGTAAAAAATATAATTTAATACTCACTTAGTCAATATGCCGTCTTTCTTGGTGAGCCTGACGATACAATCATCAGACTCTCCCATCCTGCGGATAGCTCCACACACAACGTACATCTTTGCGTTTTGTGGATCAGCACGTCCGCTTACAGGGTCTACGTCAGCAATCACCAGCTGTACGGAAGCATGGTCCTTAGCGTGGATCAGGCGGTTTGATGCTGAGCTGGAAATGGAAGAAGAATTTTTTTTTTTTTTCAATAATAATAATAATAATATTTATTTAAAAATCATTGTACATTTATAGTTACATAGTTTCTTATCCTATC
Source organism: Pelosia muscerda (assembly GCA_963691645.1). Classification (NCBI taxonomy): domain Eukaryota; kingdom Metazoa; phylum Arthropoda; class Insecta; order Lepidoptera; family Erebidae; genus Pelosia; species Pelosia muscerda. Next base: position 8,365,046 of record OY829126.1, on the reverse strand, counting down.
TATTGCTATCAAGTGTTAATATATGGCAAAAAGTAAAATTACAGTTATAATCTTATCTTACATAATATGTTTTCGATTGCGCTACAATTCTTGTGCCTGAACTAGGTAATCCTGTATCTCAGGCTAGAAGTGCAATTTACATTATATCTAAATGGGTAATAATTATTTCTAGGTGTAAAAGTTACTATGTAGTCATAATGCAATAAGTATGGAATCAGCATTAAATTCTAGTTCAAATAATATGTATATTTCATCACCGCCTTTTTGATTTTGATTGAATAAGTTAATAAATTGGTGTGTGGTTGCTCGTAATCCATCATGTGTACGAGGTATCATGTCATAGGACCTGGTCATTGGTGGGCATCAATGTTTGTGGCGTCCATGGTTACATCGGAAGCCTGTCCAGGAGCTGCAGGCTAGTTCCTGCTAAACTTAGAATTGTATGAGCACTAGTCTGTTTATACCATCTATTTCAATGTTCAATAGGTACTCACACTGTACCTGTAGTATATAAAATGAGCGTATGACTACTGGCTCGTGCAAGAATATTTTTTTTAACATTTGAGTACTTAGAGTATACAGAGCTGATAATATTCACAGATTAGTATAAGCTTTTGCCATACAAACATCTATGGCAATCGTTACGGGTAGTTGGAGCCCTCAAAAGTCCAACCAGCCTAACTTGGAACTTCGATATCGCCATTGGTCATTAGACCATTGGTTGTGGAGGTCAGATGGCAGTTGCTTCACAGAAAATATCGAAGTTCAGCCGCATCACAGTTAGACTAGAAAGCCGACCCCAACTGAGTTGGGAAAAGGTTCAGAGAATGATGAGTATAAGCTTTTGTCAAGTTTAATGTATGTGGATGTTTACTTCTTATAAAATACTTGTTATGTACTATTACAGCTCATTATCTACTGTTTATAGGTAAAACTGGCATAGATGAAAATTTTTATGCATCAAACAATCATCCATTACCAACACACAAACAATCAAAAATCATAGTTCGCGAAATGTAGACGTTCAATACACCTCTGCCTATCCCTTCGGCGATTTACAGTCGTGATGTATGTAAAACAATGCAAGCAAAACGTATTTTATGAGCACGCCGTGTTTAACAATGTGGTCAACAAGTTCACATAACCTCAAAACACTCACCATTTCCTCGGGCAGTACAAGTCAACGAATTCACCAGCGTCGTTCTGCATGTTGTATGTCTGAAACACAAGTTAACCGTCACAATAAACTATGTTTTAACTTTAATTCGCGAATAATGATAAGAATACAACAATATTCACCTAAAAAGCACACTGATCACGGAAATGACAGAAGCGAAAGAAAGATGACGGAATCGTGTAATTCATAGACAAACCAAGCAGTGATCATCGACAATCGAGTACTGGACACCTGTCTTTTGGATTAATATCGGTCGTTACGTCGTTGGTCTTAGGCGATTAATGATTAATGATGATGCCTGTATTTGGATTTCTTTTCAATTATTTTGTTACCTCTGTTATTTATACTCGTAAACCATTTGTGGGATTATTATTAGAGAAGCTATATAGTAAACAGCTTTAGATGGTGTCCTCTTGGGTGTCAAAGTTCTTTATATCGTACACACACGTACACTAGTATATCTGGATGCTAAATATTGATATTCTATAAATATAGCTTTAATTCGTAAGGCGAACGATTTATTTAACTTTCATTTATGAACTAATATTTAAGATGTGAAAGTTCATTGAAAGTCATAAAATCAAAAATCGAAACACTTCTTCGAGCGCAACATACAAGATTTTCTAGTCAAAATCCCAAGCAGCTAAATATTCTCTATAACCAATACAATTAGACTCGTTAATATCAGGGAAATAATAATATGGGATAATGCTGTTTGTCATCCGCCTGTAAATGCCCATAATAAAATAAAAAAAACAGACAAATGATTGATATTGTTCATTTTTTTTAAATTTGATATTTATTAAAATTTATATTTGTATTCGTCAGACAACAAGGTTTTAATAAATCTACAGACAGATTTGAGCACCATTAATGCAATCTGCGATCTTTTAAAATCTTTCAATTGCTTACTAGGTACTTACCTTATTTTTGTAAAAACTTTGATTTATAATATTAGGCAAATAGAGTATGTCTTTGTTAACTGTTGCCTTAATGATAGAGTGTAATGAGTCATATATGGTAACTGCTAGGTACTAGAAATCATCAGTATCAATGGGAGTGCCACAAGGAGCTATTCTCGGTCCTTTACTTTTCTTGAATCATGTATTTCAATTCAAGGATTTGTTATATTGAGTATATACCTATAGCTTATGATTAAGTACAATGCCTATTATATTTATTGTCATTTGTCACAAATTGAGTTACAGATGCAGCTGTTTCTTTGTTATGTTATATTGAAAAAAAGTCAATGACTCTAATGTAAAGAATATAGTTTTAGATTTCCCACATTGACGTAGGTACTTACTGCACGTAAATAATAACCGATATATTATTATTTGTTATTAATAATATTAATATTGTGTTAATATATAGAAAATTACTTGACTAAACACTCATGTATATATAGTACCTAGTGATGTGCTGCATAGCTAAAAAATTATGCGGATATATTCTCCTTATACTAAGTAGGTATAATACATATTTGGGTTAAGTAAGTGCTTATAATTTTTCAAATAATAATAGCCGAAGTTATGTTTTATGACATCAGATATTTGCAGTAAAAATCCCGTCATAATCGACTCAAGCGTTTTGAAAGGTACTTGGAACCAAGAGATGAAACAGACGAAAAATGCTAACGATTTAAGATTAGAAACAAAAGATTTTATCTTCATAAATAGGTATATTATAAAATAAATGTGAAAGGTTGTGAAGGTTTTTGTTTGTTATTTACTCAGTCACAGTCTAAATGAAAGTATCTGGCTGAAATTGGCGGTACAACATAGAGCTTTATTATCCCAGAAAAAGGTTTCCATAAGTTACATTGGATTGGACGGGTCCAAAATTATACACTCACAAAGGTTAGAGCATTATTTTAAAATAAATAAGCTAAAATATCCTTAAATAACGGACACGGATATTTCTTTTCCCTCGGATATTTCTCAGCCACAGATGGACCTGTGTCGGCGAATATGCGGCACAACACTAGTATTGACGTCATTAGAATTGTTGTTTTAAATTAATTGTTGTAGGTACTCAGTCGTTCTTGTATTGTAAGTGGCACGAATGTGACACAAATGGTATAAATCATAGAATAAATAATATAATTAATAATAGAGGAAATAATGGAAGGAAGGTACACAACTGTTAATAATATACTTAGTATAAATAGGGCTGTAGTTCTACAAGATATTCATTAAACAGTCAAAATGCATTTCATATCGGTAAGTGGTAATAAGGAGTAATAATTATTTAGTTATTTAAGAAAATACGTTTTCAATATCAAAATTGATTTGATATTTACACCCCAGTTTTTATGATACGACAAGGCGCGCAGTTATAGTCGGTTCAAGTACGAATCTGCTATACTTAACCATAGCGGATCCGTGCGGATATTTGCTCGAAAAAATAATTTTAACTGCACATTTTGTTTTACAGTGCTTACTTATGTTCCTGACGATGGCAGTATGTCTTGGGCTATCATCAGGGGGATGGGCCCCAGCAGCTGACCGAGTTCCCGACGCAGGGGGTTACGGCGTAGAACAACCAAATTTGAGGGATGAGTAGGCGATAGATGTGCAATTATATGACACAGCATTGAGCACAGTTTTGTGACAGCTTTGAAGAGATTGTCATTGGTCACTCTCCAGTGACGTCATTACGGAGGCGATTCGGACGTTGGAGGTTGCAGAATTACCCGAAGGGGGTCATCTCAAAAGGGAAGACCCCAGGTCTGCCGCGCTGCGAGGGATGCGTTCGCTACTATCTCACCTCCGGCAACCACAGTTCCAAAGTGGTCGTGCATTTTAGTCGATTCGAGTCCGACATAACCTCTCTCACGCGGATATCGCGGACGAAAATGAAAAATAAGTCACTCAGTCCGACCAATAACAATCTTTGTCAAGGCTGTCGCAGCGCTGTGCGCAAAGTTGTGTCAGAGAGAGAACTGCTGGGGGCTTAGCAATTCGTTCAATCTACATTCGTCATCGCTCTGAAAATGTATGAGAGTGACATTTGTTGTCAGAATGTCACGTGATCCGATTCCGATAACAAATGATGAACAAATGTCACTCCCATACATTTTCAGAGCGATGGCGAATGTAGATTCCGAACGAATGCATTTTGGCTAGGCCCCCAGCACTAGAAAGCGATTTGCGATGAAAATAGAAAACTAGAAGATATATACATACATACAAGGTATGACTACATCAATAAGGATTTGCCCCGACGTAAAGAAACTTCCACCTTCTTCCTAAAGTCCCGGGTCCTTTGAGCAAGACATGAAAACAGCATCTGACGAAAGTTGTGGCATTATGTGTATCTGCAATGGTGATCCTTATTTCTTGTGTAAATAACTACATCAAAATCGGTTCATTCGTTCGGGAGCTACGATGTTATATGCTCACGTGCAGACGCACACACGTCCGAACGCACGCACACAACCACGCACGCATGCAAGCACGCACAATCACACGAACACGAACACAGTCTAGCCATGTTCATATTATTATATATCAGATAATTATTTTATCGTTGAGTTATTGCAGTCGCCAATTTATGTAACTTTACTGTTTTATAGTTAGTAGTTATATACTATATTGTCTTTTATTTTATCCCTTCTATGTCCTTAATGTTTAAGTATTTCGGTATATTATTACCTATGTAGGTACACTTTGATTGAGATAGGATAAAATATAATAAATTTTGTATTTATAATAGCATGTTTTATTTTGTTCTCCAAAATGTAAATAATGCGAAAAAAAAACAAAAAAAAAAAAAAATACCTTGCCGTTATTTTTTTAATGTTTCCCTCACTCCTTGTAATTACAGTATGTATATAGTTAAATAAATTTATTTTCACCCATCCAAGATAAATTTAGAGTGTTAACAAATGATGCAGAAACTTCGTCCACGAGCACTTTTCATCTTCATCTTCGCTATCATCATCATTATCATCATCATCACTATCACTATCACTATCATCATCATCACTATCACTATCACTATCATCATTCTTAAGATCCTCCAAATATTTGGCTATGTCCTTCACTGGTTTGCAGTTCCCATCGGCACACACGAGGAATTTGTTGTCTGCGTCTGCCCTAGCGTTGGCGACTGACTGATCTTCGGCAGGAGCTGGCATGACGTGGCAGGCAGCCAGCAGCATGACGAGTACTACATTCTGCTAGAAAAAGCACAAGATTAAGAGAGAAGAGAGAGAGACCTCGATTTTACTAATTTTTAATCATAGTCACTCGACTGAGATCAGAAAAGCTGCCATGGCATTATCGGCTTTATTCATGTTGCATAAAGTTCAAAATGGAATGAAAAAGAGATTTTGACATCGTTTCATCCACTTTATATGCCATTTATTTTGAGCTTTAACAGTGTATGGGTAGAGACTAAAATTAAACGGCACTTTTTGTATCTCATTGTACCTTGACAATAATGGTTTGACAGTTAGTATAATCGAGGCCCTATGCTATCAGTGCAGAAGACAAATAAAACTTTCTCGGTCTTCCCACTGACAACACAAAACTTTTTATTTTAAGAAAGATGCAAAAGTGATTGAATATGAAAAAAATATTTCGTAATTCATACATATTTTCATTTTCGTTTATTTAAATTATAATATATGTTTTCTTACCATTAAGAGACGCATGATATGAAATGACTAGTCACCTTCAGTGCCAATAAGCTGTATTTATATCAAGGGCTCTACGCCACTTGTCGTCAATTAGTTCCGTTTTAGTGCAGTATAATTATTTCGTATTTGTTTCACACGTCTGCTTCTGAATAAATGTCAAGAAACAAGTGCATCTGAACAAATAATGGAAAATCAGCTACGTTTTTTGTTATTATTGAAATATATTTTAACATTGAGTGTATATGTATGTATACTTACAGGTTACAGCAAGGCAGATAAAGGGTGTCTTGTAATATGCACTGAACAGAAAAAAAACTAGTATAAATGCGACACGATAGTTTCAGTAGCGTAACCGATGCCGCCTAACTCACACATATAACCGTTAATAATACCGTGCATTACTAGTAAATAATTGCCTTTAGTGGTGGAATTTACTACAACTTTTAATGCCCAATTAGCTCAAATCATACGTACTACAAAATGAAAACACACTTACCCTTTTTAAGGTAGTGGCAACTATATTGCCTCCACCTTTTTTAACCGTTCAAAATAGTGATTACTTTGCTATAGATAAAAAAATATGGCGTTTCATACTTTGAATCGAACAAGCTTGAATATTTACGAAAAAAATTAGATGTGTTCGTACAAAAAGGTTCATGAGCAATGACACACGTATACCGACTACATCACACTTCTTCTTGTTTTTTGTTTTTCATGGGTAGGTACTACCAACTAGTGTAGCGTACGTGGAAACATTAGGTCAAAGCGTCTCAACATTGGGAGAGGTATAGGCCTCTGGACATAGGTCCAGCAGTGTCCCTGTGTCCTTATTGTTTGATTAAAAGGTATTTTGAGTATCGGAGTTGATATTAGAAACAGTTTTTTAGGTGCTTTGAGTAGGTACACATAAATATACCTAATAACAATAAAAGAAATCAGATGGACTTATTCAGACTTTGTAATTCAAAAAAAATCATAATATTGTACCTACTGTGTGTTATAAATTATAAAGATGTTTCTTTATAAGTATACACGTGGACGTAATTATCTTTTCTCTTAATTTTTCTCGAATGGGTAGTAAGGGTGATCCAACCACTTCTTCTGAGGGATAGTTCTGTAGTTCTTGTCAAAACCTTTGAGAAGCTCTCGTTCTGTCGAAGTCAGTTCGAAGTCAAAGACGTCCAAGTTCTGTTCGATGCGTGACTTCGTCACAGACTTCGGCAGAGGCACCACATCGAGTTCGATCTGAAATTTACAAATTGATTACATTATAATGATAGAGGTTCTGAGGAATTGTTGGAAATGATGCTGCTCTCTCTGGTCAAGGACTCCATCCTCACAGTTTGCGACTGGATACGGCGTAGACTGTGTGGTATGAAAGAAACTTCATCCCGCACAAGCTGTGGTGCACAGCAGCTGTCCTCAGCCGTCCTTACATATGGCAGGGGCCTGGACTTTATAGGATAGTTTAGATTTTTCTGAAGTTGATGTGTGAGAATTTTTCTCTCTTTCGGAGGGGGGGAGGGGCTGAGGCGGTGGGCCCTGGGCACATGCCCCGAGTGCCCCTATGGTAAAGACACTTGTAGCACGTGGGTACACAAACTAGAGTTGTGCTGACACGGCCACCAGTCGATCGATGGTTTCATTTGAGCTCAGCTATCACCCAACTCAATATGCGACTGACACGCATTTCTGATACGGTAAATATACACTCGTTATTAGACTAACCCCCCCATTACAACATAACAAAACATAAACTAACGCCTATATCCCCGAAGGGGTAGGCAGAGGTGCTTGCACCCACATTTCGCTAGTTTATGTTTAGGACCCAATGAAATAGGTGGCGAGCATATTGCCATTTACCAGTTACTTATAAACCTGAGATAAATACACACATAACTTCGAAAAGCATCGAAAAGTCCATCCATCCCCCATTACGTTGGACCAAAAATCATAGTTGTCGAAATGTGGGTGTTAAAACACCTCTGCCTACCCCTTCTTGGTGTTATGTTCAGGTGCCACTTACCAGGTATCTCAGCGCGACTTGTGGTACAGTCTTGTTGTACTTGTTGGCTATCTGGACCAGGGCCGGGTCATCGATCCTGGGTGGAGGCGCGTCTGCTGCTGCCTTGCTGTAGAACAATGAGCCGAAGGGGGTGTACCCTGTGACGGTGATCTGCTTCTCTTTGCAGTAGGACAGGAGCTCAGGTTGCTGGAGGTTGAGATTTAGCTGAAAAGGAAGGAAGCCATTTTAAGAAGGATTATAAAAAATAAAATATTTTCTTGCTTTATTTTACTTTTTCTTTTCATTTGATATTAATTTTATTGTTCATTATTTTGTTGATATGCCTAGATAAATAAATAAATAAAAAGTAAACAATTGCACCACATAACAATGAAATACAGATTTATTCCGTGATATGCACCCATTACCTAATCCGGTAATTTATAGTCTGTATCACAATGTCAGTTAACGATATTTAATATAGCAAGAATTACAATGGATATTACATTATATTGTTCCATATTCCTTGATAGTACTTAATCAAAATATTTAGCAAGAAGCACGCGGGACTCATTCCAAGTGGAGTTATGTAGGTACATACTATTTGGAATAAGTCCCGTCTGCTTCTAGATAAATATTATACATTATAACTTACGTGTCAGAATACGAAAATGTAAATAGCGCGATGTACGATCAAATTACTTCCTCCACTCCATACTAGATGGCGCTACACTATATTTTTTTTTTACTTTATGTTTTTGGCATTTTTCTGACCGATGACTATATTTAAAAATGACTGTAAAGTCATTCATTGTGACCGATAGTTCGCATGATTGTCGGTAGATGGCTCCCATCATCGCCCCTAAGATGGTTGTATAGGAGAATTTCGATAATTCAGACGAGGCTTCGTAGCTTAGCCGTCAGAGCGTTCCCCCTGTAAGGGAAAGATCGCAGGTTCGAATCCGGTCGAAGTACTTTTTCCTATCTTTTGATTTGAACAGTCAGCATAGGCACTAATTACTTTTCAAAATTATCTGCTACACCATTAAGTAGGTATTCAAATCCTTAAACTCACCTCCACTTGTAACGCTGCCGGTTTCTCCAACCCTAGGTCCAACAACCTCTGAAGTTGTTCCTGGTTGAAGTTTGACACTCCGATGGACCTGGTGAGCCCTAGGTTCTTGGCTTCGATCATCCCTCGCCATGTCTCCACGTAGTCAGTGTAATCATACGTCCCGTTTTTCTGTGAAATTTGATAACAAAATGTTATTATAGCGACACGTTACTTGTTGCTTGCGCAAAATTAGGCTTGCACAAATATATTCTCACTTGTGGTGGACACTTTTCACACCGCACCATTAAGTCTTGGAATTCCTTACCAGCTCACGTGTTTCCTTTTTCCTACAGTCCCGGTTCTAAGCGCCACCATTATAACACTGTACGTGTTTGTTTGTACCCTCTTTCCTGAAACTTCGCCTTCAGCTTACCATCAGGCGGGGTGAAGTCAAATTCATCCTGCCTGATGGTAGGCTGTCACATATCAACTTGATGTGCCCTAAATACATAAAAACGAAGTATCATATATGGGTTCTGTTCTGTTCTCGGCGATATCAACTGCACTTTCCGTCGCTTCATTCAGGAAGGCTACTGTGCAGGTGTGGGGGTAAAGCGGGCACGTCAGGGGGTGGTCCAGCTTTCCAACCAAAACCTGGGGTGCAATAGCTATGTAGGGTACTCACATGTTGTCCTACAGGCCAATGTATGAGGTACAAGTCTACATAGTCGAGGTTCAGGTCCTTCAGCGATTGGCGCAGGGTGGGCACCACCTGGTCTTTAGCGTGGGCGTCGTTGAACAGCTGTGGATGCATCAGAATAATATTATTAGCTTTAGTTTATAGTCTGATGATACAATAAAAAAATCACCTTGAAGTCTCACTTAATCGGGTTTCACTGTATGTGTGTGTTAAATAAATACATAAATAATATATAAATAAATAAATGTATAAGTACAAGTATGTGTGATTATTGCTTGGGTTTATACCTTAATATATCTTCGTATATGTATTTTCATGTAGGTACACAAAACTTCGCCTCTCTTTGCATTGAAATTCCTCTGTAAATATCTACTATGTAAAAATAAGTCGGGTTTTCCTTCCTGACGCTATAACTCCAGAACGCACGAACCGATTTCCACGGTTTTACATTCGTTGGAAAGGTCTCGGCTCCGTGAGGCTTATAGCAAAGAAAATTCAGGAAAAATTTCAACAGAAGAGTGGGAAAATCATTTTTCACATGGCGAAACGGAGTTCGCCGGATTTGCTAGTCATCTCTTTTTTTTTTATACCACTTAGGTGGCAGACAAGCACACGGCATCTCATATATGTATTGTATTAATATTATTTATGGGTACAGTCACGAAATAAAGATACCGGCACAAATAAGAATAAAATAAATCCGAAAAGACCACCTCAAAATCTCGCTAAACTTCAAGCAAACTTTCCAAGTAACAAATGATTGTAGGCAAGTACTCATAATCATAGGTAGATAAGCTACGATCTGTACCTATATTATTTATAATACCCTAGTAGGAAATGCTGATATTACTAGTCACGTACATTCCCAGATTGCTGAATTGATATTATTTTATAATAATTCTGTATATTGTGAGTCACGGCTTACAGCGTGATTAATTTCACTACATAGTATAAAACAAAGTCGCGTTCTCTGTCTCTATATCCCTCCTATGTCCCTTTGTATGCTTAAATCTTTTAAACTACGCAACGGATTTTGATGCGGTTTTTTTTAATAGATAGAATGGTTAAAGAGGAAGGTTTATGTACATAACATCATGCTAAGACCAACAGGTGCGGAGCAGGAATGAAAAATGTTGCAAAAACGGGGTGACACAGACGAAGTTGCGCGGGTCAGCTAATTTCTAGGTGGCGTTGTGTAGATTGTCCTAGAATATTTATTTATTTATCACTCACCTTAGTAGTAACGAAAACATCTTCTCTCTTCACTCCTTCGGAGAACTTCTTCGTGAGTGCCCGCCCGACTTGGTCCTCGATGCCGTATATGAGTGCCGTGTCGATGTGGGTATACCCAGCCTCGATTGCCCACAGCACTGCCTGTTCTACTTCATTCCCTTTAGGTGTTACACGACCCTGGAGAGAAGAGAAGTAGGTAAAGCTGAAGAGTTTATTTATTTGGACGTGGTAATCTGATGACCCACTTCCACTAATGTGACAACCATGGTGTCCCCATCTAGCCCCTGGGTATGAAAAGACGCGCTTTGCGCTGCCGCCGCGGTCTGCTTTTGTTAGGGTGACAGGCAGCCCCACCCGTCACCTACAGGCCCGCGGTCATGGAGAACGTAGGTCATTCTGAGACATTATCAAACCACTGGGATTACATAAAATGCCTTGGAATATTAGACTTTACTGCTATGCAATTTAAGTCTTAAATTAAATGGCATCATGTGGAGTGAAGGCAACGATATTATGAACTCTATTTCATTTGATTTTGAACTTTAATCCTTCATGATAAAGCCGATAATTCAATGGTAGTTTTTATAATCTCAGTGATTTGACAGTGGTTAACAATTAGTAGGAAGACATGACTACATGTTTAGACGGACACGCCGATGAGAAGACCATACCACAATACGAATAGGTGGGTCCTATTCGTCAAGCGGAGCCAAATAATGAAGTAATACCTTTGAACTAAACCCCAGCCACGTGCCCAACGCGAGCGCTGGCATCTCCTTGCCATCATTGAGGGTGACGACTGGTACCCGAGCTGCGACTACCTGAAATTTTATTACAACCTCATCACTATCACTACATAGTATAAAATAAAGTTGCGTTTTCTGTCCCTATTTGTCTTGTCCCTTTGTATGCTTAAATCTTTAGAACTACGCAACGGATTTTGATGCGGTTTGTTTTAATAGATAGAATGGTTAAAGAGGAAGGTTTATATGTATATAACATCATGCTACGACTAACAGGTGCGGAGCAGGAATGAAAAATATTGCAAAAACGGGTTGACGCAGACGAAGTCGCGCGGGTCAGCCAGTAAATATTAAAATGTAGAAGAAATTATAGCAGTAGCCTAGTGGTATGGGTAGTGGACTGCTGAGACGAGGTCTCGGGTTCGATCCCAGGTTTACTATGGCACACACCAATGACTGCGATGCTTTTCGAAGTTATGTGTGTATTTATCGCAGGTTTATAAGTGCCCGGTTAATGGCAATAGGCTCGCCACGTATTACATTGGTACCTAAACATAAACTGGCGAAATGTGAGTGCTAGCACCTCTGCCTACCCCTTCGGGGATATTTATGTTATGTTATATTCATTATAGCAGTCGATTGTGTTCAGGCAAGACAGCCTCTGTAGCATTGGGGTAGTGAACGTGACGGTTATACAGGGGACGCGGGTTCAATTCCCACTCAGGGGGCTATTAGCATTAGTCTAGTTGTATTTCGAAGGGTGAAGCCATTCGTCCTTGTTTTATTACGATATCGCCAATGAGTTGAGGAGGTTAGATGGCAGTCGTTTCACGGTAAATATCGAAGACTGGAAAAAGTGGAACACGGACTCCGAAGTGACAACTTCGAATGCAACAATTTGAATTTGAATTAGATTGATTGATCCCTTGCCCCCCCCTCAATACACTTTCTAGTAATGGATTTCCGCCATGTAACTCCTACTTCAATATTCTGAGAATATTACGTAAAGTAGCATTTTCACTATCGCTGCTTAAATATATGCCATCGAAGAAACCATCCCCTCCAGTTTCCCTCCCGCCTCCAATATATTATCTGACAATAGATTACACAATATTGGACCAGGAAATACAGACCTTGAACTCTGTATACCAAACGATAACTTATATCGATAAGTTTACGTAACGAAATGTGAACCAAAATGGACGTTATCATTATAATAACACCGGTGTATGTACAATTATTATAATACCTACACTTAGGTGCGTGAACGTCCAGATGGCGGGACCCTGCCAAATTTTGTGAATATCATGCGATGAGGATTTAATACACTTTATCTATAGTTTCATACTTTCGTACTAAAATTCTACATCCATAAAATTACTAAATATCATACAAAGAAAGTGGTCCCGCTATTTTGACGTCATAATGGCGGGACCACTAGGACTAGGTCGAGCCCCCGGGTATCGAGTAGCGAACTTGCGCCGTCGCGGCCTCCTAAAAGCGTGATGCATAACACTGGATTTCCTATATGTGTACTCGTGTTTGGAATATCTAAGTGAGTTTTTAAGCATTCAATACACGTGAAAAGAATACAATTACAACCTTTATTTACATTTCCTGTGTCCCATTACGAGTGTAATGACTTATTTATTGAACAGGAAATGTAAATAAAGGTTTAAATTTGATCAGGACGGACACAAAGATACAGGCGAAAGCCGATCGTGGGGCCCTAGACAAGAATCGTTTTGTAGAATGGAGTAGATTAGATTGATTAATGTATGGGATTGACTTTCGTTCACGCCTGTCATTAATGTCATAAACGTCAAAATATATGTCAATCCCATACATTGTAATTCTATTCCATTCTACAAATCAGCCACAATCGAATTGCCATTTGTCTAGGCCCCCTGGCCATGACCTCTAGTCAACGTGGTATTCATTGATGGAATCGCGTAGAAGCGAACCGTTTTCAATTTGCTATCAATGGATTACTTGACACTGCGGTGATTTTAATAATAAAAATATATGAAATAAAAAATATTTAATCACAAAGATTCAAATTTTATTAAGGATCGAGGATTAAAGTGGACATAAAAGTGTAAAAAGATCCATCAATGGATTTTTTTAATGGATCTTAGAGTGGACATGGTGAAATTTTTGTAGTCATATTACAGATTTATGTCAATCCCATATATTTTACTAAGCGATTCCACTGGCGTTTTCGCCAATAGAATGTATTTTTTTCTAGAGACCCAGCTTTACTCTATATCGTTATAATTCCGACATCGTAACAAGCGTCTTCATTAGTTTTATCGAAGTAGCAAATAAATAGTTCATTTAAAAAACTGTTAGAAATAATAAAACTGCGATATCGATATATTCTGCAGTGTTAAATTTTTAGGGTTTTGAATACAGTATCCGTATGTCAGCAAAGGCGTGTGATAGCAAATCATAGAATTAGTCAATGGATTGATTTGAAATTTTGAGTAATCATTACATTAATTATATTATGAACCTAATAGGGATTAAGATAATTTCCTCTAACGCCACTGAGGGTATCATTCGAAATACAATGATTCCACATGAAACCACTGGGGATTTTATTTTTATGTGAAACATGGGGAAATAACTGACTGTTTAGTTTTCTTTAAAGTTAGTAGTTTAATCAGAAACGGATATATTTAATCAATATCAAATAGAACTAGCCATCGATTCACTAAATTACCTACGTTTGTAAAATGTGTGATATCAAAAGTTACGAAAACTTATTAAGTATAGAATTTGCAAATCGAATAGAAAACGATTCTAACTATTATATAAAACTGATTCTCAAGGTTTAATGACCTTACAAAACGTGTAATATTATCGTGACTGGAATCGTGCTTTTGCCTAAGTAACTTATAACCAGATTTAGTACTAATAAAATAAATAAACTTACGTATGCGCAAATTAATAACAAAACAATATTCAACCACGTCGCCATCTTCACTGATGCACACAATTCTAGTAAAATCTCAGTTTAAAATGGTCACTTATTTATTTAAGTTTAGTCTTTGACCTTTTCTGATAATGGTCTTGTGTTGCTACCAAGCGCACGGCCGTATGCTGGCGAGGTTGGATACAGATTGGCGAGGTGAACAACATCCCGATATAGGCACAACCGAGGTGTGAAGTGTCTAGGCTTATAGTACAACCGGTTTGTACTCAAAACTGTTTTTAGCGCTATCGAGAAACTATCAGGAATCATATTTTTATTTGGATTTATAGATTCATTTTGTTTATACAACTTAGGCCGCTGACAAGCACGCGGCCCACCTGATGGTAAGTGTTCACCGTGCCTATGGGCGAGTGTAATACAAGAGGAATAATACTAATATTGAAATAAAACCACTTTTTCACCCGATTAAGACCTAGAGGATTATAATTTTTGAGGAGTCATCTCGATAGAGAGGGCCCTGGGTCTGCCGCGGTGCGAGGGATATGTTCGCTGCTATCTCACCTCCGGCAACTACAACACCCAAAGATGGTGTGCCTTTTAGTCGGTTCGAGTCCGACATAACCTCTCTCTACGGCTCCGGTGGGATTGGTATCCGTGCGGATTTCGCGGACGGAAAACATACATTATAATTTTGACAGGCTATATTATGTGTGTATGTAGGTTAGTGGTATGGGTAATGGACTGCTGAGACGAGGTCTCGAGTTCGATCCCAGGTTTACCATGGCACACACCAATGACTTTTCGATGCTTTTCGAAGTTATGTGTGTATTTATCGCAGGTTTATAAGTGCCTCGGAGAGCACGTTAAGCCGTCGGTCCCGGTTGCCATACAAACATCTATGGCAGTCGTTACGGGTAGTTGGAGCCCTCAAAAGTCCAACCAGCCTAACTTGGAACTTCGATATCGCCATTGGTCATTAGACCATTGGTTGTGGAGGTCAGATGGCAGTCGCTTCACGGAAAATATCGAAGTTCAGCCGCATCACAGTTAGACTGGAAAGCCGACCCCAACTGAGTTGGGAAAAAGGTTCAGGGAATGATGATGTAGGTAGGTTAACGAAACCCGTGTATTAACGCGATCATATAGTAATAGTTACAATAATTTACCTTTTGATTTGCTTCATTAATTCATTTGAAGAACTCAGCTTGTGACTACTGCTTGTGCATCCTGGCCGAAACATCAAACAAATAAAAAGATAAAATTATTGTATTTACCATAATTATCGCGATAATTCCCGGGTGTTCAAAGTTCAAAAGTGTACCTATATGTAATATGTAGGCTTGTCTGATGACTAAAGTTATCCTTTAGGAACAGTGTGTGACTGACATTTTTTATTTCTTTTTTATTTATGTCACGTCAATTTGACTTCACCTCGCCTGAAGTTAAGCTGAAGGCAAAGTCTCATGAAAGAGGGTCACCATTGCAAACACATTCAGTGCTACAATGGTGGCGCTCAGCTTGACGGCCTCATCAGAATGATGCTTTTCCACGCCCGCGCCCCGCTTAAAGGACTGTAGGAAGAAGGAAACACGTGCGCCGGCAAGGAATTCCAGGACTTAATGGTGCGGCAGAGAGAAGACATATCGTATCTTTACACAAACAACTGTAGACTGCAATAGACCATTTAATTGATTCACTTTTTAATGGTTAATGAATACATTAATAACTCGAACCGTATGAACCTGGGACCTTTTGTTTCAATATCTTCACATAACAGAACAGAAGCCGCCACTCTGCTTACATAATTTCTTTTTGTACTTGCTGTAACCACACTGAAAGACAACAAATATTTTTTGAGAAATATGTTAATAATACCTTCTTACATTAATTGCACTATCTACTAGCTTTATCTTAATAAATTGAAAAATGAATCACTACATAGTATAAAATAAAGTCGCGTTTTCTGTCCCTATTTTTCTTGTCCCTTTGTATGCTTAAATCTTTAGAACTACGCAACGGATTTTGATGCGGTTTGTGTCAATAGATAGAATGGTTAAAGAGGAAGGTTTATATGTATATAACATCATGCTACGACTAACAGGTACGGAGCAGGAATGAAAAATGTTGCAAAAACGGGGTAACGCAGACGAAGTTGCGTGGGTCAGCTAGTAAATAATATAATATAAAATTACTAACTAATAACAGATACTAATACATCGGCAGGTTTTTAGTCCATAGTATTATCTTTCCCCTTAAATATATATAAGAAATGAAAAACGTGATAGGGTTAACTGAGCGCCACCATTGTAGCACTGAACGTGTTTGCAATGGTGACCCTCTTTCATGGGACTTTGCCTTCAGCTTAACATCAGGCGAGGTGAAGTCAAATTGACGTGCCATAGATAAAAAAAAAAAAAAAAAAAAAAAAAAAATAACTGTAGCGTGATGGGGTTCATCTCTAGAGCTATGATTTTCACTCTAGCGTGATGAAGGTCACGCTAGCGTGATCGGATTGTCTCTTGCGTCTTGGGGTTCACTTGGGGTCCTGTTAACTACTCAACCAACATATAATTATTGCTAACTTTGAGGCTCTTAGTTGGACCGAACACGTTGAACGAAACCTTTGGTTTTGGTTTCGGACAGCTCGAGCAGAAGTTACAGCAGTCCGGTAAAGGTTCTGGTGGCGGCATCTGGTAGGGAAAAGAGAAAAGTAAAAGGTAAATATGTTTACCTAGGGCTGAGGTGTCATAAAGGCGGTAGGGAAGACGAGAGGTAAATTCTTGTTAGTGGGAGCTAATCTTTACACCAAAGCACACAGCAAATTCTGCTTTGGCGCCTTACATTTACGCAGCTAATATTTCTGGACATCGTTTATCAAGAAGCAATACTTGACAATATGCTGGGAGGGTTAGTATTTGTTACTTAGTATTTTTCTTTGACACACGTGCTGTCTTGGTCCTTTCTCTTAGGACCTACAAATTAATATTACGCTTTATCACACGTTAGACATAAAAATTATGTTTAAATTTATTATGTATGTACGTAAGTATTCATACCTCACAGCAACACGATCCCAGGACCTCTGAATCATCAATGGGTACTTGAGAATGTCCGGTATACAGTAAATCTTCTTTCCAAAGAGGTACTTTGCATTTCTTCGATACACAAGGGCCACATGTCGAACGTTTTTTAGCCATAGAAGACCGATATCCCGTAAAAAGACTCAGTTATGATGTCCAGTACCTATCAATAGTTCTGTGTAGTCGGTTTTTAGATAGCAATATTTATAGCTAGTCGGGTTTTATGTTTACGTGATTTGTTAGTAGTATATTATACAGAATTAAGTTCTGAGAAATAGGTTTTAGACAGCAAAATGTGTAAATAATCGGTATTTTTATTAGCTAGTGCTGTTGGTAGCTGGCTTTTATATAATCAGTTTTAGAGAGCAAAATGTGTAAGTAGTCGGTAAGTAATCGGTTATTTTTGTATGTTATGGTTCTTGCTAGTCGATTTTCCAGTAGCAAGAGTTTTGCGTAGTCAACAGGCTTGTTGTTGGATAACAAATATTGTTTGTACTTGATTGATTCTTAGCCAGGTTTCAGTGTTTGACTTTCTGGTAAGCAGGAGTTTTACGTAGTCGGTTTTTTTGTGAGCCAGAGTTCTTGATAGTCCTATTTTTGTCTTGCAATTATCCAATCCATTCAATGGAATTGAGCTGCGGTTGAGAGGTAGTTTTTGAGTCAGACATTTATTTTATTCAGACAGCGGCTGGTCGGGTTTGTCCTTTGGTTTGTATGTGTAGATAAACAGTTGAGCTAGGATTGGGGCCAGCATTGTGATATGGTGATGGATTTGCTGTTTAATTGTAATTTAAAATTTACAGGAAATTTGACATGGTGTGGTTTTGAATGGTTTGAAGGTTGACAGATATTTTCGTGAAATTAGTAAAAGACAAAAAAGAGCTATTCAAGAGTTTGATCACTAAAAGAATTTAAAAAAATAAAATGTGGAGTCTTTGGAAGTTTAGTATATGACTGTCTGCGGCTTTACCTCGCGTATAACCGAAAACATGCAATTTTATGGGCGGCTAAAAACACCATAATGTTCATTTTTTGTTATATCTGTCATGACATGGCCGTGGATTACGTTATGAGACGGGTTCAACGCTGGGTGTCACTTCGGAAACAATTAAATCGAAAATAAAGGGAAAGAGTTAGCAAGTCCCACAATTCGAAGTGTAAACCTCCGGGTGCAGTAAGGAATACCGTTAGATTGATGCTGGGAAAAATTATTTATTAATTTATTATACCACCTAAATTGCATATAAGCTCATGGCCTAGGTACCTGATGGAAAGTAGACCTATGTGCAGAAGACACAGTATAGGTACAGACAAGGTTGAATATCCGCGTGATATATTCTCTTCTATGATCTATTATACATATATTTTGATGTATTCTTGTCATGACTTGACAGCTCTGACTTCATATATATCATCTATGGCTCTGACAACAGTATGTCTTCAAAGCAACAGGGAATTTTGTACAAAACAGAAATGTAAACACAAGTAATCCAAATAAATACAAAAAAAAACCTCCAAAATGATGAGCCAATTTTTCGCTTATTTTCTAGTATACTCATACGTACCTAAACAGAAGGACAAACCTTTAATTTATAGACTTGCACGCAGATAAAGGTAGTATTTCTATAATAGATGATTTGAAACATGGGAAATAACCTTCAATAAAGGATTTACAAAGGTAAAACATGACTTCAGATGATCTTTTGAACCACAGATTGGACGCTTCTTTAATTAATATAATTATTTAGATACTAGTGAAGTCTTAAGGTTATAAATCAATGATATTTAATTATACTCAACGATATTTAACGATAATAGTTGATACTCAACGATATTTAACTATAGTCATACATAGAATACTCTAATTCAAAAGTTAATCGCTATTAATTAACGGTAGATAATAAAGTTGTTGTAAGCAAAGTACCTCACGAAAGACCATGTTCACGCCTTGTTCTATCCAGGGTAAGCAGATATAACATTCCGCTATATGCTTTTATCTTCACGAGCTTCCTCTACTATTAAGAAATAAAACAAGCCACTCAATTTCGCGTTTCGGCTGAGTGAATGAAATAGTTCATTCATACTTCCAAAGATTATTTTACGTTGAAATCAGCTATGGATTGGAATAGACCGAGCAAGCTGCTTCGTCCAAACCCTGATTGGGAAGAAGACTTGTTTCAAACGTGTGTGGTTGGACCCGTGGAGAGGGCGAGACTTAAATTGTATGTCGAAGATGTTAAACAGAGGAAACCGAAGAAGGAATGTTACTGTCAGGTGAGTTGTTTCTTATTTGGGTTTCTATCTGAAAAGGAGAAAATGCATTGTCCATCTGTTCTGCCGCGTCTACATTTACGTAACATTTTACCGTGACAGTGTCAGAAGTGCGTGTCAGTCGCGTATTTAGTTGCGTGATAGCTTCACCCGGGGCCTCGCTCTTGCAGGGGCCTCGTGTCAAGCAAATTTAAAAAAATACAGATTTTTTTAACTACCTATTCTTCTTTTTATTTAAAACTTTTGATTTTGATTCTTAATTATTAAATATTTATTATTAATTATTTATTAAGGTCAGGTATAACATAACGGTAAATTAAAATAAAGTTAGTTAACTAATTCAATCATTCATCATATCGCGTAGGTATTTTAAAATTATTTCTTTATCTGTATGATTTTAGCGTTTCTCGTCAATCATAATCATATACCTACCTACCAAACAACTAGACCTACTTGCGTATCACATAGGTACTTTTTCGGAGCCTCGCAATGGGCCGTCGCTGCGTACACACTCAACGTCATGTCTTGATGCCACGCTGTCCGGTCCGCTGTTCATGTCACAAATCTGGACGCACCTCAGGATTTAAGGAACAGTCTTTTCCTTTATAAACAAACCATGCTGAATATTCCTTTCTTTTCAGGATGGCAGTGCAGGCGTGGCACCTCATATCACACTAAACAACGGCATCACTATGCCCAGTTTAGGACTTGGTACTTTTGTGGGCTTTGACGCAAAGGTAAGTTTGTTATAACGCCATCTGTTGGTCAATAGAAATAAACACTACAGCACGAAAGTATAGCTATTAGTTCGGAAAATTTACGATAGAGGCCGATATAAAACTTACAATTTCTAATATTATTTTTGTTCGTTTTCATTCGAAAGTAAAGAGTTTGTTATCGCGATTACTAGTTCAACTTGATTTATTTTTGTGTTGTGATAGATTGTTATTATCTACCTGAATAAGTCTTAAGTTTTACATTCAGTTTCACTTAGTCTGGAACTAGATGGCGCTATTTGTATCCTATGGAGTTGCTTTCCTTTCAATATTGGCAGGTTATACGATAGACCCTGTTAACGACCTATAAGAGTTAGTTAGTTACCACATAAAAAAAAACCCACTAAGAAAATATGACGTACCTAACTACAGGGTGTTCCACTGCCGATTGAAAACTATGACACGCGAGTGGCCGTGGAGGTAGCCATCGACGCCGGGTACCGCCTCATCGACACCGCCAGCAAGTATCAAAATGAAGACCAGGTAATATCCTTTAAGCTGGTAGTTGGCGGTCCTGCTGATTGTCAGTATAGCCTTTATATAACATAACATAAACTCACGCCTGTATCACCGAAGGGGTAGGCAGAGGTGCTAGCACCCACATTTCGCCAGTTTATGTGTAGGGCCCAATGTAACCGGGCACTTATAAACCTGCGATAAATACACACATAACTTCGAAAAGCATCGAAAAGTCATTGGTGTGTGCCATGGTAAACCTGAGATCGAACTCGAGACCTCGTCTCAGCAGTCCATTACTCATACCACTAGGCTACCGCGGTACTTTATATAGTTGGTATTGCGTAAATTGCGTATTCAGGTCTCTTTAGAGGGGTGTGCGGGGGGGGGGGGGGTCGCCAATCAACCAATCAAAGAGCAAAACTAATCACGGATTCAAAGCGGTCATTGGTTAATCCCTTAGCACGAAAACCTACAACTACACAAAGAATTGACTACTAAGACGAGGTCTCGGGTTCGATTCCAGGTTTTACTATGGCACACACACCAATGACTTTTTGAAGTTATGCCTGTATTTATCGCAGGTATATAAGTGCCCGGTTAATGGTAATAAACTCGCTACCTATTACATTGGGACCTAAACATAAACTGGGGAAATATATAATATAGGCAGTTTATATGTGAAATTCTAACAAGTTAATGAAATAAATGTTTGACACATTTTAAGCATAATATAACAGTAGTATCCTGAGTATCTGACAAACGCTGACTATCCGAATCTCACTATGGAAGTAAAGTAAGATTGAAATAATATTACTTTTATAATGGTGGTGGTAGGGCTTCGTTTGTAGTAACTTTATAACATTTTCAATATAATTGTCCAGGTAGGACAGGCGATTAAGAACAAGATAAAAGAAGGCATCATCAAGAGGTCGGACATGTTTGTCGTTACGAAGGTTAGTCACTTCCATTTGATGGTATTTTTTTTTTATCTATGGCACGTGAATTTGACTTCACCTCGCCTGATGTCAAGCTGAAGGCAAAGTCTCATGAAAGAGGGTCACCATTGCTACAATGGTGGCGCTCAGCTTGACGGCCTCATCAGATGCTTTTTCACGCCCCGCTTAAAGGACCCGGGACTGTAGGAAGAAGGAAACACGTGCGCCGGCAAGGAATTCCAGGACTTAATGGTACGGCAGAGAAAAGACTCACCGAACCGTTTGGTTCTTGATGGAATACTCTGTACCGTATGCGAGTGACACCTAAGCCCTGCATTTGACTTTTGGCCTGTTTACTCTGACTGTCTGCCATAGACTAAAGCTTGTGTTAACGGACCTAAGCACCATGTATGACGTGAAGATTTAGGTGACAGGCAAGACATAACCTCTCTAACCAGCTCCGGCGGGAACGGGGGTATCCGTAGGGATTTTTCGTACGATTAAGAAAAAAAAAGGTGGCAGACAAGTATATGACCCACCTGATGGATAAGAGGAACACTGAGAGCGTCACACTTATGCTCTCGACCTTTTGGGTACCTTCTATTGCTCTTCTTAAATAAACCCCATATAGTAGTCGCTTGGAACAACCACAGCAGGGAGTTCACTCCACAGCTTGAGCGTGCACGGGATGAAGTTCCCTTATAATGTTCTGAAGCGATATTTTTTTTTTTTTTATTTATGGCACATCAATTTGACTTCACCTCGCCTGATGTTAAGCTGAAGGCAAAGTCTCATGAAAGAGGGTCACCATTGCAAACACCAGTGCTGCAATGGTAGCGCTCAGCTTGACGGCCTCATCAAATGCTTTTTCACGCCCCGCTTAAAGGACCCGGGACTGTAGGAAGAAGGAAACACGTGCGCCGGCAAGGAATTCCAGGACTTAATGGTGCGGCAGAGAAAAGACTCACCGAAACGCTTGGTTCTTGATGGAATATTCTGTACCGTATGCGAATGACATCTAAGCCTTTCGTTAATCGTTATGGCATGTTTATAATAACTCCAATACGTCGTCTAGACGTCAACGTTTCAGGTATCGTGGATGTCAGGTTGAGTGTGAGTGTGTTGTGTGTGTATCTAGATAGATGCATTATTATTCTGTCAAGGAAAAACTGCCGAATGTTTAAATGGAATGAACAACTTATTATTATAGTACGGAATAGCAAGCTTGCTATGAACTTGCGATCACGAATTCTTCTTCCCGCAGCTATCAAACCGCTGCCACGCCAAGGATGCAGTGGTTCCAGCCCTGAAGGAATCTCTCCAGAGGCTGGAGCTGGACTACGTGGACTTGTACCTGATCCATTGGCCTGTAGGGCTCAATGTAAGAATAAATTCACAGTATGTAGTTACTTAAAAGCCTAAAAAGCCGCGGTAGCCTAGT
The DNA here is from genome assembly GCA_963691645.1 of Pelosia muscerda. Lineage (NCBI taxonomy): Eukaryota > Metazoa > Arthropoda > Insecta > Lepidoptera > Erebidae > Pelosia > Pelosia muscerda. The sequence continues at coordinate 8,341,589 of OY829126.1, read as the reverse complement.
GGTATGGGTAATGGACTGCTGAGACGAGGTCTCGGGTTCGATCCCAGGTTTACCATGGCACACACTAATGACTCTTCGATGCTTTTCGAAGTTATGTGTGTATTTATCGCAGGTTTGTAGCAATAGGCTCGCCACCTATTACATTGGGACCTAAACATAAACTGGCGAAATGTGGGTGCTAGCCCTTCGGGGATAAAGGCGTGAGTTTATGTTTTTATGTTATGTAGTTACCTATTTATTAATTTCTGTTTCGAGGAAGCAAGGAGATGAAATTTCGCGTCATTCTCTCGAATGACTTTTGAGAAATTCCAGATTGTCTCAGAGGATGTAAGCTGGCCTATAATGGTAGAAGAGTGGACTATATATAAATTCCCTTTCAATGCTTCCTGTACTATCAGTGCTCTTAGCACGAAAAACCATCGAATTAGTAATGTAAACGTATCGAGAGACCGGAGCATTGCGATTGGCGGGTTTCACGTACAAACATGTTCACATTTTAGGCTGCCTTTACATCACGAATTCGTGCTAAGGGCACTGTATAATGATGACAAAACCTTTTCTCCTGGTAACTATGCAGTTCTCTCCCAGGAAGACAATTCATACGATGAGACGGATTACGTGGAAACCTGGCAGGGTATGATCGAGGCCCGCGCCAGGGCCCTCACCAGGTCTATCGGAGTGTGCAACTTCAACCAACACCAACTCGACCGTATCATCTCACTGAGTAAGGTGAAGCCCGCTGTACTGCAGATAGAGGTACTTAAAGTCTTTTTTATTATTCCTTGCATTAGTCAAGGCCGGCACAGCAATCTGACCTCCACAACTAATTGCCGGTCTCTGTAGCATAGCGGTAGTAAATGCGATTGCTGCGCAGGAGGCGTATGTTCGATCGCCGCTTAGTGCAAATATTTGTATGTATGAATATGTCTATTTGCTTTGGTATAAGTGTTTCTATGTATTATGTGTATTGTATTTACAAAAGAATATATAATAGGTATATATACGCATAAGCAGAACCGATAATACAAGCTAGTTTATCAATGTTTACTGTGTTTCTAGATGGCGTAGTGTAGAATCCTAGAATATTTATTATCACTACATAGTATAAATCATAGTCGCGTTTTCTGTCCTTATGTCCCTTTGTATGCTTAAATCTTTAAAATTATGCAACGGATGATGATTGATGCGGTTTTTTCATAAATACATAGAATGATTAAAGAGGAAGGTTTATATGTATATAACCATCATGCTGCAACATGCGCACCGGTTGTGCGGTGCAGAAGTGAAAATGTTGGCAAAACGGGATGACGCAAACGAAGTTGCGCGGCCCGGGTCAGCTAGTTATTAATATAACTTACTAGCGATATCTGTTCTGTTCTATAATGATATCTCTCTTGGGGCTCCAATTACCCGTAAGACTGCTAGAGATGTTTGTATGGCAACCGGGAGCTATTGCAACGAGGTCTCCGTATCCGATAGACGGAGGATTCCAACCATGTTTAAAAAAAAATTGTACAGTCAACAAAGGAGATACAGTAAGTACCAATTTTTCATACAACGTTGTATGTAAATGTGGTACCGTATATATTTTGTTGACTGTACATTTTTTCTTTTTAATCGTTTATGAGCACTTTACTTTTTTAAAAGAAACTTAATAAGCACTTTTTGAGCACCTTTTCCATCCTTTTTATTTTTATGTTATAACCGACAGTATACAATAAATTTCGACTTACATTTCCGAAAACTCATTGATCAAACTAGTTATAGCTTTAAGGCAGTATTAATACTCTATTACCATTCTTCGTCAGCTAAACATGAACCTCCAGCAGCAGTCAATGCGAGCCTTCTGCCACTCACACGACATCACCGTGATGGCGTACACGCCCTTCGGCTCCCTGTTCTACCGGCGGGCGAGGGCCGACGCGCCCCCGCCGCGGACTGACACGCCAGTGCTCGCCAGAATCGCTGCCAACCACCACAAGACTGTTCCGCAGATCGTGTTAAGGTATCTTGTAAGTATCTGACAGACGTTGGAGCAAACGATTCTTACAATAAAGATCATTCTCTGAACCTTTTCCAACTCAGTTGGGCTCGGTTTTCCAATCTAACTGTGATGCGGCTGAACTTCGATATTTTCCGTGGACCTCCACAACCAATGGTCCAATGACCAATGGCGATATCGAAGCTCCAAGTTAGACTGGTTGGACTTTTGAAGGCTCCATCTACCCGTAATGACTGCCATAGAATGAGGTTTGTATGGCAACCGGGACCGACGCGACGGCTTAACGTGCTCTCCGAGCCACGACCAGACCAGTGCAAACCGCCATATTCATGGATACAACTTTTTGCACTGAACAGGGATCGAACCCACGCCCCGTGCGTAGCAGTCGCGTGCAATACCGCCACGTCACAGAGGCTTACAATGAAGACCATGAGAAGGTAAATGGAAAGTATGGACCGACTAGAAATGGAATGGAATGGTTGTGGAGGACGGAGTATCGGAAATATTGGCGCACATTGGTAGAGGCATATGTCCAGCAGAGGACTTTTTTATACCACTTAGGTGGCAGTCAAAGACGCGGCCCATGATGGAAAGTGGTTACCGTGGCCTATGGACGTTTGCAACACAAGGGGCGTCACATTCCTGCTGTCGACTATATAGAGAAGAGGGAGGAAGAGGAAGAGGGAAGGAAGACGATTAGGAGAGTCTCTGTGCTGTCAGTGCAGAAAACAAAGAAGGGTTTCTCGGTCTTCCCACTGACAACACGGCACCTCTCCAGTGAGTTCTGACTACCCTACTCAACGCCGGAAACACAACACAAGGTTATTATTAGCCGCCGTATTCTGGAACGAAGGTTTCTTTTTATACCACTTAGGTGGTAGACAAGCAAACGGCCCACCTGATGGGATGCGGTCACCGTGGCCTATGGACGTTTGCAACACCAGAGGCGTCACACACGTGCTGCCTACCCTGTAGAAACCTTCTAATGCCCTTCTTGAAGAACTCCATATTGTAGTCGCTTCGGAAAACCAAATTCAAATCTGCCCAGGTCAGGTTATTAGTAAGCTCTATTACTTATACTATAAAATAAAGTCGCCATTCCACTTCCAGCTGGAACTAGGAGTAGTACCGATCCCAAAATCGATAACTCCTGCGAAAAGCGAGATGAACATCGAAGTGTTCGACTTCCAGCTGACCTGGGAGGAGAGGGAGGTGCTCAGCGAGTTCGAGAGACATTACCGGATGTGGCCAGTCAAGTTCTGGATAGATTCTCCACACTACCCGTTTGAAAAATGAAACGTCGTCATCGTTATGTGTTTTCCTGATTGTATCCGAAGCCAAGAGGAACTCGGAGCTCAGGGTCCGCCTTCTAGTTTTTCCTCCTCGACCTCACACGATCCTGGGCATCCAAAACAGTGAGACCATTGGGATATCACCCTCCATAACGTCAAGACAGGATTTCTTAAGCCTACCACTGCTACATAATTGAAATCGAAAATAAAATGTATTGTCTAGAAGACCGTTGAAAATATTTTTTTTTTTTTATTCTGGTTTCTATTGGGTGAATATTAGTTGTGGCAACAGTATCTGCACCACGCCCACGAAGTCACGTGCAATAGTTAGTGTAATAACTTCGTCTGTCAGTTACGCTTTCACGTCTAAACCATTGTACCGAATTAGATAAAATTTGGTGTAGGGGGTAGGATAAATCTATGTCAAAATAAAAATAAAGTAACCACTTTTTGAGACTTGGGAAAAGTCAAAATCAATCGGGGTCTGTTTTTTAGTCTAAGATGCGATTCAACTCTAATATTATCCGTCAAACGACTGGCATCTAACCTCCACAACCCACTGGCGATAACGAAGTTCTGTAGTTAGACTAATTATACTTTTTAGAGCCCCAACTACCCGTAACGACTGCCATAGAATGTTCATATGACAACCGGGACCGACGACGCGCCCCGAACATACCAGTGCAAATAGTCATTCATTCATACTTTGAATGCAAAACAAAAATATCGTGTACAAATTATTATAATCTGAAGAGTGTTTATATTTCTCAAGCCCTCATTCCCTCCCTGCAACTTCAGCCGCACCCTCCCAGTAATATCATTAGTTTTGTTACAACTAGATTGTAAAATCATCCCTTACATAGCAATATATAAGAGAAAAACAATTTTATACATAGTGAAATGAAACTTCAGCATTTGGTCGGCCCTTTTAGATAAAGTTTAAATCGGAAACCAACTTTATTGCAATAGGAATAAAGTCTAAAATGCCTTGATGTTCATCTAAGTACATTTTGGCGCCACCCCAGACAAAGCTTCGCCAAGGAAAAAATATTTCCCGGGAGCTAAAGGTGTTTACTAACTAGAGTGTAACATTTTATATGAAGCGAACGTTAAAATTACTAGTGAATGTTATTTTGTCACTGAAGATAATGGTCACTTGGTGATATTAATGTTGCTGTTGTGAATATTATAGACTAGCTGAGACCTGCGGCTTCACCTGTGTGGCTTTCAGACTGTAATCTATCCTGTTCAGCTGTTAGATTCCTTTGTTACCAGCGCACCACTCAATCCATCCACCGGGGGATCGGTGTTTGTGAAAATGTTAAGGTATTAGGGATTGAATAACAAATACCCATATAACTCCACAAACTTTCACATGATGATATCGTAGTAGCATAGTAGGATGGTACTAGTGCATACGTTAAGAGCTCGGACTGAAAGAATAACATAGAAAGTTTAGAAGTATCCCGTGAAGCCACCTATAGTAATACTAAAATCGTCTCATTTCACTCGCACTTTTCCTGTTCACCGTACGCTTTGCACGAGTGCGAGCGAAATGGTACTACTATAGTTCAGGCGGCTTCACTCACTATTATAATATTCTTTTATTCTAAGTTGCGAGGCTAGAAAACTGCCGAGGTGGTAGTGGTTCAGTTTAGAAGGTAGTCCAATTTCTTTTTTTTTACTCTACAAAGGGATTTTCCTCGATTTAGATTGAAAAAACTAATGTTCCAAAAATAATCGAACTCGCAAACTTAAATAAGTAGAAATTTTATTGAATTCATTGGGCTGAGTTAATAAAAAACAACGTTAAATTTAAAATTATTGTAAACATCGTCCCAAGATAGTTGCATAGGAGAATTTCGAACAGTTAGAGTTATGTCCCTGTAAGAGAAAGATCGCGGGGTCGAGTCTCATCCGAGCATTCACTATTTCCGATCGGTTTGATACAGCATACGATAGCTTTAAAAAATCATTATAGCTTTTTACTCTTCTTCATAAAGGTGAAATCGCATCGGTTCCCAAGATCTGTGGGTATTGGTGCGCATTTTATTTAAAAGTACTATTACAGTTATTTCTTATTAATTGACCAAGAAGTGAAGTGGGCCAGTCTCCGTTTCGATTAGATGGCCGATTACTTCTTTGTCCCATATCCGTACCTATGTCTATAGGTGTATCAAAAGGGGGAAGTCTCTCTTGCGTTATTTATGAACCAGATGATTTTTGGTTCAAGATGACATGATTCTCGACAGGTCTCTAGTTCACAGAAATACTAAATTTCATTTTTATGTTCTACTCTAGATTACATGCACCCTTAAAAATATCTGTGCAAAAATGAATATCATAAACTTTCAAAAAGAAACTGTACCGTTTGCAGATACAGTAGAAATTACAATGGCAAAGATTAATGGCAGATAAACGCATACCACTTAAGTAGAAAAGTCAATACTTCAACTGCACAAGTTTGTTTTGCAAAAATCAACCTTAACCGGCACCAATTAGGTTTTATTTTTATTATATCGCAGAAGGACTTGTGACTTATCGAAGTCGCTGAAGTGAAAATCTTGGCGCCAGACGGGCCGGCGCCATCTTGCCGCATTTTCGTTTTCTATAGAGGCGCAGACATTATCCTGTTCGGCCTGCTTCCGCCTTGGTTCTATTATGCCAACTAATTTACTGTTATGGCCGCCTAACTTTGCCAATAAGATTTCTGTGGCTATCCCCGCGTCATTTATGCGCAGTTTAAGTATCCTACGATTGTATTGATAATATTTTTTACAAATGAAAACTCTTATAGTGAAGAATAAATCAAATAATTATTAGAAATTTATTTATGTATTTTCGCAAAGATGACGTTTTTTTGTATACATCTGGCCTCATATGATAGGTTATTAATTAGTGAAGTATCAAGGACGAAGATTACTTAAACATTATTTCGTAGAACCCGAAGTCTGTGTATTTATTTTTATTAGTTTACTAGCTGTTGCCAGCGGCTCCGCCCGAAAGGACTTCAGATCCCGTTCCCGCTGCTTGGACTTCTGGTCCCGTTGCCGCTGCTCCATAAAAACCTTCCGTAGTGTTCAAGGAACAAATGAAAAAAAGAATTACTCGAATTGGTCCAGCCGTTTTCGAGTTATGCGCTTAGGTACCTGCTTACCAACATATTTCCCGAATCATTTTTATATATTATATAGATTAAAACTTCATGCACTTATGTATACACACGGACTTAATACCTCAGTCATTCTCTACCAGTCAACTTTATAGGTGGGGTAGAGTAAAGAGGTAACAAAATGAATAGCCATAGGACGTCTACTGTAGGATGAAGGAAACTCGAGTGTTGGCAAAAAAATTCAAAGACTTGGTAAGCCGGTAAAGAAAAGAGTTAACAAACCGCTTGGTTCCTCTCATGCCACAGAGGTTGTCAAAAATATCTTCAGTGACATAACCATTTTTTAAATTTGACAGAACAATTTCATTGTTGTATCTGACGTGTCATCGCCAAAGTTTATCCCGTGTTCAACACAATTTTTTCACAGCGAATTTCATCACAAACCACAATGCGTTAAATTTTAAATTCTCACCCCAAATTTGTCAGTCCCCCCTTTTCTGTACCCATGTGGGCTAGAGCTATAGTGGTACTACTCTTCGTGCAAGCTTGCACCCCCCAATACTTGGAAGATGAGGGGGAGGAGTACAAGAATGCCGACTTCTACGATAACTCTGAAGAAAGTAATAAACTTTACTGTCTTTAGTAATTTATTAACATATTAGACCGCGGTAGCCTAGTGGTATGGGTAATGGAATGCTGAGACGAGGTCTCGGGTTCGATCCCAGGTTTACCGTGGCACACACCAATGCCTGCGATTCGAAGTTATGTGTGTATTTATCGCAGGTTTATAAATGCCCGGTTAATGGCAATAGGCTCGCCACCTATTACATTGGGACCTAAACATAAACTGGCGAAATGTGGGTGCTAGCACCTCTGAATACCCCTTCGTGGATATAGGCGTGAGTTTATAAAAAAAAAATATAATTACTACGAAAGCTTAGGTGGATAGAGGTGTGTTTGTTAAACATGCTAAAACTATTGAATATTCCAGGGTTGTTAATATTCTATCAAGACTTAATTTTACATCACGACAACATTTCGTTTAATTTATCTGTAACATTACTAGGTCTATATTTTATAACAGTAGTAGTATCGGGAAAAGAAATTAACATGTAAGTCTTACTATCTGTAACTTTAATGGGAATAATATTCCCAGTAGTCCTACTGGTAGGACTACATGGTAGCATATAGTGGTTATAATGTTCGGGACTTCACGCGATATATTTTTGAACACTTACTTTTGAAACGTCGTCGGCAAAAATATGTGTTCGAAAATATATCGCGTGAAGTCCCGAACATTATAAACACTGAGTAAACGCCGCGATAGTTTACAAGTTGTAGCACTTCTGGGAATAGCCGAGCGTTTCGGTGAGTCTTTCCTTTGCCGCACCATTAAGTCTTGAAATTCTTAGCCAGCTCACGTGTTTCCTTCTCCTGTCCCGAGTCCTTTAAGCGGGGCGTGAAAAAGCATCAGATAAGGCTGTCAATCTGAGCGCCACCATTGTAGCACTGTACGTGTTTGTAATGGTGACTCTCTTTTCTTAGATTTTATCTTCAGCTTACCATCAGGCGAGTTGGAGTTAAATTGACGTGTGCTAAATAAAATAAAAATTTGGATGAAGTTTGATACTGTACTGTGCGAATATATTATGATAGTCTGACCCTCTGCCATTATTCTTAATTTATTATTCACCTTATCCGTAGCTGAACCTACGATGCCAATGCTCACTACCGCTCCAATGGACGCCTTCACCAGGGTTCGAAGGTTCGAGAAAACAGATGAGAGAAGAACTCTTGGCCCTCAAGAACTTCGAGACGTGAGAGGTATACATAAATAAATATTCTAGGACAATCTACGTAACGCCAGCTAGACCCATGGTAAGCATAGTTTAACTAGCTTGTGTTACGGGTTCTAGAATGCGCATAAACATACATAGATACTTTTTTTTTGTAAATACATACATAATTATTATACATAGAAACACCCAGTCCAATGCAAATATTCATACTCATGCACACTTAATAAATTGTTAACCGAAATTATTGCAGCTAAACAAATTTGGAAAAAAATATTGAACCGATTCCTTGCTATGCGGTGTAAATCGCAAGGAAATTAATAACGTGCTTAGCCGCACAAGCACTCCCAATTAACGTTTTGGATCCGAATTGATTATCCAAATATTTTTGTTCGTATGATCTAGGTGCACTTCGAGACATCTTCGCCAATCGAAGAATAGAGGCAGGAGTAGCTGCAGAGTTCACGAAGACTTCACCTTCTAGCCTCCAGACATCCACCAGCCTGGACGACAAGTCTACCGATAAATCATCCAACCGGACCGACCAATCGTACGACCAGAGCGAGAACCCTGTAACCACCAATAATGGATCTGACAGTTCTTTGGATGATGCCGAAATCAAAGGGATTAAAGGTTAGTAAGTAGGCCGCGGGCGGCTGATGATGATGATAATGATGAAGTGGTTGACGAGGCGGACTCGTTATTGGTTCCATACTTTGTTTAACCACTTTATAAATCAAGATTGGTGTATGGCAGCTCCCTGTGAATATTTCTTTATGGCACGACAATTTGACTTCACCTCGTCTGATGGTAAGCTGAAGACTAAGTCTCAGGAAAGAGGGTCACCATTACGAACACGTACATCATCATGCATTCATATACTTGCACTGAGCGGGGATCGAACTCGCGCGTAGCAGTCGCGTTCACGGGCTAGATAAGTGGAAATATAATTCCACTCGTCCCAACCAGTGACGGGGTGGTAGGGAAGAGTGGAAAAAAATTTCACTTGGGAGGGACAACGTGTTAGGGCCGTAGGGATAAGTGGAACAGCCCGCGTTCACTACCGCCACACTACAGAGGCTGTCATGAAAATTGATCCATGCTGTTGGATTTTATTAATAAAATCCTTCTGCGCGAATCTTATTATGATTTCTTCCTTTTCAGACATACTGCAACTGCCCACAGAAGACCCGATCGTGACTTCATCCACTTACACGCCCCAGCAGTACGAGTGGAGATCCACCAACGAGGAGAAGTCTACCAACCAGGAGGTGCCGGCTATCGGGAGAAAGGGAGAGAGGAGTAAGTGTTACATGATATTTTATTGTAACTGATCAACAGATGGCGCTGTTTCATTCTGAAACGCGCTTGTAATATATCTATATAATATAAAAATGAATTGCTGTTCGTTAGTCTCGCTAAAACTCGAGAACGGCTGGACCGATTTGGCTAATTTTGGTCTTGAATTATTTGTGGAAGTCCAGAGAAGGTTTAAAAGGTGAATAAATATGAAAATGCTCGACAGCGGGAACGGGATCAGAAGTTCACGCAGGCTCAGCTAGTTTGTTTATAAAACTTGTATAGTGTTTTAGTCCATTGTAGCATTTGTTCGGTTTGTCTATCTATGTGAAAATGAAATCATGAGTATCATTATCCCGGTCGCATCCAAAGCTTTCACTTCGGAGTTCAGGGTTTACTATTTTCTTTCCATTTTTGTGGCTGTTTGAACTTTGGTGGAAGCGATTGCCGTTTGTCCTACCAACTCCGATAAACATACGGGGGCTTAAAACGAAGCTTGATAAAGCATCTATTAAGGCCGTCGAGCTATGAACCGCCATTTTAAGCTCCTCAGCATCCGGAATGGTGCAGAAATTTTTGAAAAGCAATTAGTATTATGACTGTTCAATTCAAATTTAGGTAAGAAAAAGTGAATGCTTCGACGGGATTTGCAACCGCGATCTATCCCTTACAGTTGGAACGCTCTGACCACTAAGCCCCGAAGTTTCGTCTGAATTATTCGAAATTCTCCTATACAGCCATTTCGAATGATTCATACGCTTTGTGGCTCAGCGGTCAAAGCGTCCCCCTGTAAAGGATAGATCGCGGGTTCGTCGAATCATTCACATTTTCCTATCTTTTGATCCGGAATGTTGTTCTTCATTATCTAAACTTCACCTGACTTGTTGTCTTCCTGGTGTAGTCAACAGGCTTTAGTTTAATAAATGGCAAACGTAAACCCATCCATTAACAATGATTTCTTTGAAGTTGTGCTGAGGGAAGCAGTTCGAGGCCTCAGCAGCAGGGTAGAGACGTGGCAGCCGCTGGACCCAACCAACTCTATCTTGACCACTCTCCTGGAGTACCTGGACAACTCCACTGATAGAACGCTTAGCCAGGAAGAAATTGTGGAAGTTGAAGGTATCTGAGACGTTGAAATCGCAATGTATTATAATCCGCACGCCGAATGATGATCCCTATGACAGTTCGTTAGCGCTTAACATTGTACTGACGTCCTATCACATCAAATCCTTTAGAGGTCCATTAAAAAGACGAAAAAATCATAATTGTGTACAATTGTAAATTATAAAAATGAATATTAAGAAATTATTACGTAATGTTCGGAAATAATAGAAAAAAACTCAATGCAAATGTACATGGTACGTGCTGCAAAAGTTACGTCGTCAAGCTGTTATCGACTAAGAAGGGACACATCGATAAACAAAATATCGATAATTTGTTGGAAATATAAAACAAATGCTTTGAGTTTGTATTTTATTTATATCAATCTGAATCTGATACAGGGTCAATCGGATCTTCAAAATCTGAGTCTGAACTGCAGCTATCCGTGACGTTTATTATTAACGGTTGGTCAATGATATTGTCGTATTGTACATCTCGATCCCAGTCTTGTAAGCAAATTTTCTTCGTTCTTTCGACCACTTTTCACCAATCGTCAGCTGTCACTTGAGCGCAAGCTTCTTCCAATAAAACCATCATTTTATTTGCCGTGAATGGCGGAGTTGTGTTATGCCTAGCTGCATGACCTGAAAATATTTGTACATTCAGTAATTATTTTTAGAAATATATGCATATACATAATATTATATAAATAAAAAATATAGATACCTTTGATCTGCGCCCATATCAACTCGATTGCATTATATTGGCAGTGATAGGGCGGTAACCGAATTACCGTGTGTCCATTTGATTTGGCCAATTCATCCAAAAAATATGATGGGTGCGTCTGTTGTTTGTGAAAGTTCAACAGTCTAACCAACTCTTTTTTTAACATCTGACTGTCAGTTTCCACACCATTGCCGTGTAACCACTCTATAATTTCAGCTTTTTCGTTATTGCTGCTGGGGGGTTTGTTAATTTGAACTGAGTGATATGAAGCATTGTCCATTAAAATATAGTGAGGCTCATTCAAATTTTCTAATAGTTTTATAAACCATGTCTTAAAGTTTTCGAAATTCATTTCCTCGTGGTACTAATACGGTAGGTCTATGGCCTCCATTTAAATACTTTTCCATGTAATCCATAATTGTCAGCTAATTATGAATTCTTTAAAATTCAATTCAAAAAGAATTTTAAATTCTTTAAATTATGCAATTTGAATAAAAATTAAAGTATAGTAAAATAAAATATAATAAGGCTGTTACTTTTTTATCTAGTGTTTTATGTCCATAAATGCGCGTAGTCTTTTTTTCAAAATAAATAAATATTGCTTATTATGTTGAATGACCTGGCTGAATGACATGACATTTGCCTGAAAAAACAGTATTTTATCGAAATTGTTTCGCATAACTAATACAACTGTCAGTTGAAACGTCATAGGGATCATCATTCGGCGTGCGGAGTATAGTGTTATTTTTATATCTGGTCAACAAAAGGTATTTTTATACAGTGTATCTTTGAGGCCTTTAGGTTGATATTGACCACTTTCCTAAAACGACCACTTTCCGGAAATGATCTCTTGCCGAAAATGACCACATTCCGTATAAGACCATACTTTCCTAAGATGACTACTTCCTGAATTGACTACTTGCCTAAAATGTCTACTTTTCTGAAATGACCACTTTTATAAAATATACATAGAAGCAAGTAAACATCAAATAGAGAGGTGAGTTTATTACTCAAAAAAATCTAAGCATCCCCTACCAGTAGGAGTAAGTTAGTAGGGATAGATGTAAAAGCGACAAACAAGCATACGGTTCAAAGTGGTCATTTTAGGAAAGTGGTAATTTCAAGAAAGTTTTCCTTTCAGGAAAGTAGCTATTTTCGGATATAAAGGTGGTCATTTCGGGAATGTGGTCATTTTAGGAAAATGGTCTTTATAAAATAGTGGTCATTATCAACCTAAAGGCTTTGAAGTATAAATTTCGTAATGAACTGATCCGGCAAAAAACTAAAGTTACTGACATAGCTCGTATGAACGTAAACAGTATTAGTCTTTATAATGACTGCGGCAACTTGCGTTTGAGGCATCTATCGCCCGACCCCGTAGAATAAGCAAGCTGAAGTGGCATTGGGCTGGCCACATCTGTTGAAGGACAGCCGCTGGAGCAAACGAGTCTTACAGTGAAGACCATGATTGGACAAACGGGTGGCAGAACCAACGACCTGAAAAAGGCGGCTGGGCCAGACTAAAATTCAGTCTACATAGTGATTTTGACGTCAAATGCGATTTGCTGGCATACGGAATGTATGCCATACGAACGACTGCTGGGTAAAACGAAACGGTAATGCCTCGTCTGCATTTACCGTGACAGTGTCAGAAGTGCGTGTCCGTCGCGTATTCAGCTGCGTGGCCGTGTCAGCACAACTCTAGTTTGTGTGCCCATGTGCTACAAGTTGTTACGTCCACGTCATGTCTTGATGCTACGCTGTCCGGCCCGCTGTTCATCTCACAAATCTGAACGCACCTTGAAGGATAAACAATCTAACAATGCGTCTAGATAGCTGTACAGAATATTTATTTTTTCCAGGAGCACTTCAGCGGTTCATCTCCCAACAAAAGCAGAACACCAATTCACCAATCAGCTCAAAGAACATATCCTCAATAATGACCTATGCACCACTCCGCACCAACTATAGCGACACTGAGGACCCCCTCCTTTCCACCAGCACGGAGTGGGGCGACCTAACTACGGATGAGGACGATGACGAAACAGAGGAATATGAGGAGGAGTCGAACGATCCTATGAGACAGGGAAAACCCCAGAAAGGAGGAGTGTGGAAGAAACGCAAACGAAGAAAGAAGACAAAACCTACGAAGCCTTGGTGGAAGACGAAAAAGGTAAGCTAACTTCTTCTTCTTCTGTCCAATCGACGGCATTTTTGAGTTGCCATCGTTGTGTAGTAATTTGTTTCACGTCAGCGCCGCGGCCGCTACTCATGGAGATGGCCCGAGCATAGGTTTCGCTCTTCAGGAAGGCTTACTACGTCCCCTTGTACTTGGAGCTTGAGACTCGAGACAGTATGCGGTTTTAGTCGATTCAAGTTCTACATAACTGTCGAACAACACGTAGCCATTGGAGCTAACTGGTTCTTGAGTGGAGACCGCTAGAAGGCAAATATCGACTGAAGACCTGGTAAAGGAGACTGGTGTGGACTGGATTGGGAGCATTATCGTACATTTGGAGAAGCCTATATCCAGCAACGGAATGCGGTAGACTAACTGATTGATTGATTGAAATCCAACAAAAGATGCGCAGGGAGAAAAAAGTTTCTTTGGAGCCCAAGGTCTGCTCTCATACCCTCTTGGTTTTGTTTACCTTGACTTTCGCATGAGTGTCTGCCGTCTGACACACTAACCCAGGATGAATAGCGCAAGAACTTTATCAGCCAAACAGCAGATGTCCATGAGGCCATGAGGCTTTGGGTTTCGAAGGTCTTGGTGGAACTCTCATAGTTTATACCTAGTACAATGATCAAGGAGGTAGGACACGACGGTATATCCGTCCCAATCGAGCAGTCCGACTGGGGAAGTACCTCCACGCTACAGAATATCGCCGTTTAATAACCTTGTGTTGTGTTTTCGGTGGTGAGTAGGGCAGCCAGAGCTCCCTAGAGAGGTTGTGTGTTGTCCGTGGGAAAACCAAAGGCTTATCCTACATCTTTAGCGCTGACGACACAGAATGTCTCTGTTCTTACAAGGGTTGCGGCACGAGTGTTATTCCTCTGGTGTTACACTCGCCTATAGGCCACGGTAACCACTTACCATCAGGTGGGCCGCGTGCTTGTCTGCGACCAAGTTGTATAATAAAAAAAAATAGTATTTATTTTTAACGAGGTATGTAAAGTACTTCACCTGTATGCTCAGGCTGTGGAATGAACTCCCTGCAGTTGTTTTTCAAGGCGACTAAAATATGAGGTTCTTCAAGAAGGGCTTTAGAAGGTTTCTCACACACGTCCATAGACCACGGTAACCACTTCCCATTATGTGGGCCGTGTGCTCATCTGCTATAATCATTACTGATATTTGTTTCTGTAGACCAGAGAACCGGTTCCTGAAGGGATGGTGCTGGACGGTACTTTCCATACATTCCCACGCGGATGGCCCTATAAACAGGTACGTCTGATCTATACAGTAAGTAATCACACTTCGTGATAATCTTTACAGGATAGACTTTTTTTAATAGACCACTGTACGGAACTTACAAAACGTCAATATCAACAATATTTTATAAGTTAGTGAGCAAACGGACCAGCGGACTTTTCTTTTTTTTTTGTCTATTTACAAACATTTACTTAGTCTAGATACAGAAATTTGTTTGAGTAGCAAGTTGAAGGAACAGCTCATTTCCAGGCTTGTTTAGCAGCAAATAAGCAAGCCTGGATAGATGTCTATGGTGGGATGTGCGGCTTGATCAACTAATGAACATAGATTGTAATTATGTTCCGATTACTAATATACTAATTACATTCTTATACACCAATTTATCAATTATACAGAATGTTAGGGAATACGTAGGCCTTTGTGGCGTGACGGTAGTGAACGCGACTGCTACGCAGGAGGCGCGGGTTCGATCCCCGCGCAGTCCAAATATTTGTATGCATGAATATGGCTATTTGCACTAGCTTGGTCGTGTCTCGGAGGACACGTTAAGTCGTCGGTCCCGCGCGACGTAAAATCATATTCACCTTGGAAGTCAAGCTGAGCGCCACCATTGTAACACTGTATGTATGTATTTGTAATGGTGACCCTCTTTCCTGGGACTTAGCCTTCAGCTTACCATAAGGCGAGGAGAAGTCTATTTGATGTGCCATATATAAAAAAATATTTATTTGTCCGATGTGTCTAAAAAAACAGAAAGTAAAATATTCTGAATATTATAATTTCAATTCACTCCCACTTCCAGTCTAGTTATTTTGAATTAGATACTATTTCTCTTTTCTCCAGACGAAATGCCCGACCACAGACACTACGCCGTTCAAGATGAACGTCCACGGGATGATGTGGCTCCTCTCTAATCTCACGTACGTCATCATCAGCATTATCACCCCACTTTCAACCTTAACCTTACGGTAACCAAACAGTTCTATCACAAACCAAGCGGTTCAGCGACTCCATTTATCGCTCCATTAGTACGACAGAGGTATCTCCGTCAGTAAACTTAGAATGCCGTAAGGTGAAACCGGTTAGGTACGAAAATAAATACAGTGGACAAGTACAAGTGTGTTATCAATATCAATCATGTATAACCTTGAAATATTATTACATTTATGATGTGATGGTAGGGCCCCAATTACGCATGTGCCAGGTCGAATCCGGCTACGTTCTTCACACATGGAGCTCATTGCATATATATCAAACATAATGGTCTGTTGAAGGTATGAGTACGACATGCAGCTAGTGGAGAGGTTCAACGAGAGCTTGTACAAGTACAGCGTGCCGACCTGCAAGCCCGGCCGCGGGCCCCAGGGCACCACGCCCTTTGACGTGGACAACGCGACGGTGGTGGCCAAGGTACAGGGATACGGCACTTTCCATGGCAATTTTATTTATTTATGACTTCTGATCCCGTTCCCGCTGCTACATAAAAATCTTCCGTAGAGGTCAAGGAACAAATAAAAGAAAGAATTACTCGAATTGGTCCAGCCGTCTTCGAGTTATGCGCTTACAAACATATTACGCGATTCATGTTTTATATATATATTACAGAGATTAATTAAGTTGTTGGTAGGAATATCTACTTTTATTTTATATTTTAAACTTTAAAAAAATCTTACAACCATTACAATGAGATTAAAACTAAAAATAGGCACAAGAAGGCCATTCACAAGTTTTTACAATTGCAGATTATTATTTTATTTTCATACATTGTTAATCTTGTTACATACAATTCCTATTCCTACTCCTTCGGGGATATAGGCGTGAGTTTATGTTATGTTATGTTTGGTCCTCAGTGCTTCGTCTGCGGCCTCAAGGCGACCCACATTCCAAAAGACGCGTACTGTGCCGACGCGTTTGCCGGCGATTTCCTCCCTCTAGTGCCGGTTGACCCCCGCGCCAGAGGACACATAGCTAGGTACAGAAAGTACTGCAGATTTGCTGACTTGTAAGTACCTTCTATTTTTTTATTTCTTTATCAGTTTCACTTGTATGTTTGCTTGTTTGCTTGTGACCGACCTTGAACCTGCCGTGGTTTTCCCAAGCGACTACAATATGGGGTTCTTCAAGAAGGGCATTAGGGTAGGCAGCACGTGTGTGGCGCCTCTGGTGTTGCAAACGTCCATAGGCCACGGTGACCGCTTCCCATCAGGTGGGCCGTGTGCTTGTCTGCCACCTAAGTGGTATAAAAAAAAACCGAGTCTTTTGTTGCGCGATTTTGCCCTACTTTGAAAGATCAGATTTAATTCAATATTAGCACACCTATCAAAGTCCGATGACAATGCAGTAATTCGATTAAAATATCCGATTATTCTGCTTAGATTCGCCAGGATTCATCAATTTCTTTCCTCTCTTGTAACAGCCATCATAGCCAACTATAGTATTCCTTTACTTTAACCGTAGTTGAAGAGCATTAGAAGGTTTCTATAGGGTATGCAGGGATAGCAGGGTGAATATTTCATTTCGAGCATACCTATTTGATGTTTTGAAAAAAAAATAAAAATTAGTTTCAAAATATGTTCTTTATATATTTTTTGTAAAGTATTTAAGCGTTACTTTTGAATTATGTTGAAGGGACAGCAATAACACTTTTATCCTTTGAGATTTTGACGTTTCTATTTTTGTGAAAACGGTAATGAGATTTTACAAGTACGGTAATTAGATCTCAGGATATGGTAATGATGGTTCACTGCGCAGATGCGTGGGCAGAGCGCTGAGATGGCCCTGGGTTGGCCGGGGTGCGAGGGATATGCAAGCCAACCTCACCTCCGGCATCCAAACGACCCACACAGGCGACCGTGCAGTTTAGTCGGTTGGAGTCTGGTATAAAGCTTCATAGTAATCCAATTTCGGTTTGATTGCGTTCAGGGATCAGCAAGTGCATAGCCGGGCAGAGGTGATGGTGGTCGCAGTACTAGTGGGACCAGTGGGTCTTGGCGTAGTCTAGTGAGAGTGGTGCGGGGCGATCCGCGACCAGGGAGACCCGTAGAAACGGTGGTGCCGCCGGCCGCCCGCGATATAGTACAGGGGCCCAACCGGGGCTAACCACCCTGGGAGGATGCCTCACCAGGCCGCGCATAATCCCGATATGGTTCGTCGTGCCGGTTGGTGACCGGACGTGGGAACCCGGCGACCATATTCGGGGGGGTACGGGGGCCCTTCCGATCGGCGCGTCGGCTCTCGCCACTCCTCACATTCATAGACAAAACCAATCTCCTGCGCTTTGTCACGCGGTACTGCGACGACCATCATCTCTTTTCACGCCTCCTCTTACCCCTCCATGGCAGTGCTCTTCGTTTTCCCACAAGTTCGCTATTTGAGGTGGAGTCAACGAACATCTGTGGGCTCCATGCAAACCTCAACGCCGTCCACCAACATCTAGAGACGGTGAAACCAGCCATGCTCTTTCTCACGGTGACCCAAATATACCGCCCTGATGACACGACCTACCTGCTCTACCCCGGCTATGTTCTAGAGGAAAATTTCCGTCCCAAAGCCGGGGTATGCGTGTTTGTTAGGGCGGATGTTTGACCTTGAGGACCCATCCTTTTCTGTCCTGTGGGTACGCGTAGACCATGGCTGTACGAGTCAAATCTATGTGTGACTTTACGGTTCCCATACTGAAGATGCCGAGACAACTCGACTCTTCGAATATCTGAGTCAGGCGGCAGATGATGCGTAGGAGCGGTATCCGAACGCTGAATTGTTATTTTTGGCGGACTTTAACGCCCACCACGAGATCTGGGTTGGGCTCCTCCAAAACAGACCATGCGGGAAGAGCCTCCCACGCGTTTGCTCTGGCTCACGGCCTGACCCAACTGGTACACGAGGTCACTAGAATACCAAGAGGGTCGGGCCTAGCAACCTCTTTGCTAGACCTTCAGCTGACGAGCCACCCAGACCAGTACAATGTTTCGGTGTAAGCCGCTTTAGGCAACTCCGTCCATTGTCTGGTCTGTTCCAAGGTGCCTATCTGGGCGCCCCACGACCAGTTCAGGGAAATCGGCGTCTCTGGCACTACTCGTCAGCGGACTGGGATGGACTGCGTGACTATTTTGCGTCCATCCCGTGGGTTGAGCGCTGCTTTGAACGTAAGGACCCATCGGATAGTGCAACTACTGTCGTCGGTGCGATCAGTCTGGGTATGGAGTAGCATATCCCATTCGCTCGCGCGTTCGCTGCCCCCCCCCCTGCGTAACCCTGATGGATCCCTGGCCCATGAGTCGCAAGAGAAAGCAAATTTGCTGGTTAATCTCTTTGCGGCCTAGAATGCTAAAAAATGGTAATTAGAAGAACAGTAATTAGATTTAGAAGCATTTTTATTTAAATACTCCAGTTTTTGATAGATAAAGACCTGATGACTTTACCAGCGTATAGAAGATCTTTATTGGATACACCTGACAAATAATTATATAGAATTTATAATTTAATTACCTTTGAAAATGCGAATGGTATATAGAAATATTTTGAACCACTTCACTTTCCGAACAGGAGAACTTTAAATTACATAGTTTCACTCGCTTTTTGATGCGTGAGTTTGGGTTGGTAGTATAGCGGTGACTGCCGCCGAGTAATTTATGTTCAGTTTAGTGCATAGTGACGCTTAAATTCGAAAATATCGGATCTAGAATATCGTCGAATGGTAATTATGGGTGAGACTAGGGACATTTTTCAAAGTCGTATTAAACTAGTTAAATTTGTTCTTTCGTAAACAATATATCCTATGCAATATAGATTAGTTAATCTATTAACCGAAAACGTATATAAAAATTCGTTCTTCCAACAGATTTTTAACCAGGTATGTACTATTATGTATGTACTAATTTATTAAAATCTGGAGAAAGGGACACCGATGGTAATTAGATTTTCGGTTTGGTTTTTTAAATTTCGAGTATTTCTAATAAAATACAAGATTTTTTCAGGGTTGCGCCTAATACACTGCTACGTTAACTAAATGAAAAAAATATCAGGTTAAGATTTCTTTAACGTTTAATGTATTCTTTATCGTTCGCCGCGTAATGTGCACGAAATGAAATAATCACCCAGCAGCATGAGTGTGACGCCAGCTAAGTGGTATAAAATTAATAATTTCTAATGTATAGGCCAAGATTCGAACCCGTGTGTTTTCCAGACGAGATGCTGTAGAATATCCAGATCGGCCTAGAGCAGTGTACGGGAGGTTCTCTCCCGGATGCTCTGTCCGGTGGACGGACCTCTCAGGGGTCTACACCCAGAGGTCCTGCAGGAACAGAAGGAGAGCGGTCACCGGCAACCACTTTGGGAGTAAGAGGATGGCGAAGCTTGAAATGGCGCTCAATGTAAGTGTGTGGATCTATGTGGGTTAAAGATTAAGTTTAGACTGCGAGGTCAGATAGCAGTCGCTCTTGTAAAAGATAAACAAACTAATACAGCAATAAGCAATAAGCGAATAACGATAGATACGGTATTTAATTTATAAAGTTTGTTACAGAGATTTTATCATTATAACTGATCCTAACGATCAATGCAATAAAAAGTACAGGGTGCAACTTTTACAGATTTTAGTCGGTTCGATTACCAGGTGCGGCAAGCGAATTTTTCTAAATCATTGAATGCAGTTTTATTTCTTTTCAAAAATGAAGGAATGTTTCCTTTGAGTAAAATTTTCTATCTACAGTATTTAAGAGTACTTGCCCTTCAGGAGGCATTACAAAATTCCAGCCTGTATATATGTGAATAATTGTATGTCCAATGGGCGGCCTTATCGCTAGAAGCGATCTCTTCCAGGCAACCTTAGGATGGACAGTAAAGTGATAGACCACCGCAGAATATATATGTTATTTTTTCCACAGCATCTCGAAAATGGTTGTATAATAAGTCCAATGGCGACACTACTGCCTCTGTCGAGAGGTATATCGCTGTACGCACGGTTCCATGCCTGCGTGTGTACGGGCGCGTGGTGCAACCGCGCCGTACAGGACGCGCCCTGGATGGCGTACCTAATACTTTCGTTCTGGTTGTACAATACACTGAGAAGTAATGAAAATTGAAGAAAAGGGGGTTTTTGTGTATGTCCTTGTGTTCGTTTTGTGTCAGTGATAATAAAATGTGTGTTTTATATTGTGGTTTTACTTGTAAATACCTTTTTATAGTACCCACCTGATGGTAAACTGAACACGTGGTTCGACTGCTTTATCCGACTAATCGAACCACGTGAACTTTTTTCCTGTTGGTTCGATTAATCGTACTACAAGGGATTGCAATTCCACTTAATCCCTTTAGGCGCACAATGGGGATTTCTCATAATTGTGATTTTTTTCCTGTTGGCTCGATCCGAACTAGGTGATCACGCCTGGCAGATCACAGCAAGGTTGTCATTTCATTGTTAAATGTGATTATGTGTACTATCTCTGATATTATGTTGTACCAGCGCGAGAACTTCGCTTTCGCGATGTGGGAATTAGGATTCGAGATGTAATAGTTCGGTTTGCTGTCACTAGATCGCGCTATTGTTGGTGGAACTAGTGAGAATGATCCAGTTTATGTGGTATCGCCACAAGGGTCTCCACTGCAGACACCAACTATGACAGGCAACAAACAGAAAAACCCTTACCGACTCGTAGTCACACCACCCTCCGGCAAATAATGACCACTTCTCAAAAATACCACTTTTTAAAAAGACTATTCTTGAGCATTTCCTAAAAATACCACTTCCCAAAAAGACCACATCTCTGAAAGACATTATCACACCAGTATGACAAACGGTAATTTTTTTCTCATTTGTCATACTACTGGTTTTTACACAAATACAACTGTCGAGGCCGTCAGTCAGGGTGATGACCACCGTTGGAGGGATGACAGCATCTGTAACGGCGGCCACCATCTGGAATGCGCCTCTCCATCAGGCATGGTGTAGTCAATATGACCACTTAAGTATAAAAAAAGACGATATCATTGTGAGAGAAGGAAAACTCGAAATCCATAATATCTGGCCAGCATGGAACGAAAGTAGTAGGCCAAAGCCTCCCAGTATTGGGAGAGGCCTATGTCCAGCAGTGGGCTGCGATAGACTAATTGATTGAAGTATAAATATGTCCTAACACCCGCAAACTATCTTTTTGAAACCGTGTTACACCCAGTAGTACACCAGTGGTACTACAGTTACTTTCTCATTACCGTGGGTACAAACAGTGGACTGGTTGTACTAAGGTTACAGTCGGTACCACAGTGAGGAAGAAATGATCGTGGTGCCACTCATAACTAGAGGACCAACATATATACGCAAATCCCACATTTTGCGGGTAGCAACTATTAACTAAAACAACAGTATCGCTCATAAGAAGCGTCTTGCACTCAAGTCGCCCCTTCTTCAGAATTAATCAAACAAAGTGGCGCCCTCCCCCGGTTATGACGGCTATAAGTAATAGTGCTACAACTCCGGGATAATCCCGGCCAATAAGTTGAACAACCCGGGACTACACACTCGTACAAATATACTTACCTAAATTGAGTTGTGGTTTTGTGAAGATGGTGTGCTTATGTTAATACGGAACATTGAAACACCAAGTCTCTGCCTACCTCATTAGGAAAGAGTTTTGGCGTTATGTATATACAAGAAACAAGGCACTGTGCTCTATCAATACATAGTATAAATCTAAGTCGCGTTCTCTGTCCCTATGTCCCTTTGTATGCTTAAATCTTTTAAACTACGCAACGGATTTTGATGCGGTTTTTTTATACATAGAATGACTAAAGAGGAAGGTTTATAATATATGTATATATCATGCTACGACCAACAGATGCGGAGCAGGAATGAAAAATGTTGCAAAAACAGGGTGACGCAGACGAAGTTGCGCGGGTCAGCTAGTACCTTATATAATAAATGTCGCCAAACTTTTGCATATACCTTGTTTTCATATATTGAGTAGTACTGGGTATCTGCGGTGGTGAGTGGGTAGTCAGAGCTCACTGGAGAAGTTTTATGCTGTCAGTGGGTAGACCGAGGGCTTAAGTTGATACTGCTATGTGATGTTATGTAACCCTGTTTTGTCTTTACACCCTAACCTTTCCCAGTTAGGGTTTCAGAGACCTCCCCTCTACAAGGTCGGTGGAACGAGTGTGACCCCTTTATTTATCGTGCGAAAAATCACCACGGATTCCTCCTCACCGGAGCCGATTGTGTAGGTTATGTCCACAGAATAAAGATTACTTCATTTTTCTATGGTTATGTTGTACTCGAACCGACTAAAACGTACGCCGTCTTTGGATCTTTAGTGGCCGCGTGCTTGTCTGCCATCTAAGTAGTACACAAACACCACTTTCCATCTAGTGGCGCGTGACAGTCCTGCCACCAAAGTGGTATAAAAAAAGCTAATCTACATAATATAAGGTTTCAGAGGTCATACCTCTGAAATACAACCTAACCCTGAAAACACTACACTTCTTTGGACGTGTAAAAAGTAACTGCAGAAAATAGACTTCATATAAATTATCTACTAAAAACGATAGTTTTGAGGGTTCTCATAATAATTTTTTGTATGTAAAAGGGGTACTTGCACTGTATTTGAAGGTGCATATACCTATATACCTGATAAATAGATACATTCAGGCTCTATGCTACTTCCCTAGCTACCTCACAGTGGGTGTATCCGACCGCGGAACTACGACCAATCAGAGCGCGGTAAACAGGTGGGCGCGAACCGCCATCTTGTAAAATGTAGCGAGGGAAAATTGTTATTTTTGGGAAAACGATGATTTGTATTTTTCTAGCAAGGTTTTGGGCGTTCGTTTGAAGTCATTTGGGGAAATATTTTTCTTTTGTATTATTTTTGGCATCTCAATTTGGAAAAATACAATACATTTCAAGCAATGATTCAAAACCGCCCACGTAGTGGTAACATAAATAGGTACTTAGGTACCAACCAACGATGAAGTTTTAATTCTATGTGTACCATAACATTGTTATAACTAGCATAAATAGAGCAACAGCCTCCTCACTACCGCGTTACCGTATTTAAAATGTCAAATGAATTTAAATATGAACTATTTATTACAGCCGGTATGTACCGCTGTAGCCTAAGGGTGTAACTACATTAATCGACGCGGAATCGGCTGAAGCCGGTTAAAA
The DNA here is from genome assembly GCA_963691645.1 of Pelosia muscerda. Lineage (NCBI taxonomy): Eukaryota > Metazoa > Arthropoda > Insecta > Lepidoptera > Erebidae > Pelosia > Pelosia muscerda. The sequence goes on along the minus strand of OY829126.1, from coordinate 8,317,665 downwards.
AAGTCTTTATGCCGACGGAATAAGAGTGTTACTAATAGCTTTCGCATCGGCTCGGCTCGGCCGACGCGACGCGGCATCGGCCGACGGCGAATCGAACCGTTTGTCGATTAGCTGATCGCATCCGTACGGCGCTGAATCCAGCGGAACGTTTCCGCCTGCTGCCGAACAGCGCTGGAGACGGTCGAACGGCGTTGAACGGCAGTTGAATCAACCGTTCGCATGCCTTCATCTACGACGGTAGCCGAATGGCGCCGAAGACGGCCGATCGGCGTTGGGTAGCAGTCGAATGAATCCGCTCGCGTGCTTGGAGGTGTCGACTGCCGAACGTAATTGAACAGAGGCCGTGACAACCATTCGGAGGAGTCGACTGCCGAACGTAAGTGAACAGCCGTCGTGACGGCCGTTCGGAGAAATCGACTGCCGATCGCATGTCAACAGCCGTCGCAACAACTAATCGGCGATAAGCCGAGTAGTGTGGTGATACGCACTCGGCTTAAGCCGATTCCGCGTCGATTAATGTGGTTACACCCTAATGATATGGGTAATGGACTGCTGAGACGAGCGAGGTCTCGGGTACGATCCCAGGTTTTACCATGGCACACACCAATGACTTTTTGATGCTTTCCGAAGCCATGTGTGTATTTATCGCAGGTTTATAAGTGCCCAGAGCAATAGGCGGGCTACCTTTTACATTGGGACTTAAACATAAACTGGCGAAATGTGGGTGCTAGCACCTCTGCTTACCCCTTCGGGGATACAGGCGTGAGTTAATGTTAATGATAATGTTATGTTATTACAGCCGGCTATTTCTATAGGAAGTTCTTCACTACATAGTATAAAATAAACTCGCGTTTTCTGTCCCTATTTTTCTTGTCCCTTTGTATGCTTAAATCTTTAGAACTACGCAACGGATTTTGATGCGGTTTGTTTCAATAGATAGAATGGTTGAAGAGGAAGGTTTATATGTATTGTATAACAACATGCTACGACTAACAGGTGCGGAGCAGGAATGAAAAATGTTGCAAAAACGGGGTGACGCAGACGAAGTCGCGCGGGTCAGCTAGTAGTTTTATAAAAAAAAACGTTTTACGGTTCACATACTTACTCTGTCTCTTTCTCACGTCTAGGTTTTGTATAAATATATAATATGTCACTCGCACACTTTGTTATTCTAAGTATTACTAATTATAGTGTGATTACAATTTGTTGAGTAGAACCTGAGATATGACAAAAAACGACAAGGTTACTTTTGGATGGGATAATCCGACCGTTCGACCGACCGTTATCCGAAAAATGTACCACAGATTACCTAAATACCCTGAATAATTACGAACACATTACTTATCTACGAGGCCTACGCAGGCAGAACCAAAGCTTACGTAAAATAATAAAAAGCATATTACATTTTTATTTATTCCTAAGAAAGTAATTCAATCGAATCAGCCAAGGAAAGTAGTTTAGATATCATTAAATTTCTTTTATATTTATACCAAGTATCTATCGGTCCCTCGTCGCGCCGTTGGAGGACCCCTCTTCCCATAAATCAGGGAGAATAGTACAATTTCATTGCCGGTTATCAGTTCGCCATCTTAGTTACGATAGTCGATATATTTTAGTGTGTATCCGAACTAAATTGTTAGATCTTACGAGATACGAGATTTTACTTTCTGGGCCCTGTTTAATAAAGCTGACAATTCGACATATATGTCAAATAATGACAAAATTGTGGAATTGTCGCGCTAAGGCTGTTTAATAAAGGTGACAAATATGTCAAAAATCGACTGTTAAATCTTGACATATTAGTCATTTAAAAACCTGTTTAATAAATCTCGACATATGTCACAAAACCACAGTCAAATTATTACGTCACGACAATTGTCGAATTGTCGCGACAATTTTGTCGTCTTTTGACAATTTTCCACCATTCTTCTTGTTGATTTAAAAGCACACAAGAATCTTTCTAGTGACGCTGTCCTTGGTATTTGTATTGCCATATTAGGTGTCATAAGCCACTTTTTTAAACCATATCCACTGTCTCCTAAGAGTAATGCGTTTGGGAATGGCCTCTACCCACTTTCCCATGTCTGTGCTAAAGAAGAGCATCTCATCACTCTGGCATCGTGAACAGAGCCAGGCCATCTTGCAGATGCGTATAAAATTTCCAAGTTTGGTCCGCATACTACCATAATATTAATTGAGTGGTTTCCGTTTCTGTCTACAAACGCAGATTCATTTTGATAAGGTGCATCTAGAGGAATTAAGGAACCGTCCACAATACCAGATATTCTAGGTATACCATTATGATTCATGAAAAGTGCTGGTATTCGGTTACAATTATCAGGCCAGCGAACTTCTTCTCCGAGTAATTCAGAAGTCACGGCTCCACATACCCTTCTTATGCAATGATGTACTGTTGCTTTACTAAGACCATGTGCATCACCAATAACGTGGTACTGCGAACCACATCCCATCCAATGCAAAACGCATAAAATTTGTTTATCGGGTGTCAGTGCTAGGTTTCTGCTTGTATCGTGTTCAAGTCTTTGACCAATTTTAGCAATTAAATATTCTACGGTAGTTTTACATACCCGAAATTTTTCTTTGAAGCAGAAATCTGTTATTGAGAAGGAAAAATTGATTCTGCTTTTAAATGATCGTCGTTGTCTCCTCGTTTGTATTTGTTCCAAGTATTCATCATCACTACTCTCACTGCTCGATGTTAGTACCATTTTTTGTAATAAACTTTTAAGTATATTATTATCTCTGTGCTTTTACGTATAAACCCTTTATTACACCTTCGAAATTTAAAATATGATTTCGTGACAGAGGGTAATGCTCCTGTCAGAATTGTCGGACAATTCTACAAATATGTTAATATGTCGTGACAATTTTCTGTTTAATAAAGCAGATTTGACAAGTTTTCAGCGACAAATTGTCACTTCTCACCTGTCGCTCAAAAAGTTTTATTAAACAGAAATATGTCAAATTGTCGCGACAATCCGACATATTTGTAAATTTTCCACCGTGACAATTTTGTCACCAGTAAGTTTTATTAAACAGAAAAATTGTCGAATTGTCAATTTCTGACATATGTCGGACTTGTCGAATTGTCAGCTTTATTAAACAGGGCCCAGAGCGATCACGATTTCATCGATTTACCATGTATTGTTTATAGTTTGGAATTTGGAGGTTCGAATATTATTTGACATTTATCTCCTAACCTGCTAAGTCCACCTCGAATACGCGTCCCAGGTATGGAACCCCAACTATAGTACATATATATTGATCGGTTAGAAAATGTTCAGAACAAATTTTTAAGATATATACAGTTCAAATCCGGAACGTACCTACCTGATTATTTCAGTCGCTGCAAAAAATTTCATCTTCTTACTCTGCATGAACGAAGGAAAATTGCAGACCTGTCTTTTCAATTTAACCTGTCTAACGGATCTACAGACGTAACTGAGTTGTTGGGGCAAATACTTAGGTCTCAGGGTTCCTTCGACATTTTTCAGAAAGTTTCCTGCACGTCCCCATCTGTCATACCACCTACAGGCAGAATGCACACGTCGTCAGGGCGTGTCGTACGTACAGTACCGTGTGCCGGAGTGTCGACGTGGACTTGTTCAACACTTGTGCTAATGTGTTGAAGAAGACCTTATGTAATGAGTAGGGGAAACTGGGGACACTTGATCCCTATGGGAGACAAGTTTCACCAATATTTTTGGAATTACTAAGCGTATCAGACTATTTTTAATGTGGTAACACTAAGGGTAATAATGTTTACTTAGTGTTGCCAAACTAAAAAATACTCTAATACACTTAGTAATTTAAAAAATATTGGTGTACCTTGTCTCTCATAGGGATCAAGTGTCCCCAGTTTCCCCTACTTTTCTTAGAATGGGTGTAGTGCGTTATTTGTATTGTTGTTCGCAATTTGTGTTATTCGTGAAAGCTTTTAGTTGGCCATCACATAAATATGTTATGTATACTATTCTCGTGCTAGCTGTAAGCTTTCTAAATTGTTAAATAAATAAATAAGCTTTGCCGAATGACTACAATATCAGGTTCTTTAAGAAGAGAATTAGAAAGATTTTACAGAGTCGGAAGTGCGAGTGTGTACAGTAGGATGCGGCCATAGGCCATAGGTAACGTTCCATCAGATGAGCCGTGAGCTTGCCACCTGCTCCGAAAACGTTAACTGTCATTTGAGCCTCGTTTAGCAGTCAGCATGTACCAAAGAGTATAGAAGTACACCCTAGAACTCTAGACAAAGTTATATTCTATGGGCGAAAAGGCCAATGGCATGATATAAAATCTGAACCATACTACAAAAATCTAATGAAATTTGGGAGTGCAAGTGGTCTCATTTGCTTTGAATCTTTGTAGTTCAAAATAATTTATTTCACATATTTTAATTCTTAAAATCGCCTCAGTTTCAAGTAAAATCCATTGATAACGAACTGAAAACGGTACACTTCAACACGATTCCATTAATACAACGTCCCTTTGTCCAGATGCCCAGAATGTGTTCATGTTTAACCAAAACATAACAAACTTAAGATAAGATCTGCACAATTTTAACATTACAATATTCAAAACAATTCCAACAATAAAACGTACCCCATCATTAAAAACCAAGCATTTGTCACCGCAATTTGTTTGAAGCTAACTGCTTGTGACAAACAATCAAGTGGGGTGCAGTTCCACGTTATTGTCGCTATAATTACTGTGACGACAAGATGGGAGCCGCGGGCGTCGTTTGACAAAAAGTTTATAATTATAATTGTCTGTGGTTATCATGATGGCTGCATCTACTTTTTATGGTTGATAATAGAGGCTTGAAATTAATGTAATTTTTTAACTGGAAGACGTCAAGCACTGTAGCCTTAGTATAAAATACTATCGAATTCGTAATGTAAAGGTTTCGAGAGAACGGAACTGCCTCTTGTGAACCTGTGTACGTGTGTAGCCCGCCAATCGCAATGCTCCGTTCTGTCGATACCTTTACATTATGAATTCGATAGGAGTTCATGCTACTGCTACAGATCTCAAACTTGCAATACTTAGTAAGTACAATATAATATAAAAAATGCTCCGAAAGCATAGCTAGGTATTCATAGGTTGCAGTCTTCTACTGGATATTAAGCCTTTCCCGAGGTGCGCCTTTCACGCACAATGTCCCAAAAGAGAGGCTAGGTGCGGACAAAAGAGGCCCAAATCAATCAATTGTGCGTCTATCATTGCTCTACCTATACATACATACATATGTTCATGCCCATAATCCCCGAAGGGGTAGGCAGAGGTCCCACGTAATAGGGGACGAGTCTATTGCCACAAAACGGGCACTTTTTTAAAAAAATGGGTACCTATGCCGAAGAGAATTTCTAACAGAAAATGTTACAACTAAATACAATTGAAAAAAAAATTGACCCGATTCCTTGCGGTGTAAATCGCAAGGAACTTAATTACGTGCTTAGCTGCACAAGCACTACCAATGAACGTCTTGGAGAGTATCAGACAATCATTGTTCTATACCTGCCCAATAATTACGAGTAATATTCCACATCCAGTCAATCCCAGCCACCTTTTGAAGGTCGTCAGTCCAAAATTCAAACTATGAGTTAATTTATGTTGTATTATTTTGTTTGTTAGCCTATTAATAATAACTATACAAGGTCACATAAATACTCTTTGATATTATCTACTACATTTTGTCTATGATTTATTTTTGCCGCCTAAAAGTTTTAGACATTAATATTACTGGCGTAAATAAATCAACAGACTCTTTCATTACCGCATAACTTGTGTTGCTACTTTAGTGTACAAACATTGACATAACATAACATAACATAACATAAACTCACGCCTTTATCCCCGAAGAGGTAGGCAGAGGTGCAAGCACCCACAATTCACCAGTTTATGTTTAGGTCCCAATGTAATAGGTGGCGAGCCTATTGCCGTTAACCGGGTACTTATAAGTACGTACTGTACTACCAGGGGCCTTCGGCTTCGGGAGTGTTTCCCTTACACCCTGTATATATATATTTCCTGTAAGTTATGTATTATGTACCTACCAACTTCACTATCACTATCACTATCACTACATAGTATAAAATAAAGTCGCGTTCTCTGTCCCTATTTTTCTTGTCCCTTCGTATGCTTAAATCTTCAAAACTATGCAACGGATTTTGATGCGGTTTGTTTTAATAGATAGAATGGTTAAAGAGGAAGGTTTATATGTATTGTATATAACATCATGCTTCGACCAACAGGTGCGGAGCAGGAATGAAAAATGTTGCAAAAACGGGGTGACCCAGACGAAGTTCAGCTAGTGCTTTATAAAATAAACATTTCACGGTTCATAAGACTGTCCCTTTTTCACGACTAGGTTTCGTGTAATACAAAGATACGTAGGTATATCACTTGCACACTTTCCTCTAAGTATTAGGTACCTTATGGTAAACCTAAAAATATTTGTACTAAATGTAAATCTAATCCATAATCAAATACGCTTCAGTTTATTCTTACAACAATTGAATAAGTATAACATAAAACCATATTTCCCTAATATTTCGTCATACAATAAACTAAATAAACCCACCCCCTAGGGACGAATAACATTTGCGAACTGTTGGCGCAACCATTAACAATATTTTAATTGTCTATGCTCGACGTGATCTATTGTCTATGGTTTCATTAGACCATAGTGCAGTGATGCGCAGTTTTTTAAAGATGATTACATTGTTTATTGTTTCGCTTTTATTTATTGTCAACTCACGGTCTGTAACTACAGAGCGCGCTTCAAATAAATAAATAAATATTTTAGGACAATCTACACACCGCCACCTAGACCTATGGTAAGCTTAGCTTAAACTAGCTTGTGTCATGGGTTCTAGAATGCGAATAAACATACTTAGGTACTTTTTTGTGAATACACACATATTATACATAGAAACACCTAGACTAATGCAGATATTAATATTTGCACACAAATATTTGCACTAAACATAATATTTTTGAAAAAACTTTGTCATTCATTGTGCTCTTTATGTGCCTAAACTGAATAAACGAAATTGATTCTTCGGTTCTTGACTGGGCGGGAATCGAACCCGCGCCTCCTGCGCAATAGTCGCGTTCACTACCGCCACGACACGGAGGTAGTTAAGACAAACGAACACGTCACGGAGGTATTTTGTTCAAAAACTATATTTATGTTGACTTTGTTTGATTGATTAATCAGTTTTTCAGATAATGACTTTCTGTCTAACCTCCCAACCCTTAAAGAAATTATAGAGCCTAATACGTTATTTAGCACGTGGTCTACTACTAAGTTCGTATGACAGCCGGGACCGACGGCGACGGCTTAACGTGTTAAGCGACCAGTCCAATTCAAAGTCATATTCATGCATACAAATATTTGCACTGTTACGCAATAGTGTGTTATATTCTGTTTCTTCTGGATGAGTGATTGCAGCGTATCAATCAGGGTTCAATACGAAATGACTTGCGCCCTGTCGGCAGACAGCGTACTATATGCGAGCCATAAATATTAATATACAACCAACTATAAAAGTTTACGAGCGAAAACGTTGCTGCAAATACGAAGTTACAAATTGTTCTCGCGTTGTGAGCTCGCCATGATTTTGGTGTGATAACCATAGACTTTGTTTTTATGGAGACCTTTTAGTTGATGTATATGGGATTCTAAGTAACCACCATAATAATGATAGGACTGGACTTCATCGTAAAGTATAGTAATTTGGTTTTTTTTACAACTTCACCTAGACCCTTATTACTAAGGTTAGTTTAAAGTAGTTTTAAGTTATAGTTTAAATAGCTTGTGGTACGGGTTCTAGAATGTGGATAAACATAATATAGATACTTTTTTTGTGGTTTATACATAGATATGTATTGGGCAGGTAATAATTACAGACCCCACGGATACGCCCTCACCGAAACCAGCGCAACGCATACAAAAGAAACACACGTTTAGGCAGAGCATGTTTTATCGACCAGAAGGCGCGAGTTTGATTCCCGCTCAGTGCAAATATTTGTGTGCATGAATATGAATATTTGAATTCTGTGTTTCTACGTAAAATAGGTATGTGTTTACAAAAAATATGTACTTAAATATGTTTATCCGCATTATAGAAACCATTACACAAGCTGGTTGAGCTACTATGGGTCTAGGGGGCGTTGTGTACTTTATTCTTGAATATTTCTCCTGTAAAAGACCTGGTTTTAGAGGAGGTAGGACACGACGGTATATCCGTCCCAATCGAGCAGTCCGACTAGGAAAGTACCGTCACCCTACAAAATATCGCCATAATAACCTTGTGTTGTGTTTTCGGTGGTGAGTAGGGTAGCCAGAGCTCACTAGAGAGGTTTTGTGTTGTCCGTGGGAAAACCAGAGACTTATCCTACATCTTTGGCGCTGACGACACAGTGTCTCTGTTCTTACAGGGGTTGCGGCACGAGTGTTATTCCTCTGGTGTTACACTCGCCCATAGGCCACGGTTACCACTTACCATCAGGTGGGCCGCGTGCTTGTCTGCGACCTAAGTTGTATAAAAAACCTTCTCTATATGTATAGGGTAGCCAGATTCACTGGAGAGGTTTTGTGTTTTGTTTTGTGTTGTTTTGTTGTTTTTGTTTTTTGTTTTGTTTTGTTTTATTGTTTTGTGTGAAGACAGAGGAGTTTAGTTGACACTGCTATGTGTTTATATGAAAAACCCTGCTTTACCTTTTGCACTGACAGCACAGAAAAAAAACCTGACTCAATGAAAAAGTATAGTCACCCTATTAGGACATCTTCCCATCGCCCACCCCGGCAGTGACGTCACGCCGGAAGGACCTCGCCGGAAGCATCGCGATCTGCTCAGAACACTTGTCTGTGAGCTTGCACTTTTATTATTAACTATTATTTTGTTTTTTCACGAAATGTGACTCAGCATTTTGTGTGATTGTTGAAATTGTCTGCGGTTTTGTTGAGCTTGTGAAATATGAATGAGTAATGATTATGGGTTCTTAACTTCTTCGCACTTCCTTTGAAAGTAGAATATTCGTAGTGAGTAATGAATGGTATTCATTAATTGTATTCAATAATACAAGATCATCAACCAAACTAATGTCTCAATTTTTTTTTTATTTATGGCAAGTCAGTTTGACTTCACTTAGCCTGATGTTAAACTGAAGGCAAAGTCTCATGAAAGAGGGTCAATATTAATCTCTTCTCATTGACCAAAAGTATCGGTAGTTTATTGTTACCGAGTCTGTCTAATAACGTGACTGTCAACTGTCAAATAACCGCGGTAGCCTAGTGGTATGGGTAATGGACTGCTGAGACGAAGTCTCGGGTTCGATCCCATGTTTGACCATGGCACACACCAATGACCATTTTCGATGGTTTTCGAAGTTATGTGTGTATTAATCGCAGGTTTTTAAGTGCCCGGGTAATGGCAATGAGCTCGCCACCTATTACATTGGGACCTAAACATAAACTGGCGAAATGTGGGTGTTAGCACCTGTGCCTGCCCCTTCGGGAATACAGTCGTGAGTTTATGTTATGTTATGTTTTGTAAAAAACAGTAAAAAAAATACTTTACTACTTATTAACGCATTTTGCATACTAAGAATCTGTGTCGAACCACTAGTTAGTCAGTTCGTTAGTCTAGTTTATTTATTTAACATGTATTTTTATAAAAACTAGTAAACCCGGCGAACTCCGTTTCCCGCTTTTCTGCAAAATGATTTACCCACTTTTCTGTTGAAATGTTTCCTGAATTTTCTTTGCTATAAACCTCATGGAGCGCGAGACCTTTCCAACGAATGCAAAACCGTGGAAATCGGTTCGTGCGTTCTGGAGTTATTGCGTCAGGTAGGAAAACCCGACTTATTTTTATATAGTAGATTGCCACCAGATAGTCAGAGATGTACAAAATACTTTTCGAAAAGTATTTAAATACAAAATGCAAATACTTTTTTAATATAGTATTTCAAATGCAAGATACAAAATACTTTTACCTTTTGTATTTAAATACTAAATACAAAATATGTATTTTCAAAATACTTTATTGAAATAAAATACTTTATGGTAAAGTTACTGGTTTTCTATATTTATAAACTAGCTGACCCGCGCGACTTCGTCTGCGTCACCCCGTTTTTGCAACATTTTTCATTCCTGCTCCGCATCTGTTAGTCGTAGCATGATGTTATATGCATATAAACCTTCCTCTTTAACCATTCTATCTATTGAAACAAACCGCATCAAAATCCGTTGCGTAGTTCTAAAGATTTAAGCATACAAAGGGACAAGAAAAATAGGGTCAGAAAACGTGACTTTACTTTATACTATGTAGTGATGATAGTGAAGATTTTAAAATCACAAGATCTTCAAAAAGAGCATCTGACATGTTGCATCTGTGTGGACGCATAATCGTACCGGTTTTTTATAAATAGGTATGGGTGAATTTCAACATCTACGAAATTTTACCTAATTTTGGTGTTTTTTTTTGTTACTATATATATAGATAATATTATTCTATAATCAGGTAGAATACGTATAATAGTTACTTGAAAAGCCAGAAAACTCTAATTAAACCCGAAAATTACAAAAATATTATCGACACCTAAATTGTCATTACACCAAAATTGGTATGTTAACACCAAAATTAGATGAGTGACATTATGAAGAACTTCTGAGGTGGAATTTTCTTTAATTATCTTATTATTTTTCAAAGATAAAACTAATTAAGTCCTTGTTAGCATGCAGTTTGCACAAGCATGTGTCACGAGACTGTGAGCTAGGTTGTACAATCCAAAAGGGGTCGTAATCTGGTGAATGCTACGAGTACATAACTATTAGCTATTAGCCGGGTTTCCAGAGTCTAGATATTTTCGATGGAGATTCTTAAGGGACAGCCTCCGTGGCGTGGCGGCAGTGCACGCGACTGCTATGCACGGTGCGCGATCCCCGCTCAGCGCATAAAATTGTATGCATGAATATGGCTGTTTGCACTGGTCTGGTTGTGCCTCGGAGAGCACGTTAAGCCGTTGGTCCCGGTTGCCATACAAACATCTATGGCAGTCATTACGGGTAGTTGGAGACCTCAAAAGTCCAACTAGTCTAATTTGGCACTTCGATATCGCCATTGGTCATTGGACCATTGGTTGTGGAGGTCTGATGACAGTCGCTTCATGGAAAATATCGAAGTTCAGCCCTATCACAGTTAGACTGGAAAGCCGACCCCAACTGAGTTGGGACAAAGGTTCAGAGAATGATGATTCTTAAGGGAGTCAGTTTCTGCTTTGCCGACAAGGACCCATCGGATTGTGCCTCCGCCATTATTGGTGAAATCGGGCTGGGTATGGCTCTGATACTGCCAGTACTCGTAGAACTCGAACCTGGTTTAGACGCGAACGCGCTGACGCTCTTGGATCACTTGCTCACCAGCCGCAAGAGCGTACTGGCTAATCTCTTCACGGCCAACTCCCGGCCTCGATGACTGTGGTGTGCAGCTGTCAATCATTACCAGCTGTGGCCACTCAATGCCTGATATTCGTATCAGGCAACGTGACGTTCGTATCACACTGCAGACTCGACGCCCGGAAAGCCAGTGGCGCCAACGGTATTCCAGCGGTGGTCTTGAGAAAATGCGCAGCTGAGTTGTCTCCAGCGCTAACACGGCTGTATCGCCTCTTTTATTGCTCAGGATCGGTCCCGTGGGTTTGAAAGGAAGCGAACGTTCAACGAGTCCCCAAGAAGGGGGACTGCTCTGAACCCGGAAACTGTAACTCGACCCATAGCTGTAACCTTATACATTTGCAAGGTGTTAAGCAGATCATCAACGTACAACTCATACGTTATCTAGAGGATCACTCCATAATTAACGACCATCAGTATGAATTCAGGCCGAAACGTTCAACAGGTGATCTTCTGGCGTACGTCACACATCTCTGGGGTGAGGCTATGGACAAGCGGGGCGATTCACTGGCCATCATTCTTGATATCGCCAAAGCTTTCGATAGGGTCCGGCACAGTTCGCTTCTATCCAAGCTCCCGGCTTACTCTATATAGACAGCATCCACTGCTATGAAGATTTCGGACAACCCGCGGCCAAGCGAGCTAACATTGAGGAGCAGAGAAGGCAACTTGTCTCTGAGCTCGACCGAGACCTGGATCACATTTCCCAATGGGGCTCCGCCGGAGCAGCGATGTCTTCTGTACAAGATACAGGTTCGTTATTGCGTGGAATACTGTTCTCATCTCTGGGATGGCTCCGCACAGTATCTACTAGACGCTCTCGATAGACTGCAGCGGCGTGCAATCCGAATCATAGATAGTCCCGAGGTCACCAAAAGTCTCGAACCTCTACCACTACGAAGAGATGTAGCCTCATTGGCAGTACTCTATCGGCTGTACCACGGTGAGTGTCCTGGTGAGCTCTTCCAACTGGTCCCACCCTCTCCCTTCCTACACAGGACAAAGCGCGCAGGACTAGATGTCACCCACATACGGTACAAACAATTCCATCAAGAACCAAGTGGTTCGGTGACCCTTTTCGACGTCGCACCATTGAGTCCTGGTATGCTCTGCCAGCGCACGTGTTTTGCGGTAGATGCACCGGAACAGTATTCCGGTAGACGCAGGTTCGAATCCTGTTTCGAGCAGAATTCTTTTTCTACATTAATTTAATGAAAATAAACATCGAATTGCTAAAATAGCCCTATATAAAGAGAGATAAATCTAACTTTGGTGTAACTAAGCAATTTTGGTGATTAGTCAAACACCACCAAAATCACCAAAATTAGGCCACCAAAATTATAATTGTGCCAAATAAGTTGATTTGACAAAATACTATTCAGAATACTATATTTACATTACTATTTTTTTAAACAAATACCGGACCCTTACGCTATACATTATGTATTTAAACAAATAACGAGCTTAAAACGTTTTTAATCATCAACACAAAAATTATAGAAATTTTGTCCGAGGGCTTACGAGAGTATTACTTTCGTTCTTAGCGGGAAATCGGAGCAATCTGGTACACCACTGGGACTGGTGCGTGACAGCACATACCTAAATGATTCGAACGAAGATAGTAACGTCCCAGTAACTATTTTCAGTACGATTCACGGTATGATTTTATTTTAGACACCAAAATTTGCAACTTATCGCGGACGGACCTTATACATTTTTTATAAGATATAAATATAGCACTAAATACTCGACTTAAATACGCAAGGGGTAGAAAAGCTAATACAGAATTAAAATAAAATTAGGTATATCCTGTAAACTGACGGTGTGTTGATTGGGATGTGATTTTTCTTTATAAAACAAGTTGTGGACGCGCCACCAAACTTATATTTTATGTGGAAAATATTTTTTTAAATATTTATTAAAATAATTTCTTATAACTTAATGTGTATGACTTTAATAAGGTAATTAATTGCTTTCTTACACAAAAAACAAAAAAAAAGATTTGCCGTATCTTAACTTTAAGGTATGATTTTCAGTGCCGCCGCCTCATTTTTACGTTTGAGAAATTCACCCGTATATTTTTCTATTTCTGTATTTTTATTTGTCATTTATACATTTATAAATTCATAATCACTTAAATACGAATCGTTAAAATAACGTCTTATTGTCTACGCGGCATATTGTTTAAATACAATTTGTTTTGGCATTTTTTTAAAGACATTTCGAGCGAACAACACAGAAATAATGAAATAGCTGCCAACACTGCAAAACGTAACAGTGACTTTGAGGATTGTCAAGAGGGTTCCCTCATATATTATTATATGCATTTTGTTTCATCTGTCATTTTGCGCATAGACTTTCAAATCAAACATTAGTGGCCATTTATTGTTTTTACTGAATCGCGGAATGCTTTAGAAAAATGAAGCTAAGAATAAAAAAGTATTTTGTATTTTACAAACCATTTTACAAATACAAAATACGTCTCGAATAGTATTTCAAATAAAATACAAAATACTTTTTAGAAAAAGTACTTAAGTACAAAATCCAAAATACGTATTTTGTATTTTGTATTTGTATTTTAAATACAAGTATTTCAAATATGTCACAACTCTGCAGATAGTTTACCTTTGCTTAACTACCTAAACAAAATATATAGTATAAATTCTTTTTTTTATGTAAATACATACATATTATACACAGAAACACACATACTAATGCAAATATTCATATTCATGCACACAAATATCTGCACTGAATCGAACCCACGCCTCCTGCGTAGCAATCGCGTTCAATGTGCTTCAAAATATATTTCTATGATAAAAAAGTGGATGCTGGTCCAAAGATCTTATTCGCAGCACATTGAAGTGTATGTACTCCATCTCGCGCTATGTAGCGATAGTGAGGGGTATGTAGATGTGGTCAATGAGCCGCGCACAGTTGATCGCGGGGGAGGGACTGATTTATTACCCTCAGACATAGGGGTTGTTTGTTAGAAAAACTCTGAGAATGTTGTGTGGAAAGACCTATTTGGTTGTAGGATGTTTCTATATTTTTTATAGGTGGGTACCTACTCAATATACGGGTGTAAGGGGGACACTCCCAAAGCCGAAGACCCCTAGTAGTAACATTTTGGCATTAAAAAAAATACGGTAAGGCTTTTTATTTCTTTTTATTTACTGTTTTTTTAATTTATTTTTCTCATTAATTACTCTCCATCGTATCATTAAAGCTAAAAGAGACGAAAATTTCACAAAATACCTAATATCACTGTAAAAAAAAACAATTGACGCCATCTTGCGATTTCATGTTTTTTTAGGAAATTATTGTTTCATTTAGCTTTACTAACACGATGGAGAGTGAATAACATCAGTAAAAATAGAGGAAAAAAATCAGTGCCGTATTTTTTTTATGCCAATAGTTGTTTAGCAGGACTGCTACCAGAGGCCTTTGGCTTCCGGAGTGTTTCCCCTTACCGATCTAAGTATACGGTAGCCATAGCTCACTGGAGAGGTTTTGTGTTGTCAGTGCAAAGACTGAGGGCTTAAGTAGACACTGCTATGTGCTTACATGAATACCCTGCTTTGCCTATTGTCATCAGGTGGGCCGTGAGCTTGTCTACCACCCAAATGGTATATAAATAAAAGCCTTCTGATCTTGAAGAACTTCAATTGTAGACATTTAGGTAAACCACAATATGGAGTTCATTCCATAGTTTAAAAATCCCTGTTTAATAAATGCACCGATAACAGTCAGCCTATTACCTTAAAAACCCTCATTCCACACCATTGAGCAATCTTTAATTTAAAAGTAATATCTTCTCCGCCACTTAAGCCTCGGACCCTAACTAACAAACGAAATAAAACGCCGCTCTGTCGACATGGGGTTCTAACCCGGTTAATGCAAACTGATATTTATGATGTACTCAATTAAATTATTTCCCTACTGCCGCCAAGTGGAATGAAGTTAAAATAAAACTGTTGCGATGATAGATTGAACTCTTGCCTAAGTGATTGAAAAGTGTTCAGTGGTGATTGAATTAAAAGTATTTCAAAATCTGACGTAAAATCGACAGGTTGCTACCAATAGTTTTTATAGTTTGTATAGATACAGTAATCATTAATACCTAAATATCATTTGAAAGAATCATTTTCAAATGATTTATTTACTAAGTATTTTATTTATTATAAATTATAATATTTTTGACAAATGTAGGTACATAATTATTGTAAAACTTTGACATTCATAAGTGCTCTTTATGTGCCTAAACTGAATAAATGAAATTGGTTCTTTGATTGATTCTTGATTAAGCCGGAGGCCTTTGGGGGTACTCCTGGTACACTACATAATATTGTTGTGTATGTATAACATAACATAAACTCACGCCCATATGCCCGAAGGGATAGGCAAAGGTGCTAGCACCCACATTTCGTCAGTTTATGTTTAGGTCCCAATGTAATAGGTGGCGAGCCTATTGCCATTAACCGGGCATTTATAAACCTGCGATAAATACACACATAACTTCGAAAAGCATCGAAAAGTCATTGGTGTGTGCCATGTGAGACCTCGTCTCAGCAGTCCATTACCCATACCACTAGGCTACCGCGGTTACGTTTGTGTACGTTTGAACTATCAACAAATAATCAAATAGTCAATCGTGGCGTATCGCCTTTCCCTTTGCACTAAATTATGCCGGCGACCCTGCCATCTGCGGCGGACTGAGGCAGTAATGAGACATTAAACTGGACACTACCAATTATCTGGCTGAGGGACCGGGCGATGACCTCAGGAGTTGTTAGCTCTTGGAGGAGGCAGTGACTATAGTGATAATTGATTTAGAATATCTTTAATATCTTTGAAAACCCTGTGTGGTACGGGGATTTCAAACGCGGTTGCAATAAGTAAGTAGTGTTAGAATGTGAATGTTCAGACGGACGGACGCTCTGATTACCTGAGGTACTAGACCCATCTAAAGTGGGTACTACACCTTCCTAAATTTAGGATCCGATTTATAGGATATCCTGAATTCAGAGAAGTTCATGGAAATTACGAAGTTCAGGCGCATCTTAATTAGAGTAGGAAGCCGACCCCATTTCGGGAATAGGCTCAGAGAAAGATGATACGGTGCAAAATTCCTTTAAGAACCAAGCGGTTCGTTAAGTCTTTTCTTTACCGCACCATTAAATCTTGGAACTCCTTACCAGCTCACATGTTTCCTTCTTTCTACAGTCCCGAATCCTTTAACGGGGCGTGAAAAGGCATCTGATGAGGCCGTCACGCTGACCCACCATGGTAACATTGTACGTGTTTGTAATGGTGCCCCTCTTTTCTGAAACTTTGCCTTCAGCTTGCCTTAGACGAGGTGTAGGCCAATTGACATGCCCTTAAAAAACTCGAGACTTAACATCGCGAGGTCCGTGAGGCTCATAGTATACCGGGTCAAAATACTTCTGTAGTTAGGTACCACGATAGTATTCGTACGAAGCGCGTCTCTCGTAAGTAACGTGATCGGTAACTAGGGTTGCCAGATCAAAAATTCTAAATATCTGGATAACATTTCAAAATGTCGGGATTTTACGATTGTTTTCTGGAGAAATAAAAAATGATGAGTACAAATTTTAAATTATAATAAAACTAGCAAACCTGGCGAACTTCGTTTCGCCATGTGAAAAATGATTTTCCAGCTTTTCTGTTGAAATTTTTCCTGAATTTTATTTGCTATAAACCTCACGGAGCCCTTTCCAAAGAATGCGAAACCGTGGGAATTAGTTAGTGCGTTCTGGAGTTATAGCGTCAGGAAGGAAAACCCGACTTATTTTTATATAGTAGATAGATAGATAAAATATTTATGATGTTAAGATAGGTACATCATCATCATCATCATCATCATCATCCTTTCATTAGTCTCGTGCATCTGAAGTCAGGTAGATACGTAGGTATATTATTATTTATCTGGAGATTTTATTATTTATCGGAAGTCTGGACATCATAATATGAAATGTCGGGAGAATCCAGATTATTCCCGACCATCTGGCAACCCTATCGGTAACTGTAGACTTAGTTAAGTTTAACAACAAATATTTGTGTATACACAATAGCGGTTACAAATGGCATATTTGTGCAATAGGGGGAAAGGGTATGGTAAGTTATAGTTATAAGAGTGACTAACGGCCGGCTACAGTAAAATCAATGGGACCGAGGGAGGAGACAGTAGTCCCAATTGAGTATTCCAACTGGGCCGGAGGTATTGACCCAGTCAGACTGCTCAATTAGGCTTAATATTTATACTACTCTCCAAGACGTTAATTGGCAGTGCTTGTGCGGCTTATTATCGTATCGTATCGTATTGGGACTCCTTTTTCCGCACCTACGCTTGTGCGGCTAAGCACGTAATTAATATCCTTGCGATTTACACCGATAGCAAGGAATCGGGTCAAAACTTTTTCCACATTTATTTAGCCGCCACATTTTCGGTTAGGAATTTATTTTCGGCATACCCATTTTGTTAAAAAGTGCGCGATTGGCGGCAATAGGCTCGTCCCCTATTACGTGGGACCTGAATTCATAGTTGGCGAAATGTGGGCGTAAATGATAAGTATGAATACCTACATAAAACAAATGATATCAACTAACTTTCAATTATGTTTTATTACCCTTTGGTACAGGTAGTATCACTTTAATGGGACCAATAAACCCCTAGAGAATATTCAGTAGTGCAATCGTCCCAGTAATTAAAATTAAGGTGGGCCCAGTTGTCTATTAATCAAATTAGATAAGGTAGGATTCGTCCTGGTCCCAGTTTCGAAGTGGACGACTTGCCCCCTAACCCTTTAATACACCTCTGCCTACCCCTTCGGGGATTACGGGCGTGAGCATATGTATGTATGTATGTACGTATGTATGTATGTTATACTACTTAGGTGTTAGACAAGCACACGGCCCACCTAATGGAAAGTGGTTTCTATGGACAGTTGCAGCACCAAGGGCGTCACACTCATGCTGGGCAGGGGAGGGACATCTATCTGAAATGAGCGGGAAACGAACCCGCACCCCTTGCGTAACACTACCGCCACAGAGGCGATGAGGGGTAAATCTAGTGTTATTCTTTTTTCTTATTGTAAGCAGAAATTATTCGTACAGTGATAATGTTTCTAAATCAAAATCACATTCAAAATTCATCCTCTAATGGATCCACTATGGGGCATAAAACTATCTTCGTAAACGCACCCTCTTATATATCTCACACACAAAATTCAACCATATCTCAACATACTAAGGTCTAAAATACATTGTTCAATTAATTCGGAACACATTTAAACAATATACAATCGTATCTCAACGTGCTAAGTTATAAAATGCAATGTTTCATAACTTTCGCGGCGTTCGTAGCATTCGTTTTGGTTTACAAATGGCGCGTGTATAAGATGGTATATCATAAATTCGTTGTAACTCGGTTGTCAGTGCTATTTTTAGCGTGAACATTAGTAAATAAATAAAAATAAATAAAAATACCAATACAGAAACAATTTGATATCCATATTAGATAACCTGGTGCCCACCCTGACCTTCCTGTCTTGGGCATACAGAGTTACAATGGTGACGCTCATATTGACGACCACATCAGATGCTTTTTCACGCCCCGCTTAAAGGACTCGGGACAGGAGAAGGAAACACATGAGTTGGCTAAGAATTTCAAGACTTAATGGTGCGGCAAAAAGAAGACTCACCGAACCGCTCGGCTATTCCCAGTAGTACTACCATGTAGTCCTACCAGTAGTACTACTGGGAATATTCTTACCATTAAACTTACCGATAGTAAGACTCACATGTTAATTTTTCTATTAATAATTCTGCTGCAGAAGTTATTTTAATAAAAGGAGAAGAAAGTTACCACGTTTGTTGGATTTTGTTGACCCAATAAGAACTAGCTCGGTTGTCGTCAGTACACCGTGATCTTGGAGCTTGTGACAGGACGAAATAACTGTTTCACCACAAAACCAACAAATACACGGAGGACCGAACTATATAGATGACGGAGATGTAACAGTTAGATTTCTCTATACAAAAATGCGTGGCCAGTTGCGGGTGTGAAGGGAGACGCGCGGGGACATGTAATCACACCCCTCCACCCGCGTGTTTGTACCCCTCTGTTTAGAGTTTAGAGGGGGCGGGTTTGGGCTTATGCTTTCGCAATTTTTGACTGTGCTTTAGCTTCTGCTTTCTGCTTTAGCTTTCAGCCGGGTAGCATAGGTGCAAACCTACTTCTGCAACTCCCTCAGAGTTGCAGAGGGAGTGTGGTCTTAGGGGGAGCGCATCGGTCGTACAGATCCCTAAGGCAAGTCTAGTGTCTATCCTGCACGAGGTTGCTTTGCCCTGCTATTGGTTCAATTCCCTCAGAATTGAACGTAACTAAAAACACTGGGCGATGCAGCAACGCCGAGGTCACGCTGCTGCGAGTTCATCATCATAAAATACTGATGGTGGACAGAAATGACCTCCCGCGTGTTTGTGCCGTGCGTGGGGACCCGTACGGAGGGATGAAGGGATCCTGGTGGTTGAGCAGAACAGCAGCTGCGGCTCCTGGGAAGCAACACACCCCTTTGGTCTGGATTTCCTCTTACACGGGAGGTTACGAGGTAGCCGCTCGTAATCAATCGGCTGTGGTGCCCGGTCAGACGGCCACTGGCGAGTTCTCTGGGGTGATGGGGTCTGCAGGCGGCGGCGCGCGGTCCTACTCATGGCCGTGGTGACCGGAGGAAGATTCTCGTGCAGGTCAGTCTCGTGGGCAACTCATCTCGGAGTGCTATATCGGTCCGATAGCCTTGGTGCTTTAGAGCATCCCCATCTGAGGGCTCCGTGGAGGGTGAGGAGTCGGATCGACGAAAAATTATAAGGTATGGTATGGACTCTTTAACAAATACCACTCAGGGTGCAACAGCACCAAAGGCTGGAAACAGCGATAAGGCCGCCACCGTGGTCAGCGAAGGCGACTCCCAGAGTGGCTGGACTGAGGTATCTCGCAAGAGGTCCTCGGGATCGGCCCTCCAGGGAAAAACCGGAGCCAACCCGGGAGGCAGCAAGGTTCGGGGGGAAGGGAACCAGCTGACCTCGCTAGTCGAACGGGCCCATATGGGCCCGAACGGCGCCAGGGAAGTCGGGACCCAACCAAGTCTCCAACAAGGCAGCCGTGCTTCAGCGAAACGTCGAGCCAGGCGTCTCCGCAAACAGCACAGGGTGATAGGCGGAACCATCACCGATACGCCAGCCAAGCGGATCAGGGAGGTGAGTGACGAAAAGTCGGAACTCTCTAGGGACGCGAAAAAAGCGAGAACCCAGGGTTCTTACAGGGACGCTGCGGCAGGCTTCAGGATGGCGATCATCCCGGCAACATATCCGGAGGCGCGATTCGAAGCCGAGGACAACGCAGCTCTTCAGGATCTTCTATTCAGTGGGATGTTGGCGGCTTCGGACCCACTCCCACTGATAAACATGGGTAGTATGACGGCGGGCGCACTGAATGTGGTTTGTGCGAACGAGGCATCGGTGGGCTGGCTGAAGGGCCTGACTGGTTCGTCAGTCAGCAACCACAAAATAAAGGTGGTTGCAGCAAACGACCTTCCAAAGCCGGTCAAAATGGCATGGAAGTCGCGACATACTGCTGCAACCAACATACAGCAGGTACTGAAGCTTCTGCAGAGGCTCAACCCGGGGCTGAGAACGGCAGAATGGCGGGTGATCGACACTCTGGTCGAGAGCACCCACGTTCGCCGCATCATCCTAGTGGATAAGGTCTCTGCGGAGGTCATAAAGGCCTCTAACTACATCCTTCCGACGGGAATCGACTACAGCCACTTTAAGTTGCTGGAGGAGTCGATCCCCAAAGAAGAACAGGCGAAGGCTGAGGAGGCGAAGGCTGAGGAGGCAAAAGGCGACGGAGCTGCCATCTGCTGATGCCGAAATGCAGCCGGCAGACGACAACCGCGATGGCGCAAATCACGTGCCGTCGGCTTCTGGAGCTAGTAGGGCTCAAGAGCGGCCCACATCAAGCGCCAAAGAACTGTGCAAGGAGATGGACGACCTCGACCTGGACGAGGACCGACTCCTGGCACAGTCTCCGGGATCTGTCGACAGTCACTAGGAAAGTGACTGTCCCACTACAACAAAAAAATGAACGGTTTAAGGTTAGTACAGATTAATTTACAACATAACAAGGCAGCGACAGCCCTTTTGGCTAGAGCGCTGAAAGGCAACAAATATGATATTGCCCTAATTCAAGAACCTTATATTTATAAAGGAGAAATAAAGGGTCTAGGTGGAACTGGTGGTACTATATGGTACCACAGGACTACAAATGATGCAAGAACATGCATATATATCAGAAATGGTATAGATGCATGGGTTTTACATAATTTCTGTTACAGGGATCTGACAGCAGTCAGGATCAATGGTGGGGGAGAGGCTGGCAACAAAGACACAATCTTTGCGTCAGTCTATCTTCCATATGAACACAAAAATCCCATCCCTAGTATACTACAAGGGTTAGTGGATCACGGCATCCGAAACAACAAGGAAGTAATCATCGGATGCGATGCAAATGCGCACCATGTGATCTGGGGCAGCTCAGACATCAACGAACGAGGGGAAAAAGTACTGGAATATCTGGTAAGTTCTCCTTTACAAATAATAAATAAAGGCAACAGTCCGACTTTCATCAATGCGAGAAGGGCTGAGGTTATAGATATCACTCTAGCCACAAACATGGCTAGCAGGGATATCACCAACTGGCAAGTATCTAATGAAATCTCATTATCTGATCATAGGTACATATGTTTTGAGTATAAAACTCCAAAGGTGATTGGGGTAGACATGCGAAGAAACCCCAAACACACAGACTGGATCCAATACAAAAAGGATCTAAAGATCTTCCTGGGAGATCCAAAATGCAAACTCAACTCGATAATCGATATTGAATTTGAAGCGGACAAGATAACTGAATCAGTCATAAAAGCATGGACAATAAACTGTCCAGAAAAGGAAATAAAACCCAAAAAGGTGCCATGGTGGAATAAGGAACTAGAGATGCTACGTCGCAAGACAAGGACTATCTTTAACAAAGCCAAGGCACAAGGAGACTTCAGGGAATATTCCAAAATGCTCACTGAATATCACAAGGCCGTACGGAAATATAAGAGAAAGTCATGGAGAACACACTGTGACCAAATAAGTTCTCTTCCAGAAGGCATGAGATTAGCTAAAGCACTGGCAATAGCCAAGGAGAACCCACTCACGAGTGTGAGAGACGGAAATGGGAAGCTCACGGAATCAGGAAAAGAAACACTACATGTAATGATGAGTGAACATTTTCCTGGATCAGAAATAATTGCGGAAGTACCACAAAATCAAATAGAAATTGATGGTACTGAAGGCTCAAAAACAAATAAGGCAGCATGGAACTCTGCAAGGAAAATAGTAGATGGGAACAAACTACAATGGGCCATAAGCGGTTTTAAACCATATAAATCACCAGGCCCTGATGGTATCTATCCCGCACTATTACAACAAGGCATGAACATACTAATCCCCCACCTCGTGAGATTATACCGAGCATGCTTAGCTTTCAACTATATACCGATGATATGGAGGAAAGTAAATGTAGTTTATTTACCCAAACCAGGCAAAGCAAACTACGAAGATGTAAGATCATACAGGCCTATCAGCCTAACATCTTTCTGCCTAAAAACGATAGAAAAACTGATAGACAACCATGTGAGGGAAGGACCCCTAAAACGTTTCCCTTTACACAGGATGCAATGCGCCTACCAGCAGGGCAAATCTACGGAAACAGCGTTACACTTGGTAGTGGAACGCGCTCAAAAGGCACTGGATTGCAAAGAGATAAGCGTAGCGGCCTTCATAGATATTGAAGGCGCCTTTGACAAAACGACCTTTGAAGCAATCCAGACAGCAGCGGTCAGACACGGGGTGGACAACACCACCTGCAAATGGATAGAGCAAATGCTCAAGAGCAGAATAATTTGCTCTACGCTAGCGGGTGAGAAGATATACGCCAAGACCACTAGAGGATGTCCCCAAGGGGGCGTACTCTCACCGCTACTATGGAGCTTGGTAGTCGACTCACTGATAGTTAAACTAAATGAAGGACCATTCTACACAATAGGATACGCTGACGACCTAGTGATAATGGTAAACGGTAAATTTCCAGGCACTGTCTCGGGATTATTACAAAAGGGTTTGAATATAGCACTCAGATGGAGTATGGAAAATCACTTAACGATAAATCCATCCAAAACATCAGCCCTATATTTCACACGCAAAAGGGACCTAAAAAGCTTAAAAAGACTTAAGGTAGCAGGAGTACAACTGGAATGGGCCGAAGAGGTGAAGTACCTCGGAGTCATGTTAGATAAACAACTAACATGGCGGTCACATCAAGATTTCCTCACAAAGAAATCAATGAGAGTCCTCGGTATATGCCGCAGGGCGTATGGCAGAACATGGGGACTTAAACCAAAAATTCTGCACTGGATATACAACATGATGATACTACCGATAATCAAATACGGAAGTATAGTGTGGTGGCCAAGGACCACGAAAGTAACATGCAGGGAAACGCTCAGCAAAATCCAACGGCTAGCCTGCATGTCTATAACAGGTGCATTTATAACAACACCGACAGCAGCGTTGGAACGACTGTTAAACATGCTACCGCTGCATTCAATTGTACAAATGGAGGCTATAAAAGCTCTCAAAAGACTTAAGGATGCAGGACATACTACCAGCATACCAATGAGTTATACAAAAATGGAGATAACACCTGATCTTCGGGATCTACTAGAAATGAGGTCTGACAAAAAACAGCCTAAACTAGTATTTCATAGGAACTACAAGGTAACAATTCCTACCAGACAGGAATGGAAACAAGGTCTCAGAACCAATCAAGGTAATAGACAAATCTGGTATACCGATGGCTCTAAGACACTAGATGGCACAGGAGCAGGTGTACACGCGGAAAATTGCGACATCAGCGTCAGTCTCGGCAGATACGCCTCCGTATTCCAAACGGAGGTGTACGCTATTATTGAATGCGCTCAGGAGATTATAAATAGAAAAACTCATGGAAAGGAAATTTATATTCTCAGTGACAGCCAAGCAGCTATTAAAGCGCTAAGCTCTCCAAAGGTACATTCAGAAATAACACTGAATTGCATAAGAAGCCTAAACAAGGTTGGAAGAGCCAACAGATTAAGGCTCGTCTGGGTCCCCGGTCATGAGGGGATTGAAGGAAATGAAAAAGCAGACCATCTAGCCAGGCAAGGATCTGCTAAAATACCTACAGGTCCCGAACCATTCGTTGGACTCCCCGTAGCCACATTCAAAAGGGCTATTCTAGAGCAGGCCAAAAAGAGGCAGCTTAAGGAATGGAGGACCAAACCAGGCCTAACACATTCGAAGGAATTCTTAAGCAATGAATTGGGAAGGCTGAGCGAGAAAATAATTAATCTCAGCAGGGACAGAATCCGGAAAATAATAGGAGCGTTTACTGGCCACTACTGCACAAAATACACTTTGAGCAAGATTGGTATCATAAATGAAGAAACATGCAGACACTGCAAGGAGGACGTGGAAACGATGAAGCACATACTGTGCGAGTGCCACGCCTTAGGAAGACATCGAATGGATCTACTCGGGAGGGGATACCCCAAACCAGAGGATTACATGCACCTGCGATTAAGAGGAGTGGCCACCCTGATAGAGAGGGCTATCCCTCCTCTAACCTAGGAGCCAGGATGGGGTCGACACAAAGGATCCAATAGGGTCGAAGTGTCCGCGAAAGCTCCAGAGCACGCACCCCAATAACATAAGATAAGATAAGACCCCTCTGTTTAAACCCCTCCTACTTCCAAGAAATCCATCTACCAGAACATAACGAAACTGGAAACAAACGTGACATGCAATTTTCATTGTAGTTTGACTACTGGCCACTAAGCGCTACAAAGAATTCTAGAACTATCTATGTTATGAATGTTTATTTCCTTAAACTTATCTCGGAGGAAGATTCTTGGGACCAAATTATAAATTACTCGCTCAGCCCATTTTTGAAGAATAAATATTGCATTTAGAAGTAAATATAGAAGTGGTCTCGCTATAATAATAAATAACACTTATTTTAAATAGGGGTATTTTTTTTGAAAATTGGAACATCTGTTGGTTTAAGGGCAAATCATTTAGTTTCTCTACATGGTTTAGTCATAGCCCGGTAGATGGCCTAGTTAACTTTATTTAAAATTTCAGTTAAATTAACTATTTATAAATAAAACGACATTTTTGAAATCATTAATGAACTAAGACAAAATGATTGTGGTGAAAATTTCACAGTATGCATTGAGTATTATTACAACTACGATACATGAAAGAGAAGATTACTTACATCTATTCTCCACTAGATGGTTCTATTAGGGTATTTTTTTTATAAAAATTAAAATATAAATCCAGGGGACTTACAGATGAAATGTTACACCATCAGTATGTTTAGACAGTTTTCCTGTACAATTTTTACACCCTGACACCACACACTTCATGACGGAACACGATGAAAACTATTTTATTCTGCAATTTTTTTAAGAAAAATGACATCCGTACCCAATGCCGTGACACGAGAACTGATGAGTGACGTCAGAGCCTAAACTTCGTCCCTTTCTAACATTACACCGCCCGTTCGACTTGACTGAAATCTTATGACTCAATTGCCTTTGCAACAACTCCGCTTACTTCAATTCTCCATGAACAAATATGATAAATATCCCTGTTTATTTTCATAATAGAAAAGTCGCGGTAGTCTAGTAGTATGGGTAATGGACTGCTGAGACGAGGTCTTGGGTTTGATCCCAGGTTTTCCCATGGCACACACTAATGACTTTTCGATGCTTTGCGAAGTTATGTGTGTAGGTATTTATCACAGATTTATTATATGTCTGTCTGTGTGTGAGTCTTTTTTCTGCCGCACCATTAAGTCCTGGAATTCCTTGCCGGCGCACGTGTTTCCTTCTTCCTACAGTCCCGGGTCCTTTAAGCGGGGCGGGAAAAAGCATCTGATGAGGCCGTCAAGCTGAGCGCCACCATTGTAGCACGGAACGTGGTTGCAAATTGCTCTTTCATGAGACTTTGCCTTTAGCTTAACATCAGGCGAGGTGAAGTCAAATTGACGTGCCATAGAAAAAAAAAATATAAGTGCCCGGTTTTTGGCAATAGGCTCGCCACCTATTACATTGGGACCTAAACATAAACTGGCTGAAATGTGGATGCTTGCACCTCTGCCTACCCCTTCGGGGATATAGGCGTGAGTTTATATTATGTTATGTTAAAAACGCCATAGTATTTGACAGTAATTATATATTCTCTTTGAATTTCACTGTCATTCTGCCATCGATCAAATTGACATGAATCAAAATTTCCTCCAAGATTTCTCGTAAATAAAAACCAAACATGAAAGCCGCGTGCATCATTCTATCCACGACGATATTCCTCGCCATCATGGCTGTGTGCGTGATGGTGAAGTTCGCAACAGACATCACCGTCGAAGAGAGGAAACGGGAGTACGGACTTCAAGGCGGAGGGGTGTACCAGTTCACGAAGGCCATGGGTGTGATTACCTTACATGATAACACGTCTTTCCCCATCGCTGAGAGGTTTCCGTACGTGGCTGCCGTGACGAGGAACACATCCACTCTCTGGTCTTTCGCTTGCTTCGCGAGCGTGGTCCTCATTAAGTGGGTGGTGACTTCAGCTCATTGCAGGCAAGTCGGTTCAGCTACAGCTGTCTTAAAGATCTGTAATATAACGCTCAGTTTTGCCACTTAATATCATCCACCGATCAAAATTTGTATCAGGATCAGGATACCACTACGTTTTAAAAGTAAAATTATTTCAATCTTACTTCACTTTCGTACTGAGATTTGGACCGTCAGCGTATGAAGGATAGTTATATGGTTAAACAATATTTCTAACTGTAAGTAGTGGATATTATTTCTTTAATTTGTTAGAATTTACACTCGTCTTACAAGATACAGTACAATTTCAATGCACGAGAAACATTTCGAGTTCGAATCAGACTATGAAAGTAAAGTGATCTTGAAATAATATTACTATTACGAGCTGGTGATAAGGTCCCCCCCTCTAGTTCCATATCACCACACGTTAGCAGTATTTTGTGGAACATTGACAACGATCGCTTCAAGGAAAATAATGAAGATTTGCCGACGAAACAGGGAGGTCGATTAAAATTGAGTTGGATTGATTCTTCGCGTCAATTCCAGTCGCATCCGAGGCTCTCAGGAGTTTTAGGTCGCTTTCTGTCTGAGGAAGTTGTACAAGGATACATCTAACCCCCTAACCTTATAGAAACCTCTGTTTAACCTTATTCTTTAGTTTATTTTTATATAACAAAAGTATTGGATTACAGTAACGGTTCGGAGTCAGAAAAAACTGTCAGGTTATTGGCAATAAACTCGCATTCTAATAAGTGGGGACCGAAAACTGGTGGCAAAAAGTGAGTGGATTTTTCAGAGTTTTGCCTTACCCCTTGGGATATGTAGGCGTGAATATATATACTTAGATATACACAAGATTATTGAAATGTTGGGATAAATTATCCTAGCGTTGATATAACATCAATATAGATAGTAAAGGAGTCATTCAATGTCATTCATTCATTCAAGTCTTCCCACTTATTCTTACTTTACCACAGTTTTAACGATTGACATATTTTCCAGACGCCCCGGTGCCACCCACCGAATCCTACTCTTCCAAGACTTCGCCAGAAACTACACGCACACATATCCAGTCTTATTCTGGAGACTCCACGAGAAATTCAACATAAGCAATCCAACACCCAAATATGACATTGCAGTCGCAAAATTAAACGTAGACACGTACCCTTTTTCGATAAAACCATCCATATTCGATGAGAAACCTTCTACACATGTGGAAGCAGCTGTTTGGAAGACTGTCTCGACGATGAAGAAACAGCTATATCTAACGAATGATTTTGATAAGATTGAGGTGAAGTTAGCACCGTTTGAGAGATGTTTTGAAGCTTACGGGGTTGAATTGGACGATAGTTTACTGTGCGTAGATTTGTCGGATTACGACGATTGTTTTATCCACGAGTTTGGTCCAATATATTCAGTGGACAAAATCGTTGGTATACTTGCCGTGAAGCCCAGGGATTGTGATACGAAGTTAGCTATATTTACTAATATCTCTTATTATACGAATTGGATTTTGAAGTCGACGCACACTACTTATTACGGATGATGTTCAATATTACTGTTGTTTTATTTTTAAATTGTTTTTTCGATTCGACGGCACGACTATTATTCAAATTCCTGGGGCTTTACCACCACCGTTTAAAATTAATATTATCTTAATCTTTCTTTATACTCATAGTGTGATTCGGACTGTACTGCATCTTGTAAGATAATTTTCTAACAAATTAAAGTACCTAGCCTGTGTAGTAGTGGTATGGGTAATGGATTGCTGAGACGAGGTCTCGGGTTCGATCCCAGGTTACCATGCCACACACCAATGACTTTTCGAAGCGTGAGTAAACTGAGTGAGGCGTGACAAATGTTATGTTAAAGTATTCACTACACTAAGAGATACTGTTTGACACATTTTAACCATATAACACTAGTATCCTCAGTTCTCAGCACGCTGCATCACACTAAGAAAGTGAAGTTAGATTGAAATAATATTATTTTGAAGAGGTGGTAATGGATTAAGTTCTCGGAGACACCTGGCGGGCCATTGTCTATAGAGCAAATCCATTACTCACACCACTGGTCTACGTTATCTGAAAAACCCCACCTAGACCGGTTCTCCCTGCTTCGTCCGATATAATGTGAGTATATATTTAGGGACTTCTATCTGAACTTTTGCCTGTGCACCAAATAATAATATAATATACCTAATCAAATTCTGGTCATCCGCGTAAAAGGTATTTTGCGTTTCTGGTACTGTGCGTCGGAACGAATCGTTATAGGCTACGGTAAGCAACTCCCTTCAAATAAATCAATACACACTTAGTCTTTGACAGATTCATATAAAAATTTTACAAAAGCTCAGCCGGCACTGCCGGCAGTCCATTTGCTGACTAACTTATAATATACTAGCTGTTGCCCGCGGCTCCGCTCGCGTGGAAATCGGTTATCACGCTGTGCAATATAGCCTATGACACTCAGCAATATTGTGGCTTTCTATTGGTGAAAGAATTTTTAGAATCGGTTCAGTAGATCCCGAGATTACCCCTTACAATTTAATAAATGTACAAACACACACACTGTACTTCTTTATAATATTAGTATAGAGTATAGTTAAAAAAAAACTAAAATATATTAGATTATTGATATTGACGTTTTGTAAGTTCCGTTCAGTTGATGATTTTTGAATGTTGTGCTTTTTAGTCGGTTCGATTACCAACCACTATCCGTGGAACCACTTTTACAGAAGAGTAATCTAGGAGTAATAAATTAGTTTCCGTTTTGGTTTCGTTAAAAAAAGAAAAATGTAAAGTTGACTAGGGCCCATGACCCTTTCTAATTTACTTTATTTACTTTACCCCGGCTATGGTAGCTTACCCCCTTTATGCCCCCTTAAGTTTTTTCTATTCTGTAGTCCCTTACTCCGTTTATTTTCATAACAAGAACACGGCTAAGACGCTCCGGAGAAATATTCTGAAGAGAAGATTAATTGGCTTCTATTAAGATGTGAGCCCTCGGTACAAGGTTTGGTGTCGAGGTCAAGCCCCACAAGTAGCCGTCCCCTGAGTGCAAATATTTGCGCAAAACCGCTCACTGCATTAGCTTATTGAACGGCATGGGTCTACAGAGATACTGGAAGTGGCAGCCATTTTATTTAACTTTTTGTTTCGTTTCTTTTTCTGGTTTTGAGTTGCCATCGTGTTACGCTAATGTACAACGATATAAACTTACTTTTATTTTTACGCAAGGAATAGTTATATTTTCTAGATGAAAACCTCACCTACCTACTACTAAGGTACTCCTAAAACAGTAAAATGTTTTTTTTTTCTAATTTAGTTAGCTACAACATTTTCGGTTAGGAATTTATATACACTGACGGACTCATAAACTGCATCAAAGTAATAGACGACTTTGAAATAAATATTTTAACCAAGTATGCATACTTTCTATACAGATTTAAAATGAAACCTCTAGATTGGTTCGTGAACTTTAAAACAGCGTAGGGTCATATCTTTAAGTTTAAGTTTATGTACTGGAAAGGACCTTAAGACTTTTTTGAAGAAAAAACAGAAATTTAAGAAAAATTGGTTTAATTAAAAAATTGGTTTTAACAATAGACACAAACTTTATGCAAGGGTTTATTTGTGTTTTAATAAGGTGTATTACCCCCACGTGCCCTTATTACGGATTCTAATCGGTTCCGCATAGATTTTATAAGGGTTTTTAAAAGATCTTGCGGAATATTGTCCCATTCTTCTGAAAGTGCTGTTCTTAGTGCTGCCACTGTCGTGGGCGAAGGGTTTCTCGCATATACAGCTCTTTTTAAATTGTCCCAAACATGCTCGATGTGATTAAGATCCGGGCTGCGTGCTGGCCAATTCATTGTACGTATCCCAACCTCTTCGCAATAATGTTGAACTTGTGCAGCTGCATGCGGCCGGGCATTATCCTGCATTAAAGTAAAATTTTCGCCTATGAATCCCATGTAAGGCACCACGTGATCTTCTAAAATCTCTGTTATGTAGCGATGTGCTGTCAAACCCCCTCTATTACCGTTTTGACGGACCATGTCTATGAACACAAGTACTGTTCGCCCGTTCATCGATATGCTACCCCAGATCATACATGAACCGCCTCCAAAAGGAACACGCTCCTCAATGCAACTTTGAGCATATCGCTCCCCACGTCGACGATAGACTCTTCTGCGACCATCTGCACCATATAAACATGTCCTACACTCGTCCGTGAACAATACAGAGGCCAACTGCTCTTCTGTCCAATTCAGGTGATGACGCGCAAATCTTAAGCGAGCTTGTCTGTGAGCTGTAGACAACTTTGGACCATTTGCTGGTCTAAAAGGGGTGATATCCGCTTCCTTTAACCTTCTTCTTATTGTTCGTGCACACACGTTTACTCCACGCACTTCATTAAGCTCGGTTTTGATGTTAACTGACGTGAGGAAACGATTTCGCAGGGAAGTTATAACAATAAATCGGTCATCACGACCTGTGGTTGCCCGAGTTCTGCCTGTACCACGTCTCCTCCTGTAAGAACCTGTCTCTACAAACCTTCTGTATATTCTAGAAACCGTAGACTGGTTTAAATTTAAATTTCTACCAATCGTTCGTTGATCCAAGCCCTCCCGCACCAATGCTACAATTTGTGCCGCTTGTTCGGACGAAGTATCCATATTATGGTTCAAAAACTCTCGATGTGTTAAAAAACTAACCCAACAATTATGCTGGTAACAATAATTCAATTAACAAAACAAAAAAAATCAATGAGAATCAATTTAAAACTTTGCTATAAATAACACGCAAATCTGATACTACAAGTAAATTTTCTTTTCCCGGCTATATTCATTTGTTTTACTGCAGTTCTATTTCTAAATTTAATTTTTTTTTAAGATTAAGAGCCAGTCTTTCCATATTTATATAATTTAATCTAAAAAGTTTGCATACTTATTATAAAAAATCCTTTTAGAGTAAACCTGAACTTTGATGCAGTTTATGAGTCCGTCAGTGTACATACCCATGTTTTTTACAAAATGCTCGATTGGTGGCAATAGGCTCACCCCATATTACGTGGGACCGAAAATCATAGTTGGCGAAATGTGGGTGTTTAATATACCTCTGCCTACCCCTTCGGGGATTACGGAAATAAGCATATGTATGTACATATATGTGTTATACTGGACTTGTCTCAACTATTTCCACCTGTTATGTTACGTGTGCATCTGAACTGAGTGGCCAAATTTTCAACCGTTGTCAATCGAAATAAGTCTTTTATAGCTACTAGCTGTCCCGCTCAACTTCGTCTGCGTTACCCCGTTTTTGCAACATTTTTCACTTCTGCTCCGCACCAATTGGTTGTAGCATAATGTTACATATAAACAATCTCAAACAATTCTCTTCAATCATTCTATCTATTTAAAAAACCGCATCAAAATCCGTTGCGTAAATTTAAGCATACAAAGGGACATAAGGATAACGACAAGAGAACGCGACTTTGTTTTATACTATGTAGTGATTAGTTGAAAATAATAAAAATTCAAAGCGAGCCACCATTAATTTGTTGAACGTAAAATTTAATTGTAATGAGTAATTTACTTGCCCTCAGTTCAGATGTTTGCATAAAACAATAAGTCGTAGGGAGTACGCCAAGCCCTTTCTAGTGTATCTCTATGCAATAATGTTTCCCCTAATGCTGTCAATAGCACGGATTTACATCGCGATACGGTCCTCTAACGATATTGAATGTCAATTTTTTATTACAATAATTTATAACGGTTATATCTTAAGTGTAATATGTGCTACAAATGATTTATCTATAAATCCCTATATTTTCGTTGTACGCACATCTATGGCAGTCGTTACGGGTAGATTGGAGCTTTATAAAGTCCGACTAACTTAACTACAGAATTTCGATGTCGACCATTTGGTTGTGGAGGTCCGACGGCTTCACGGAAAATATCGAAGTTCAGCCGCATCTCAGTTAGACTAGAAAGCCGACCCCAACTGAGTTGGGAATAGGCTCAGAGAATGATGATTTTCTTTGTATAGTATAAAACCCGTTTTTGCAACATTTTTCATTCCTGCACCGCACCTTTTGGTCTTAGCATGATGTTATATACATATAAACCTTCCTCTTTAACCATTCTATCTATTAAAAAAAACCGCATCTAAATCCGTTGCGTAGTTTTAAAGATTAAGGCATACAAAGGGACATAGGGACAGAAAACGCGACTTTGTTTTATACTATGTAGTGATAAAACCACGGTAGCCTAGTGGTATGGGTAATGGACTGCTGAGACTAGGTCTCGGGTCCGATACCAGGTTTACCATGGCACACACCAATGACTATTCAATGCTTTTCGAAGTTATGTGTGTATTTATAGCAGGTATATAAGTGCCCGGTTAATGGCAGTAGGCTCGCCACCTATTACATTGGGGCATAAACTGGTGGAATGTGGGTGCTAGCACCTATGCCTCTCCTTCGGGATATGAGCATGAGTTTATGTTATGCTATGTTTATTATTCCGTATACAAATAATACTATGAAAATGTGTATGTAAGGATTTCATAAATATTATTATATGTATTATAATTTGCAGTTCATCTTTATACCTACACCTACCACTATGTATCTCTACAACACCCTAAGGTTGACTGTCAGATAATTCAATTCAATTCAATTTCAATTCAATTTATTTGTGGATCATAGGTTTGTACAGTTCTAAATCTAGGTTACAATCAGGTGCGCTATGTCCTACCATGAAACAAAAAACATAGTCAGATAGACATTCAACAAATAATGCCTAAAATAATGCCTTTGGCAATAAGTTCACCTTTGTACAATTTTCTTTGCATAAATTTTGAGTGTAAAATAAATAAATAAATACACTAGTATCCTGCCTGACGAATGCCAACGGTCCGATTCACACTATGAAACTCATGTCTGACTGTGGTAGCCCCCTAAAAGAAATAAATTACCCCATCGATGTGCTCAGATACAACTACAATAAAAGATTCGTTCTACAACATAATTTACTTGCTATCGGTACGTTGTCTGCAGTAATAGAGATAAGCATCGGAGGGCAGAGGGAAGGACCGCCCGCCGGGAGTCTTCTCGAATGTGTCTTGAGTTGATATATCACTTTTTGGAGATGTTTGGGTGCAGTTTTATAGTTAAGTACCGGCATGTATCTTGACCCGGGTGACGTCACAAAGCTAACTATATGCGTGGTTATTTGGGTGTTATTGTAGAAGCAAGCTCAGCGCCACCATTGTAACACTGTACGTGTTTGTAATGGTGACCCTCTTTCCTGAGACTTTGGCTTCAGCTTACCGTTAGGCGAGATGAAGACAATTTGACGAGACCTAGATTTTTTTTAAATTTATGGCACGTCAATTTGACTACACCTCACCTGATGGTAAGCTGAGGGCAAAGTCTCATGATAGAGGGTCACCATTGCAAACACGTTCAGTGCTACAATGGTGACACTCAGCTTGACTTGACGGCCTCATCAGATGCTTTTACACGCCCCGCTTAAAGGACCCGGGACTGTAGGGAGAAGGAAACACGTGCGCTGGTAAGGAATTCCAGGACTTAATGGTGCGGCAAAGGAAAGACTCACCGAACCGCTTGGTTCTTGATGGAATATTCTGCACCGTATGCAAGTGACATCTAAGCCCTGCACGTGCAGATAAAAAGAAATTAAAAATTGAGAAGTGAACGAGTAGGTATCGTGGTACGGACATACTATGAGAAGAGATGATAGTAATGTTGTAAGAAAGGTCTGAAGCATGAAGTTGAAATAAGATATGGCGAAGAGTGGCAGCGTAGTCTCTTTCTATGGCCCTGGGTCAGCAGGGGACTGAGGCACATGCCAAAAGCTGCCTCACCTAATGCCGCGTCTACATTTACGTAACATTTTACCGTGACCGTGACAGAAGTGCGTAATAGCTGAGCTTAAATGAAACCATCGATCGACTGGTGGCCGTGTCAGCACAACTCTAGTTCGTGTACCCATATTATGCTACAAGTTGTTACGTCCACACTCAACGTTTTGTCATGATGTCTCGCTGTCCGGTCCGCTGTTCATGTGACAAATCTGGTCGCACCTTTAGACAACTTCTTCTTTCGAATCGACGGCATTTTTGAGTTGCCATCATGGTGTATTAATTTCACGGTAGGGCCTCTACTCACGGAGAGGGCCCGAGCATAAGTTTCACTCTTCGGGAAGGCTCAATACCACAGACGACACTTTTATTCGGTTCGAATCCAATATAATCGCCCCCGGTTTTTTGGTAGGTATCCTTGAGGGTTTCCGTACATGAATAAAGAAATTACCATCAGGTGAGTCGAAGTCATATAGAGTGATGGGAAATAGTTACCGTGGCCTATGGACGTATGTAACACCAGGAGCGTCACATTCGTGCTACCGACCATATACGAAGAGGGGGAAGGGGAAATAGAAGAAGTTCAGAGAGTCTCTGTGCTGTCAGTGCAGAAGACAAAGAAGGGTTTCTCGGTCTTCCCACTGACAACACAAAAGTGAGTTATTGACGCGTCCGATAGGTATAAAAAACATGGATGAAATCGGCGGCTGCGAATCTTTCATTAAAAATTGTAAGTTAATTACATCAGTCCCCTGTCGCTAGTTAACAACACACAAAATAATTATTTAAATGAGTGCAGCCATTAACGGACGCCCAAACGTTTTAAACTTTATGAATTACAACATCTTTCGTACGAACGTACAGTCGTGATGATAAGTGTTATGCACAAACTATAATTACAAAATAATTACAAATGGAAAGTTCTATCTCGCCTCCGGAAACCGAATATCCGGAGACGGCGTCTGTTTTAGACGGTTCGAGTCCCACATAACTACTCTCACTAGCTTAGCGGATAAGGAGACATTACTATACCGAGCGGAGGTCCTGAGTTTGAATCTTGACCTCTATCGACGTGAACCCACTTCTTACAATCAAATCAAATAGTTTATTTGCTAGAATATGGTACAATAGATATTACAAGATTATTTGTTTCCTCACATTTCACACAAGAACTTTATTGGTTGGACGGCACACCTCAGGCACGAGGGCGGCGCCCCACACTTACCACCAAATTATGAGAACATTTTGTCACCAAGTTTACAGTTCACAATATCAACTCAAGCTCAGTTTCAGCGCGCTCAAGCTGAGGAATGAAGGGACTGCTGTGGTTCTCTCAAGCATCTACAATATGGGGTTCCTCAAAAAGGATTTTAGGAGGTATTGAGAGAAATGGTGCTTGTCTGACGCTGCGCACGTCAATAGACGATTGGTAACCAAACAGCAACGGCTGTGTAGTTGTCGCCTAAGTCGTAATTTCCTAATTATGAAGAATTGTGTTGCGTAGCAGTAAAGCGATCGGGTGCCACGTCACTTCTGATATTTATCCGCATTTACAATACATATTACCAACTACATTTCGAGTCAAAATATCACCGCATTGCGCTCATAAAAAAATATAAATAGTAAAACACTTTGTCGCCGACTGTACTCACACAATCAAGTTATTGCTAAACTACTTTCCACCCTACAACAGTAAAAATATTCATCGCGCATTCTCCGTCCCTTTCGCACTCATAGTAATCCCTATATGGAAGAGTAAGACACGTATATCAATTTATGAAATGCCGAGATTGAGATATTTATCTATATTAGTGTTCAGTTTTGCCTCATCCCTTTTGTCGACAGAGGGTGGAAGGGACTAAATATGGTATTGTTATTTTTGGCAAATGTTTCTGTTAAGTGGTATGGAACAAGATGACAAGTGGGGTGAGGTGAAGTTTGACTTTTTCGTGGGTTACGATTGACCGGGAGATCAGTTGTTAAGGAGTTGGTTTTACGATTGAGAGGTACCCGGTTCGAATCTTTTTTTTCCGTGCGCAAAATCCCTACGGATACCGCCTCCCCCAAAGTCGGTGGAGGTGATTATTTCCAACTCGAACCGACTAAAACACGTCGTCTAAGGGTCTTTGATTGCCGGATTGGATTATTATATTATTATCCCGGTTCGAATCCTGGCGATGAAGCACGCGGTCTGTTAGCTTAGCTATAAGGTTAACAGGTCTATTGCAGTCTATTACTGGATATTGGTCGTCTCCGAATATGCGCCATAGGACCCGGCCCTAGTACTAATAAGGGCGTACTGTAGAAACTACAATATTAGGAATAAAGAAAACTTACTGTAAAGAAATCTTAAAGCAATTATAAGCTTATATCAAATTAATTTAGTTCGGAAAAAAATTATGCTCCCACGGGAATTTAACTTTTTTAAACATTTCAAATTCTCCTTTACAACCATGTTGGCTATTTGTTGTGGTTTTATGGGGGAGGAGTATAAGTTATTTGGGGGGAGGGAGGTATATATTATGGTTAATAAGAAAAATCAAAAAAATACAAAATACAGCAACACTTTAGGACACAACACAGCGAGCTCTTTCTGCGTACCTAAATACTAGTAACACCAATAATATTCATCATAGTTCGGGTACTTTGAGATAACTTTCATTCATTAGCTTGCACCTTGCACATAAGTATTTTTTGTTTTTTTTGTTTAATTTATTTTTCACTACAGCAGCTCAAACAAGTAGGTTTTGCTGCGTAAAAACAGTGTGCAAAATGCGACTTTGCTCACTGCGTGAGACAAAGTAACTTTTTAATTATTTTTTTTTAATATACTTACAGTGCTAGCACTAAATTTAAAAGTTGTTTCGCGACGAACTTTCGAACTACATAATCTGACAAAGTAACTTTTAAATATTTTTTTTTTCAATAAACAGTGCCAACCATATATTTAAAAAGAATTGTTTCGCGACGAATTTTCGAACTACATAATCTGCACTCTGTTTCTTGGCCGTCCTTTAAAAACTTCTTCAAAATATGAAGGTCCAATTTCGAAATTCTAAATTTGAAAGATATTTGTAAAACGAATAACCATGTTTTTTATTTAAATTATTTAATATTTTAATGTATTTTTGTATACGAAAATAAGTAATTATAATGATTTCTATTTTCAACATTTAAAAAATAACATGTCACAGACGCTGTTTCTGAACGCACCTTAAAAATTGCGGGAATATTTTTTTACAGTTAAACTTGTTAAATAGATAATATTAAAAATATTGAAGGAATCAGATAAGACCAGCGATACTAGTAATGAAGACAGTATTTTAATAGGTACTAGAAGAGTTTCAGTCTATTCCTGTTCTATGTGTTATCTTGTAAGTAATACTTAAGGTTATGTGTTCTCGCTGCTGAAGTGAAAAGTAATGTGTGCCACACGAGAGCAAAATTATTTGCATCTCGTGCATTTGAATCCCTCACTACGCTCGGGATTCTACATTAGAATCACTCGCTACGCTCGTGATTCAATCCTAGAATCCCTCGCTTGCTCAGGATTCAAAATCAGCACTCGCAGCAAACAACAGTTTTGCTCACTTGTTGCACAAATAACTATTTCACTACAGCAGCTCAAACAAGTAGGTTTTGCTGCGTAAAAACAGTGTGCAAAATGCGATTTTGCTCACTGCGTGAGACAAAGTAACTTTTTAATTTTTTTTTTAATAAACAGTGCCAGCCATATATTTAAAAAGAATTGTTTTGCGACGAACTTTCGAACTACATAATCTGACAAAGTAACTTTTTAATTATTTTATTTTTATTTTTCAATAAACAGTGCCAACCATACATTTAAAAAGAATTGTTTCGCGACGAACTTTCGAACTACTTATTTTATATTATATCTGCACTGTTTCTTGGCCGTCCTTTAAAAAGTCCTTTAAAATATGAACTTCGAAATTTCGAAATTCTAAAATTGAAAAATATTTTGTAAAACAAATAACCATGGTTTTATTTAAATTATTTAATATTTTATTGTATTATTGTATACGAAAATAAGTGATGCATAAGTAATTATAATTATTACTATTTTCAACATTTAAAAAATAACATGTCACAGACGCTGTTTCTGAACGCACCTTAAAAATTGCGGGAATAAAATTTCACAGTAAAATTGTTAAATAGATAATATTAAAAGAATCAGAAAAGACCAGTGGTACTAGTGATGAAGACAGTATTTTAATACTAGAAGAGTTTCAGTCTATTCCTGTTCTATGTGTTATCTTGTAAGTAATACTTAAGGTTATGTGTTCTCGCTGCTGAAGTGAAAAGTAATGTGTGCCACACGAGAGCAAAATAATTTGCATCTCGTGCATTTGAATCCCTCGTTGGTCGTAGCATGATGTTATATACATATAAACCTTCCTCTTTAACCATTCTATCTATTAAAGAAAACCGTATCAAAATCCGTTGCGTAGTTTTAAAGATTTAAGCATACAAAGGGACATAGGGACAGAAAACGCGACTTTGTTTTATACTATGTAGTGATTTATTGAAGTTTCATGCACAGTACACAGGCGGACTTAATGCCTTAGGCATTCTCTACCAGTCAACTTATAGGCCATTGATACACACACAACAATTTGACTTCACCCCGCCTGATGGTAGGCTGAAGGCAAAGTCTCAGGAAAAGGGGTCACCTTTACAAACACGTAGAGTGTCACAATGGTGGCGCTCAACCTAACACCCCAGTGGCAGAGAAGCACACGGCCCACCTGATGGAAAATAGTTACCGTAGTCTATGGACCGACCTTGTAGGAACCTTCTGACCCCATAGTGAGAACGTCATACACTTCGAATCGAACCCGTGATAGCATAAGAATAGTCTGCCTACTGAACTATTAGACTACTTATGTACAGTAAGAAAAAACATGTCTTATTTATAAAGATTATGTTTTTTCTAACATACTTTGAATAGACAACAAAACATTAATAACTACACAATTCAATATAAAAATAAGTTATTATTACACAAAAACTATCTTATAGAAAAGTAGTTCTCCTACTCTATCATAGATGGCGCTGATTTCAAATTTTCAGTGTATTTCCTTCGGTGGGCGCAGCAGTTGCACTGATCAATAAACTCACAAACCACATTGTGGATTGTTGTGATGTGTTATTATGTTACTTATGTTGTACTTAATTAAGTTAGATATACGTAGCAGTTGAGTGTTCAACTGCCAGGTCTCTGATACTCATCTCTGTGCACTGCTTTTTATGTATAACGTGCCATAAATTAAAAAAAAATCAAAATGCATTGATTTGATTGGCAACTTTAATAATGCACAAAGTAATTATGTAATAATTGTAAGAGCCGGTAACTGCCTATACAATAAAAACGTGAAAATATATTTGAAGGGAGGGGGGAGGGGCTATTATACCGACTTTACTACTTCTGCTAGTAGGTAGGTACATTGCAAATCTATAAACTCACTGCGGCAGTGTCCGCTGCCAAAAATATTACGATAATGACTTTTTTGAAAAGCTGAACCATTAAAAACAAATAGTAGAGCTATAACAGTTTGAAAGAGGAATGACAAAGTAGAGAGTGACTGAGGAAATGACATCTGACAAGAATGTGTGACTTTTTTATGCTTAATTCGTCAAATTGACTGCACCACGCCTGATGGTAAGCAGTGGAGCAGTCCAGAACATGGTGGCCGCCGTTACAGGTGCCGTCCCTGCTACGGTGGTCACCACCCTGACGGCCTCGATAGTTGTTTTTTCACGCCCCGCTTGAAGGACCCGAGACTGTCGGATGAAGGAAACACGTAAGCTGGCAGAGCATTCCAGGACTTTATAGTGCGACATAGAGATGTGGCGCCGACCCAAAATAATTAGGTAGGACGAGCTGCCCTCGTCCTAATTATAGTAGATGATAATGACACGGGCTTTGAATGCAGGATTTTTTTTTATACCACTTAGGTGGCAGACAAGCTCACTGCCCACCTGATAGGAAGCGGTCACCGTGGCCTATGGACGTTTGCAACACCAGAGGCGTCACACACGTGCTGCCTACCCTGTAGAAACCTTCTAGGAAGGGTTTTCAAATCAAATTTTATTTCCAAAGGATTAATGTAACCATATTCTTTAGAAATAAAATTTGATTTGAAAACTCTTACTTACTTACTTACCATCAGGCGGGGTGAAGTCTAATTGATGTGTCCAAAAAAAATACACATAACTGGGTAGTTAGTCTACTAGGTACTCAGGTAGTACGTTACCATTATACATATTTGCGATTGCATCGAGTAATTGTATAAGCTCATACCAACGGAAGTTACTGTCATTAAACAAGTTTGAAGCGATTGATTAGCTTTCCATACAAGTACTGCAAGCCTACGCTGGCCTTGTGAATTCCTAAGAAGAAATCAACATTGACAGCGAAGTAACCCGACTGACCATTTATGGCCAAGTTTTAGTGTTCGCATATCTTTACGTCAAGTATGCACGATATAACAATGAAGGATCTGTTCAAGTTTGTTAAAAATCGAACAAAAATAACGATGACTCAAACTTAGTTTTGGATTGCGCGAAATCGGACGTCCTATGTCGTTGGTGGACGCATGAATCAGCTGCGAGAAAAAAATCAATACTGCGCGCGTTACATGAATTTATTGTTCATTACTAACGTATTACGGCCTGTGTTAATGGTGAACGTGATTGTGTATAGCAATATATGTATTTGTAATACTTGTTTTACACAAAATTAGTCATAAATTAATGTTAACTACGCTAATTTTACATGACGAAATTGAATTAACTCTGCAGTGAATATAGCTACAGGTAATTGCTGCAGTACATCAAGAACGCACCAGATGGCGCAGTAGTCCTCGTGATGTTGTTACATACTGTATGGGCGTGTGAGTGCTTGTGTAAAAATTAGTGTTTTGTGTTGTTTTAAGCGCTAATGGGGAACAAAAACGGTAAGAAAAGTAATATAACATTCCATTCTTTCACCTACAGTAATCGCAACACCATCGACTTTACAGAAAACGTGTAAGAAACGGGAATTCTTACATCTGTCCAATCAGACGTATAACCCGTCCGAATTTGGGTCGCGTCATTATCGATGCACTTCCTACCGCTCCCGACGTAGGCGATTCGGCGGGGTTATATTCCCGCCATCTTGTGACTTGAGCTTTCAGGATTTCGTATAAATATATCGATCGGAAGCTTAGTGTAACCCAATTCCTTCGTTATTCTCGTTCTACATGAGGCATAGCGTCAGTTAACTGCTTAAAATTAATTCCTCGTAAGCGCTATTACTTCGGAAATGGCGCCAGTACACATTGTTGACATAATGTAAACTTTTATTTTTACTTGTAAAGTTGATTTTACTACAGATTTGTAGGGAAGAAACCATATTAAAGTCGCTAGAGGTGTTCCTCTTTCCTAAGGCTTGATGTGCTGTTTGTTTTAATTGTGAATAATAGTCGTAGTTGAGTGAATTCGGTGGCCTTGCATGAGGCGCCTACATCTACGGCTATGACATCAGTTTTCTAAATAGATGTTACAAAATAATACTTTGTTTTAGTCGCTGTTACTACATGGGCTTACAACTGGTTTACCTTTTGAACTACATTTTAATATCTCTACAATTCTATACAATAGTACTTAGATACACGCCTCAACACTGATTAGAAATTACAAAAACAATTTATGGCAACCTTTATCACTGGTACTATTTACTTCTAAACTAGTATTATTAGTGGCAGAAACGTTAACCAATAAATCTAATAAATAAAACAACAATTGTCTTTACAATACTGACATAAATATATATTTTTTATTGAAGAATATTTCTTCAATTTGAATATCATTGAATTTTAATTATTCAATGTCACATCACCGCATAATTCAATAAAAACTTATAAGAAAATGTACAGTCATATAGTCCAGTACAAATACTATTAGAAAGAGATGAACAGTATAGTTGTCTCTTTCTAATTAGATTACAAGTTAGCAGTGATAGCAAGGCCCTGTCCTCAAGAAATAACTTTTATCAATCAATTTGTTTAATTTTAACCACAACTCCATCTGGGAAGCAATTATTTCTTAATTAGAATTTATTTTATCATTGATTCTGTTAATGACTCATTGAATGTATATTTGTAGACTCAGTCATTGATATAAGTATAAGTAAAACACCTTCAAATGTGAAGCTTAAAGGTGTATACCTCTTTTTGACTATGAGTACAGTCGGCAAAAAAGATATAGTACTACTTTTTCATATAAATAATGTGGTACCATATGTGTTTTGTCAAGTGCATAGATAATATTTCTGTTCTAATAGGAGCTCATATATTCCTAAATTAACCACAGCATCCAACAGAAAACTTATGTTACCATATTAAATTAATCTGAACTAAAGGACAATTACTGGCAACAAAGAGATTAAAGCTAAAGTAATCTGAGTCAGAGGATATTCCAATTGATTACATACTTTTTATGATTCATCCGTATTACTCTTAATAGCCAATTAATGCTATGTGCTTTAAGCGGGGTGTGAAAAATTATCTGATTAGGCTGAGCTCCACCATGGTAGCACTGTACGTGTTTGTAATGGTGACCCTCTTTCCTGAGGCTTGCCTTGCCTGATGTTAATTAAGCAAGGTGAAGTCAGATTGACGTGCCATAAATAAAAAAAAGCACTTAAAATAATAACCAAACATAAATATCCATACAGGTAGACACACTAGTATAATTTGTACGACCATTTTCCTTATAGTACATAATCTATGAATGGATATAGCCCTAGGTCATGTGCAAGGATATAGGTACAGGTTAATATAGGTATATAATGAACATACATCAAGTTAAATAAACCACATTATCCCGTTTAATCCAAGTTTAGCTTCATGTTTAAGGCTTTACTATTGTGGCCCACAAACAGGATTATAATTCAAACATGCATACAAATATTTGCACTGAGTGGGCTCCGAACCCGCGCCTGCTAACGTAGGAATAAAAATGTACCTTTACGCCACTGGCTCTTAGATGTTAATGTTTTATAGTGTCACTAGCCTATGCCCTCGGCTCCGCCCGCGCAGTTGTCAGAAACGCGACTTTTGTTCATATCTCCGGTTTCACTAAACAAACGTAAGATTTTAAGTCCTTACAAACACTATTCGTGTAATACTTATCGCGTCCATTGTGTACAGAGAGACAAAATTTAAAAAAAGTATATTATTGTGTTCAGAATCGTTAATATAACAAAACCCAAGTATTTTTTAAATATCTCCAAAAGTACAGACAAAACTATTTTCCAATTCTATAGTATAGTACTTATAGTGCCCAGACAAACGCAAATAGACATTAATGAGTACAAATGTTTGCACTGAACGGGCATCGAACCCGCGACCTCTACTGTAGCACAGATAGAGTTAAAAGTTCGCTGAGTTTCTTGCCGGAGTCTTCTCAGGTCGGGGCCGCGTTTCGAACCGGTCGGTAGTCCATTTGCATTTGATAAAATGTTGTTGATATTGAAGTTTTGTAAGTGCCGTTTACTGGTCTATGCAGAATAAATGATTTTTGATTTTGAGATTACCCACTCTCGGCAGTGATCCAGTGACTTATCTTATAATATCTTATCACTAATCACTACATAGTATAAAATAAAGTCGCGTTTTCTGTCTCTATTTTTCTTGTCCTTTTATATGCTTAAATCTTTAGAACTACGCAACGGATTTTGATGCGGTTTGTTTCAATAGATAGAATGGTTAAATGGAATGTTTATATG
The DNA here is from genome assembly GCA_963691645.1 of Pelosia muscerda. Classification (NCBI taxonomy): domain Eukaryota; kingdom Metazoa; phylum Arthropoda; class Insecta; order Lepidoptera; family Erebidae; genus Pelosia; species Pelosia muscerda. The sequence goes on along the minus strand of OY829126.1, from coordinate 8,272,710 downwards.
TATATAACATCATGCTACGACTAATAGGTGCGGAGCAGGAATGAAAAATGTTGCAAAAACGGGGTGACGCAGACGAAGTCGCGCGGGTCAGCTAGTAGTTTCATAAAATAACATCAGTCCACTAGAATGTCTATAAAGCTTCACGGCAAGCCTCGTAGGAAGTGGCCAGCGATTGTGCTGACTATATATAGAGGTTGATAACGAATTAATAGTCGCAAGGCATATGGACAGGACATTATTTACATATGTTAATCGTTACTGCAAGTATTGATAAGAATGTGTGCTGCATTGTAATGTCAAGAATATAATTTATGCACAATTACTTTTTTTTATTTTATACAACTTAGGTCACAGACAAGCACGCGGCCCACCTGATGGTAAGTGGTTACCGTGGCCTATGGGCGAGTGAAATAGGAATAACACTCGTGCCGCAACCCCTGTAAGAACAGAGACATTCTGTGTCGTCAGCGCAAAAGATGTAGGATAAGCCATTGGTTTTCCCACTGACAACACAAAATCTCTCTAGTGAGCTCTGGCTACTCTACTCACCACCGAAAACACATGGTTATTGAACGGCGATATTCTGTAGGGTGGAGGTACTTCCCCAGTCGGACTGCTCGATTGAGACGGATATACCGTCGTGTCCTACTTCCTGTCACCTCTTACTTTTTAATTACCAGACAATCTTTCAAGAGGTGGTCGGTATTCATTACTAAAAGCATCTGTGTAGTTAAAAATTAAAACTCGACTAGTTCATTTTACCAATAAAACTAAAAGAAACTGGTTTTTAAACGCGCCACAGACAACCCTGACCTTTAAGTCTTGGAATTCCTTATCAGCTCACGTGTTACCATCTTCCTACAGACCCGGGTCCTTTAAGCGGGGCGTGAAAAAGGATCTGATGAGGCCGTCAAGCCAAGTGCCACCATTTTAACACTACATGTTTGTAATGGTGGCCCTCTTTAAGATAGCTAAAGGCAAATTCTCAGTAAAGGAGGGTATTGTAGGTATATATCAAATAATCAAACCATAATACTCTCTGAGATTTAAACGAATGTCATTTCAATTATAAATCAAAACTAGATAACGACACTTATGTAGGATGTACTGATTGTGTTAAACAATTGATAAATTTCCTTCAAAATATCTTCGTACGAATGCTGGCCAGATTTCAGTTGATAACGGTTTGATAGCAGGTCGTTGACACGCAGAGATTGCGCGATCGTAAGCACTTGTACAGCATCTGTGTCCTCTCAGCGCCATATGTCGTCAGATTTATCCCGTTATATGCTGAATGAGCTCATCTATATACTGGAATCGGTATAAATAAATAGAATTAGAATGTTTGTAATATTAGCTCAAACAATAGACATAGGCTTCTCCCAATGTTCGGAAGTTTTGGTCAAAGAAAAGAAAAAACTAGTAGAAGTGCGACACGATAGTTTCAGTAGCGGAACCGATGTCGCCAAACTGATACACATAATCGTTAATAATACTTATCCTTCGTTGCGTAAATACACCAACCAATGACTACATACCATTTGTTTTCCATGGTTTTGGCCTACGGTTTCCACGCTGGTCAGAGGGGTTGGTACAGGGTTTTATTTCGAGTTTTCTGACACAGTGATATCGTGAGAGAATTTTTCCGTTTTTCTCTGTGACGAACCCCTCCGGATAAGATGGGGTACCTAGTGATATTCTTTCTCCGTCACCACAGAACATAAAACTAATCTGTAATATCGTTTGCCTTGGCTATTCGATAAAACTGCAGACCGATTTTCACAGGACTTACACTATAGATAAGTAGGTAATGCTGTTAGGTGGAACTTGTGCTTCCTTTATTTTAGACAGACTGTTGTGGAGGTTCTGCCCGCATGGACTTGTGATCCCTTTCCCGCTACTAACGCTGCCCGATAACACCAAAAAGACTACGGCAAGAAACTCAGCGGGCTTTTCTTTTGTTTTTGGACTAAATAGACGCAAATTATCAACTTTCTTCACACGAATTTCTGTGACAATCAAACATGTCAAAATAACTGAATGTATAACACTCGTCGAGATATTTACCACGTTTTTTTGGTTGTTTTGGGCTCCGATGTTTCGGTTTTCCAGTACATCCGTCATCATTGCGTTTGTGACAGCTCCGAAATATTGGATACTCAAACCTGCTAGTGAGTATATCAATCTCAAATCAAACATCTCAAAATAAACCCATGGAGAACAGCGTTAAGAACAATTAACTCAAACAAACGCACTAAAGTGTTATATAGGGCGAGCGCGACTACAGGAAGTGTTGTGAAATGTTTCTGACAACTGGGAGCTACCATGAAACATACGAGAATCCCCGCACGAAACACATTGTAAAGTCTGTCATATTGATTTTATATTAAACGGGTACCCATTGGATGCAGAACGCCTCCAACCGGTCGGATTGGAGGTTACTGAGGGAGGCCTATGTTCAGTTGTGGACGTCCTGTGGCTGAAATGATGATGATGATTGTTTTTATATAGGACACGCTAATTTAACTTCACCTAGCCTGATAATAAGCTGTAGACGAATCCGGTAGCAGCGTTCTTCGTTGCAGTCGCATTCACTACCACCACACAACAGAGCGCTTAGCAATAAAAACTATCGAATTCGTAATGTAAAGGTATCGAGAGAACGGAGCATTGTGATTGGCAGTCTGCCTCTTGTGAACCTGTGTGCGTGTGTAGCCCGCCAATCGCAATGCTCCGTTCTTTCGATACCTTAACATTACGAATTCGATAGTATTTCATGCTAAGGCTGCATAGGTGGTCAGACGTCGTAACCGTGGTGATCCTGGAACCTTCTGATACCCTAGCAGTACCCTATATTGTTTTAGGACCCTTTAGTTATGGAACTCTGAAAATAAATCCATTACGTATTTAATCGTGCGTCTTAAATCCAGCTCATGATAATGTCCCAATGCTGGTATGACGTTACCGGTCGATATATTAGTGGTAGACAGACACGCGCGATTGATCGACCTAATTATTAGCACGCGCCATCGGTTAGTTATACCCTTTTTTAAACGCTTTTAAGTAGACTATGTCGGCAACCCAAATTGTAGGTCGCCATTGGATTTTCGACTTTATCGTCATAGTCTTAAAGTGCAAAATTAAATGAAAAAGAGTTCCATTCACTCTGCACGATGCCATTTAATTTTGAACTTTAACAGCATAATAGTAGAATCCAAAATTCAATGGCATTTTTTGTAATCTCAGTAGTTTGACGATTAGAAGAACCGGGGCCCTGGTCTATAGACGTGTGCATCACCATTACACTTTCGCTGTCGATGCTGTAGGCACCTTCTAATGCAGTTTTTGAAGAACTCCATATTGTAGTCCTTTGGAAAACCCACAGAAGAGAGTTCATTTCATAGCTTGAGCGTGCGAGGATTGAAAGTCCCTTTCATACCGCACAGTGCGCACCTTTTCCAGCCCCAATCTGTGAGGATGACCTCCTTTCCTGTGGTGAGCGGTGCGATAAGAAGGCGTGGGTATCATGTCGAATAATTCTTCTGAACACAAACCATTGTACAAGCGGTAAACACACCTATTTACTATGGGCGTGTGCAGTATCAGTAACGTCACACTTTCGATGCCGACTAGACCTTCGTTTCATACCGCACTATTTTCAGTCGCCATCTGTGAGGATGAACTCCCTGCCTCTGGTGAGTGGAGCGATGATAGAATGTAGCTGTGAATGAGTAAAATATGGAGTGAGAGTGTGACTTCCTTAAAATAACGCGAGTGAAACCGAAAAATTACTGTCGAAACATTACATATGCTCACGCCCGTAATTGCCGAAGGGGTGGGCGGAGGTGTATTAACCCACATTTCGCCAACTATGACTTTCAGTCCCACGTAATAGGGGGTGAGCCTATTGCCGCCAATCGGACACTTGAAAAAGATGGTTATGCCGAAATTAAATTCCTAACTGAAAATGTTGCAGTTAAATAAATTTGGGAAAAAAATGACCCGATTTTTTGTTATGCGGTGTAAATCGCAAGGAAATTAATTTCGTGCTTAGCCGCACAAGGTCGTCTTGGAGAGTATCAGACTGTCGAAAACAACAGCTAATTAATCTGACAAATTAAAAACAAACCGTAAATATTACTTCATAAACATTTATCTAGCACTGACCTCGGCGTGTTGATGGAGGTCACGTTCAGATAATCTTACATTATACTATCTATCTTCAGACTGGCTGTGACTCTGTGACCTTTGGCTATATCAGCCTAATTACAAGGAATACAGGTAAAAAAAGTTGCCATAAGAACGTCTATGGCAGTCATTACGGGTAGTTGGAGCCCTCAAAAGTCTGATTAGCCTAACTACAGAACTTAATTCTTATAACAATAACGTAATTCTTAAAACATAGTATCTGCCTATTCCTGTTCATTGCATTATCTTCTAAGTAATATTTATTATGTGTTCTCGCTGCTGAAAGGAAAAGTAATGTGTGCCACACGAGAGCAAAATTATTTGCATCTCGTGCATTTGAATCCCTCACTACGCTCAGGATTCTACATTAGAGTGATTCAATCCTAGAATCCCTCGCTTGCTCAGGATTCAAAATCAGCACTCGCAGCAAAAAACAATTTTGCTCTCTTGTTGCACAAATAACTATTTACGTATCAATCAACAAAAACATATCTAAAGTACATAGACTTATGTTCTACAATAATATATTATCAGTACTCATATTTCATCCATCTCGGGAATCCCCCGCTTACATGTGTTGCCACATTCCTCGGAATCTATTCAGCTAGATAAGAGGGATTACATCAAAGATTGGCAGCAAACTTCAAATGTATACCAATATTTGTCTGGCGTTGGGCCAACTATGAGATCATTTTATAAAATGAATCCAGCTCCACCGTGTAGTCCTGGGTTCGGATATATATTTCCGTTTATATGCTAGATTTTATTACTTGGTTTATCCACTAAAACCTTCGGGTTTAAGCTAACCAGGACCCCAATTCTAATTATAATTAACCATTTTCAAATTACTGTGAATACAAAAACTGCCAAAAGAGTTCTGTTTCTTCCCTCACAAAAAAGAGCAAATTTTTTCTGTATAGAACAATAAACGGCACTTACAAAACGTTAAAATTTAAAATATATTATACTTTAGTATAATAAATGAACCACTCTGCTGCGAAACGCGGCACACGCGGGCTTTCTTTTTTTATTGAAAGATGGAAAAAAGAAAAAAATACCTTTTATTCCGAGCACAGTGTACATTACACTGTTTATGAAATAAAGGTATTTTGGTCTATTTACAAACATTTACTTAGTCTAGATACAATAATTAGTTTGAGTAGCAACTTCGAGGTACGGATCCATAAAACATGTAAATAATTATAATTATGTAACTCATAGTGTGGAGTAGGCTTTACTGGCTTACTATCTAAATGGAAATGAGTCAGTAGTTACATGAACTTATCTTTTAGTCTCAACAGTCCCCGCTTGTATGTAACAGGCTTGTATGTAACTTGTTTGTAAAAAGTACCGCGGTAGCCTAGTGGTGTGGATAATGGACTGCTGAGACGAGGTCTCGTGTTCGAGTCCAAGTTTACCATGGCACACACCAATGACTTTTCGATGTTATGTGTGTATTTAATGCAGGTTTATAAGTGCCTGGTTAATGGCAATAGGCTCGCCGCCACCTATTACATTGGGACCTAAACATAAACTGGCGAATTGTGGGTGCTAGCACCTCTGCCTATCCCTTCGGGGATAAAGGTGTGCGTTTATGTTATGTTATGTTTGTATGTAACTTACTACGAAGGTTCTGGTGTTAGCAAGAGAGCTTATTGTAAATTTATCAAAAGCTCAGAGGATCTTCAACCGTTCGATATCTCCCGACCTAATATTTGACCATTCCCGCATCGGTGGTAGAAATTTGATGCCACAAATTTGTCACAAATTTCGACCGGGTTGGTACCACCGTGCACATATGCGCAAAACCCTTCATAGTAATCCAATCTCGGTTGGATTGCGTTCAGGGATCAGCAAGTGCATAGCCGGGCAGAGGTGATGGTGGTCGCAGTACTAGTGGGACCAGTGGGTCTTGGCGTAGTCTAGTGAGAGTGGCGCGGGGCGATCCGCCGACCAGGGAGACCCGTAGAAACGGTGGTGCCGCTGGCCGCCCGCGGTATAGTACAGGGGCCCAACCGGGGCTAACCACCCCGGGAGGCTGCCTCACCAGGCCGCGCATAATCTCGATATGGTTCGTCGTGCCGGTTGGTGACCGGACGTGGGACTCCGGCGACCATATTCGGGGGGGTACGGGGGCCCTTCCGATCGGCGCGTCGGCTCTCGCCACTCCTCACATTCATAGACAAAACCAATCTCCCGCGCTTTGTCACGCGGTACTGTAACGACCATCATCTCTTTTCACGCCTCCTCTTACCCCCTCCATGGCAGTGCAAAATAGAGAATATGGCAACACAGCGGCTCTTCGTTTTCCCACAAATTCGCTATTTGAGGTGGAGTCCACGAACATCTGTGGGCTCCATGCAAACTTCAACGCCGTCCACCAACATCTAGAGACGGCGAAACCAGCCATGCTTTTTCTCACGGAGACACAAATATACCGCCCTGATGACACGACCTACCTGCTCTATCCCGGCTATGTTTTAGAGGAAAATTTCCGTGCCAAAGCCGGGGCATGTGTGTTTGTTAGGGCGGATGTTTGTTGTCGCCGTTTGCGCTGCCTTGAGGACCCATCCTTTTCTGTCCTGTGGGTACACGTAGACCATGGCTGTACTAGTCAAATCTATGTGTGCCTTTACCGTTCCCATACTGGAGATGCCGAGACAACTCGACTCTTCGAATATCTGAGTCAGGCGGCAGATGATGCGCAGGAGCGGTTTCCGAACGCAGAATTGGTATTTTTGGGGGACTTTAACGCCCACCACGAGATCTGGTTGGGCTCCTCCAAAACAGACCATGCGGGAAGAGCCGCCCACGCGTTCGCTCTGGCTCACGGCCTGACCCAACTGGTACACGAGGCCACCAGAATACCAAGAGGGTCAGCCCAAGCACCCTCTTTGCTAGACCTTCAGCTGACGAGCCACCCAGACCAGTACAATGTTTCGGTGCATGCTGCCTTAGGCAACTCCGACCATTGTCTGGTCTGTTCCAAGGTGCCTATGATAGCGCCCCCACGACCAGTGCAGGGAAATCGGCGTCTCTGGCACTACTCGTCAGCGGACTGGGATGAACTGCGAGACTATTTTGCGTCCATCCCGTGGGTTGAGCGCTGCCTTGAAGGTAAGGACCCATCGGATAGTGCAACTGCTGTCGTCGGTGAGATCAGTCTGGGTATGGAGTACTATATCCCATACACTGATGTCACCGGTGCCCGTGGAGTGCGCCCATGGTTCGGGCGCGAATGCGCAGAGGCTGTTCGCCAAAAACAGTCTGCGTATCGTGCTTGGGTAAGGGCGCGGGCTACGCACGATTCCAACCTAGGGTACTTCAAGGCAGCGTACAACAAAGCCACTAGGGTCTGCAAGAGGGCTTACGTCAGAGCGGATGCCCAGCGCATAGCACGGGTTGGTCAAGAACTGGTGGCGCATCCCACGGGCAGCCGTGGCTACTGGCGACTGGCCAAAGCCGTGCAAGCCAACTTCTGCCAGCCTTCGCTGCCCCCCCTGCGTAACCCTGATGGATCCCTGGCCCATGAGCCGCAAGAGAAAGCAAATTTGCTGGTTAATCTCTTTGCGGCCAACTCCCGAATCGACGACTGTGGTATGCAGCCTCCGACACTACCCAACAGTGGCCACGCAATGCCTGATATTCGTATCAGGCAACGCGATGTCCGAGCAGTGCTGCAGTCACTCGATGTCCGGAAAGCCAGTGGTCCGGATGGTATACCAGCGGTGGTTCTTCAAAAATGTGCAGCGGAGTTGTCTCCAATGCTCACGCGGCTGTACCGACTTTCCTACATTTCGGGTACAGTGCCGACGGCGTGGAAAGAGGCGAATGTACAGCCGATTCCCAAGAAGGGAGATCGCTCAGACCCAGCCAACTATCGGCCCATAGCCGTCACCTCAGTGCTGTGCAAGGTCTTCGAGCACCTTATCAACACACAGCTCATGCGCCACCTAGAGGATCACTCCCTAATTAATGACCGACAATATGGTTTTAGGCCGAAACGGTCAACGGGTGATCTTCTGGCGTATGTTACCCATCTTTGGGGTGAGGCTATGGACAAGCATGGTGAGTCACTGGCTATTAGCCTAGACATCGCCAAAGCGTTCGATAGAGTCTGGCACAAATCGCTTCTTTCCAAACTACCAGCCTTCGGTCTGCCTCTTAGACTGTGCAATTGGGTTGCTAGCTTCCTGCAGGGGCGCCGTATTCGCGTTCTCTGTGATGGACGAGCATCGGAGTTCCTGCAGGTAAATGCTGGTGTGCCGCAGGGGTCCGTCTTATCACCCACTCTCTTTCTTCTGCATATCAATGACATGCTGTCCACCGGCAGCATCCACTGCTATGCAGACGATAGCACTGTACACGGGAGCTACCACGGACATTCTGCGGCCAAGCAGTCCGATATAGCGGAAAAGAGGCGACTTCTTGTCACTGGGCTTGACCGGATCCTCAATCACGTTTCCCAATGGGGATCTGGGAACCTGGTCGAGTTCAATGCCAAGAAGACGCAGGCATGCGCGTTTTCAGCAAAGACATCTCCTTTCCTTCCTCCTCCCACTCTTCAGAGCACACCACTGCCATTACAGGATAACCTCAATATACTCGGTATGGACGTGCGCTGCAAACTGAACAACAAGAACTATATCGAGAGCATCATCAAAACAGCTTCGCGTAAACTCGGAGTCCTGAACAGAGTGAGACGTTTTTTCACGCCGGAGCAGCGGTGTCTTCTTTATAAGACACAAATTCGCTCCTGCGTGGAATACTGCTCGCATCTCTGGGATGGCTCCGCAAAGTACTTATTAGATGCTCTCGACAGGTTGCAGCGACGTGCGGTCCGCATTATTGGGAGTCCTGAGGTCACAGAGTCCCTCGAGCCTTTGCAGATGCGTAGAGATGTTGCGTCCTTGGCAGTATTTTACCGTCTCTACCATGGTGAATGTTCTGATGAGCTCTTCCAACTAATCCCACCCTCCCCTTTCCTACACAGGACAACGCGTGCAGGGCTTAGGTGTCACGCGAGTGACACCTAAGCCCTGCACGCGTACCGTATGCGAATACGGTACAGAATATTCCATCAAGAACCAAGCGGTTCGGTGAGTCTTTTCTCTGCCGTACCATTAAGTCCTGGAATTCCTTGCCGGCGCACGTGTTTCCTTCTTCCTACAGTCCCGGGTCCTTTAAGCGGGGCGTGAAAAAGCATCTGATGAGGCCGTCAAGCTGAGCGCCACCATTGTAGCACTGAACGTGTTTGCAATGGTGACCCTCTTTCATGGGACTTTGCCTTCAGCTTAACATCAGGCGAGGTGAAGTCAAATTGACGTGCCATAGATAAAAAAAAAAAAAAAAAAAAAATCGTGTTCCTGACAGTGATTGAACTCCACCTCGACCCCCCCACCTTTTCAAGACGGCATAAGACGGTTTCTGTAGTGTCGGCAACACAACTGTGGTGCCCCAGATGTTGCAAACGTCCATAGGCCACGGTAACCACTTTCCATCATATTAACATTTCTAATTTTAACCCGTTTATAGGCATAATCAAACTCACTGATTCATTAGCAAGTTCGCACTATTATTGAGGAATATTCTATTAACGGAATCGAATCCAAGGCAGGCTGAGTCATCACGATCACCGTAAGAGGTAACGGAAGGTGATTTTGCTGATGAATCTGACTCATTGAAGTTGCAAATTGCAGCTGCTCGTACTTTTGTATTGCTTTTTTTGCTGGAAATTAGACGATAGTCGCTTAAAGTTAACAAACAACCTAAAATAAACGAAACGAATCCTGGGCTTTACATTGGAATCTTTTCTTCTGGCCAAAGTGATTTGCCAAACTAGTTTGGCCACGAGGCATTAAGTTTCCTGGTGGAAAGAGTAAGTACGGCTTTCCACGGTGCTCGGTTTTACTAACACCGATGCCTTGAGTCTGACTAACGTGTTGCCAGTGATGATTTATGGCGCTGACACATAGACCCAAAGTTACACAGCGAGCTATGGAAAGGGCTATGTTCGTAATATCTACGAAAGACGACAAAGCCACCCATTAGCAAGCTAAAGTTGCACTGGGCGAGGCATATAGCAAAATGAACAGATGGTCGTTGGAGCCGAATGGTTCCAACGACCATCTGTACCGCGTACAGTAGCAATAGCATGAACTCCTATCGATTTTGTAATGTAAAGGTTTCGGGAGAACGCAGCATTGTGATTGGCAGTCTGCCTCTTGTGAACCTGTGTGCGTGTGTAGCCCGCCAATTGCAATGCTCCTTTCTGTCGAATCCTTTACATTACAAATTCATACATACATTCATTCATTCATTCATTCATTCTTCATTGCTAGTGCTACTGGTAGACGGGCGTAGAACGCCTGATGGACAAATGGCATAGTCAGTCGAGGGCGACATGTTTGATGCAGACCACCCCTAGGCGTCGTAGACCTGCTATGTTCAGCACTGGACATTCTACGGCTGAAATAATTATGAATTTGAAAACGTAAGTACCAGGTTGGGTCTACATAAAGAATCCAACAGGGTCTAAGTGACCGCGAAAGCTCCGGACCAAGCACCACAAAACATATAATAATAAGACAAACATGTGCACTTATCGCCTGTAAGTCCCATACCACGTTGAATCACAGGCCGTGGCAAGACGGCTTGTTGATGAAAAACTGAGTGTACTCGCACTCCACCTACCCACGTTTGTTATAAATCTGTTGAATCACATTCATTCTAAACACCATGTTTACACACATTTTCCTTGAATTACACCGTGATCTCAGGAAAAAGCCGCAGAATGTGAACCTTGACATAGTATACAAGGATGATCTGGTTATTATGCCGTATTTGTCAAGCACATGAGTACCTAAAAAATACCAAGTTATTAGTCTGAATTATATACTGGCCTTCTGATAAGGCCGTCAAGCTGAGCGCCACCATTGTAACACACTACGTGTTTGTAATTGTGACCCTCTTTCCTAAGACTTTGCCTTCAGCTTATCAATAAGCGGGATGAAGTGAAATTGGCGAACCGTAAATTTAAAAAAAATGGTTTATGGTATGATACGTAGCCAATGATATACGATAGCCGCAGATGTATGTAGCATACCTTTTTTTATAGTGCGAAAAATCCGCTAGCACGGGTTGGGGAGATTATGTCGGACTCGAACGGACTAAAACGCACGCCGTCTTTGGATCCTTAGTTGCAGGAGGTGAGATAGTAACCAACATATCCCTCGCACCTCGGCAGACCCCGGCCATCTTTTTCGAGATAAAGAGGGGGGCCCTTCGAGGGACCACGATGTCCCAGTTCAACCCCCGAATGTGGGGAGGCGCATTTTTGAAATACGTTCGACAGTACACTGCAATAGGTTAACTTTATCATTTGTTTGCTACAGCAATGCCCTTCGTATTGTATCTACTAAAGTGTGACACAAATAATACTTCGTAGAAATATCTAAACTGGTTGACGATTTGTCACTAACGCTGTGTAGGTCAATTTCGTGATGAAATAGTTTTGATGTACTTACTATAGGAGGAAAACGAGAAAATATGCGTAATTATAGTTCCCGACAGAGTAGAATTTGGACCATTCACATCTATTTATCATACTGTGTCGTGCAAGGCGACTAAGAGTGAGGACTGTTTAACCTCAGACAGGTATATCCCCAAATGTGTCTAGATGGGGACACCATGGTCCCCACATTGGGGGAAGAGGGTCATCTCGAGAGAGATGTCGAGATATGTCTGGTATAAACTCATCTCCGGCAATCAAGGACCCATGGACGGCGTGCGTTTTGGTTGGTTCTAGTCCGACATAATCAACTCCACCGGTTTTGGCAGACGTGGTATATTTTTATGTTCGATACGCTAGCATTTAACCACTAACTCACCTGTTGGTAAGGGATGATGTGGTCGACGGTGGAACACACTTGTCGAGACGTAACCTATTCACTCTAGTCTTGAAAATTTTCATCTGGGAACACAGATTTGACGGTACGTTCCACTCTTGAGCAGAACGCATATTGAACGTAAGGTTCTACTGGAGTGCGGGGTCTTTGTCAATGGCGTGCGCGAGATATGTCTTGCACTATCTCACTTCCGGCAATCAAAGACTCATAGACGGTTGTAGTCGGTTCGCGTCCGACATAATCACTTCCACCGACTTTTTTGAGATGGTATCCGTGGGCATTTTGCGCACGGTAGGAAAAATTAAAAAAAAAGGATTTGTGAATTACAAAATGCGCTGCATGAGCCACGGAAAACAGCTTCGTAACCTATAAATATTCAGTCATTGAAGTGATCACAATTAGGTCAGGAATGTGGTCATATTATTTATGAATGATTTAATATAAATAGTCATTGACCATGTGTTTGCAATAACAGATTTGTTTCCTTGAACGGTTGACACGGGCACAGTCGTCATCGCCATTGGTGATGGTGACGTCATCGATAAGGTCATGGTGTATTATGTAGATTGTTAATTTAAGGTAAATGAGTTGATTCTCGAAATAGTTCGGAAAAAATTTACGTGGACGTTTTGAACTGGTGACCAGACCATTAAGAGAATGCTATGAACAACTGAGCTACTCTGACCAGCTTGGGGCGATGATGGATCGTTTTTTTTACGTTTAGCCTCTGTGAGTTCGTTTAGATATGATGTCGTATCGTGAGATCATCGCCAGTAGGTTGTGGAGGTTAGATGACAGTTGCTTCATCCAACATATCCAAGTTCAATTGTCTCATAATTAGATTGCAAGTCGACCCTGAGTTAGATTTTTTTATTAAGAATGTATTTGAGAATGTAGATAAAACATATGAATTTACATTGATTTAAGTCTAGCCGAGTAGAACCGCGGTAGCCTAGTGGTATTGGTAATGGACTGCTGAGACGAGGTCTCGATTTCGTTTCCAGGTTTACCATGGCACACACCAATGACTTTTCGATGCTTTTCGAAGTAATGGGTGTATTTATCGCAGGTTTATAAGTGCCCGGTTATTTGCAATAGGCTCGCCACCTATTACATTGGGACCTAAACATAAACTGGCGAAATGTGGGTGCTAGCACCTCTTCCTACCCTTTATAGGCGTGAGTTTATGTTATATAGATAGTTAACCTTAAGACTAGGTTGTATAAGCTTGAGAAAACCACAACAAATAGTCCCTTCCTGCTTGCACAGTATGTTCTGAATAGTTCAGCTATATTAGCATATCGTGCAGTACGTGCTTGTCTGCATGTCTCTCGATGTAGGCAAGCGACATTGTGATGTAACCATATGCCCATACGCGTAATTATTGCGATTACATCCAGTTCCCACACGATCATATTGCAACTGCTTACATAAATGTTGCTAATGACATTATTATGAACAGATTTTTTGTAGGTACCAGCTTTTGTTTGACTTGCAATGTGTATGTTTGTGAAGGTCAAACCTTCAGTCATTATCATCATCTAGGAGCCTGGGATCCACTGCGAAGTCACATAACATAAACACACGCCTATATCCCTGAATGCAATGCAAAGTGCTCTTTTTTCATTTAATGTTGAACTCTAGGCTAGTTGGAATCTAGGTTGATAAAGCCGAAATTTCAATGGCATTTTTCATAATCCTAGTGGTTTGGCAATAGTTAACAATAGTACTATCAGTTTTGATGACAGTCAGACAGCCATGAGACAGTGTAGAGTCTTAGCCTGGGTTGAACGATCTTACTCTAACATTAACAGTGCAGTTAAAGTACCGGTCAGGTATAAAACAGGTTGAACCATTTGACAATTGTTAAAATGACGCCATAACTTGCTATGCTCAAACGTCTAATTCTATCAAAAAGAGCTACTACATACTCTGGTGCAACACATTTTGCACAAACCATTAGAATCAATGTTACTGTTACTGTTTGAAGTAAATTTAAGGGAAACGAAATTTTGTGGTGCAACTAAGCCTTAGTAATGCGTTTCTATTTTCACCTTTCGTGTACGGAACTCAAAAAAAAGGGTCAGTTGAATTGATAAGACTTTATCATTATTAGCTCAAGATTTGTGGCAGACTTGCAACATTCGTGTACACATGAGGATGTTCAGCATCTCGCAACAGTTTTATGGACGCGCTAACTGATCTGCTGACCTACTTCAATCTCAGTGAAATGGTTTAGTTCTCGAAATAGACGTTGTAGCGCTAGCTGGTCGGTGAACCAGTTTTTTGAATACTTAAATGTATGGTTAATAGTTTCAGTGGTTTATAATGGCACATATCTTCGACCTAGGCTTTTTTATACCATTTAGGTGGAAGAGAAACACGCTGTCCACCTGATGGGAAATGGTTACCGTTGCCTAATGGACCTTTACAACACCAGGGGCTTCACATTATAGAGAAGAGAGAGGAAGGGTGGTTAAGAGAGTCTCTGTGCTGTCAGTCCAGAAGACAAAGAAGGGTTTCTGAGTCTTTTCACTGACAACACAAAACCTCTCCAGTGAGCGCTAGCGAACCTACTCACCGCCGGGAACACAACACAAGGTTATTATTGACCGCGGTATTCTGTAGGAAGGAGGTTTATCCCTAGTCGGACTGCTCAATTAAGACGTGATACTGTCAAGTCCTACCTCCGTCAAAAAGCGAAAGAAACGAGAGATACATTACGTTAGTTCGACATTGAGTACGTGAGGGAGTGCAATTTGATTCTTGGCTCGAGCATACTATTAGATATTTTGCTGTAGCTGTAAAGTAGTTAAAATCTCATCTCATCTCATGCACTCACGCCTTTATCCCCGAAGGGGTAGGCAGAGAAGGACTGTCATACTGAATTTCGAAGCTCAAAATATCGATGAACTGTAGCCCTAAAGAACAGAAACGCGACTCACGGTAGTGCGAAAGTGCGCCACATCGATACCCATAATTTCGAATGTTTTCCACCGCGAAGCACGGTAGTGCGAAAGTATTCCACATCGATTCACACATTGTCGAAAGTATTGTAGCGCGATGCACGTCAGTGCTAAATTCTACTAAATGCGAAGGCATGCCACATCCTATTTTCTGCTAGCTCGACGGCTACAATTGTGAACTCCAGATAAAATTTTAGTTCATTTAGTGCGTACACTTAAAATATAATGAAAAACTCTTTTTTTAACCCCAGTTAGATACATTTTGTTACATTTAATTATAAATAACCTAATCTAATTCGTAACTTTTACTTGAAATAATTCTGGGAAACAATAAAACTCTACCTGATGCATTAGGCTTAGCATTTTTTTTCGCGGTGCAGTTAACGGCAAATAGGTAGTCATTTCGTAATTACACTTTCAGTATGATTGTTTATAATATAATTATTGCCTATGTATTACTACTCACTTATAAATAAATGGTATACTGTATCCTTTTTTTTTTATTGTTCCGCTTTTGACACTCATATAAAGACTGACGTTGTTCTGATATTACTTCAAATTCCAGTAAATCAATATATAACTTAACACACTCACACAAAACATCGATTCGTCAATCATCGATTTACAGCAAACATTTCTGTGTAATGCAAGAAGTAGCATGCCCTTTACTAGACTTTCGCACAGACGTGCATCGCGCTGCAATACATTCGACAATGTGTGAATCGATGTAGAATACTTTCGCACTACCGTGCTTCGCGGTGGAAAACATTCGAAATTATGAGTATCGATGTGGCGCACTTTCGCACTACCGTGAGTCGCGTTTCTGTTCTTTAGGGCTACAGTTCATCGCTATTTTGAGCTTCGAAATTCAGTATGACAGTCGCAGAGAAGCTAGTACTGCTAGCACCCACATCTCGCCAGTTTATGTTTAGGTCCCAATGTAATAGGTGGCGAGCCTATTGCCATTAACCGGGCACTTATAAACCTGCGATAAATACACACATAACTTCGAAAAGTCATTGGTGTGTGCCATGGTAAACCTGGGATCGAACCCGAGACCTCGTCTCAGCAGTCCATTACCCATACCACTAGGCTACCGCGGTCATATAGTTAAAATCTACTATACATATCGATTTTTTATCTTGAAAACAGAATTATGTAACATCAGGAAAAAATCGGCTTTCGTCAGAAGTCCGAGCCCACGGCCCTACAAACAACTTTCTCCTTGCCCTCGCGACTGGCGTAGGCAGGACGCCTACACTGGGCACACAGCTCGCCGATTATGGGTATTGTCATGACACCAGTGTGGGTTCATGGCATTTAGAATACATTCTTTCTTATAACACCTACGAGGTGTAGCCCGCGGCTCGCCTCTTAGGCTCCAAGACTGCATAAACAAGACCACAGTATCCCTGGCGCGTGCGAATGGGTTTGATAGATAGATAGATAACTATAGTACACCAAAAACAAAACAAAAATAAATAAAAAAAACCCCAAGGACAAGTAGTGAGAGTTACAGTTGTTCTATTGTACAATGGGCTATACATTAGAACAATTGTATAACAATAGATATAACTATGATTGGTTTATTTAGCTCTTCCACCGCTATAATACTACATGCTATCTTGAAAAGATACACAAAAACACATAGGTATCGTGCATATTTTAGTGCCAACATATAAGCCATAGGAAACAAAAACAAGCGGCAATGTAGTCGGTGGTGCACGCGTGTCATTGCTGGGCGCATTTACGCAACGAATGATAAATTCAACAATATGAACCTTTTTGTAAAAATAGGTCTGACTGAACATTTTCTTTACGTCAATGTTTAGATTGTTCGATTCTAAGTACGAAATGCCATAATACGCCTATTTTGAACGTTTACGCAATATAGTGACAACTACCTTAGTATGTAGTGTGTTTTCGTTTTGTAGTCCGTATTATTCGCTATTTTTCCGTAGTTCCATGGGACGTTCCATTAATGGGACGATGGAAAAAAGTCATTTTACCGTAGTTCCATTTCCTTTGGAACCACCGAAAATTGTTTTTATTCCACTACAGGTTTTAGTATTGATTTGAGCTAATGACTTTAAGGGTTGTATATAAATGGGTACGACCAAACAAAGTAATTATTTACTAGTAATGCTCGGTATATGTGTGAGTTTGGCAATATCAGTTATCTACTGAAACTATCGTGTCGCATTTCTACTAGAATTTTATTTTCTATGATTTATGCCGTAGGGATCTCCACATGGGAAAAAAAGTAAAAGAAACATGATGAATCACTGCAAACAAACAAAAAAAAACATTGTACCATCAACATGGTTCAAGAATGATTAATAATTTATCTAATTACATAAATAGTAGCGCAACTACCGCCATCTGTCCGTTATCATACGTGTTTAGCGCGCGGCGTGTGAACAGTGAATGATTGTGCGCGCGTGCCGATGCGGTGGGTAGTAGTGGCCGTTTAAACACAACACAACGAAAAGTCTGAGCTTATTGCTACAAGCGTTTAAGTACGTTTACAAGCATAAGCTTATTTGGTTTAAACGAAACCGACGGCACGCTTGTTTCTAGGTGTGCACTGTGCGCAGGTATGTTATGATGTACCTACTGTCGCCGACCGCGTCGCATTGCACTGGCGCGCGTCGGAAAATAGACTATATGGATCAAAAATAAAGTCGTAAATATAAAATTTTGTCAATATGATTATGCGGTTAAATTGAATATAATTTGACAATATAGATTTAAACGTGTTTAAGACTACATTACTTCAAGTCGTATAAATTTTCGTTGTGTTGTGATGATTTTTAAGCTTTATTTTGTTTTATGCTTTTTAGTACGCGGTTCGCTGTCGGCTTAAAGCGATCGTCCGTGACGTTACGTATGTACCTATTTCGCGAGTTTTCGAGTTCGAATGCAAGTTTCGTATTTTAATTAGGTATCCAGTTTAGTAGTTTATAAACTTATTGTATATAGTTAGTGTTCAGTGTATAGGTATAATTTTAATTGTGAATATAGTATATAAGCATAATAAAGTGTACAATTTAATAGGTATAGCGTAGTTATAATAAGTGTAAATAATATAAGAGTATAATCTAGTGTACCTATACCTACATATAAACAATAGATACTGATAACAATGTCTGTGTTCAAAATTGTTAATATAAAATAAATATCTCCAATGTTCCAACGACTAATTTACTATTATATATTAACACAATTATTTATTCAGTAAAATAATAAAACATGTCCAATTTACGTACGTTTATAGACGACTTATTAAAAAAGCGTTTTAAGTGAAAAGCACTTTTTTAAGTCTGCTTACAAGCACAAGCTTAAGCGTATTAAGCGTTGGGACAATAAAGCCGTTTATCACACTACTAGCGGTGGGTGCGCCCGCGCAGATAACCGACACGTGCGAACTTAGCAACACTAGCTTGTATAACATAATAGCAACACATGTTGATCATGTAATTACAACACATCAATGGGATGTTTTCAAAGTCAAAGTCAATTATTGTTTAATATGTGTTCACACCTATACTAATTATAAAATAAGTACAGAAATAAAATACATAAGGTAGAGAGACTGCAACTTATGTGTAGGCCGTATTAACGGGAAACGTTGAAGAAAAAGCATTAGAGTATTAAAGATGTCTGTATTTTGTCTTTTTTATGAGTGGCAGACAAGTCCACGTCCCACCTGATGGAAAGTGGTTCGAGTAGCCTTGTAGAGCGGACTGTTTGTCATCTAAATTCATAGATATTCTTTAATTTTATAATAGACTTTCTGGCAACGTTTCAATTTGCCAATTAATGATATAAAATCTGTTGTGTATTAAAGAACTTTTCTTTTACACTACTGAGGCTGCAAAATAGAGAATACGTAAATGTGTTTTTATTCATGTCGCACTATTAATTTACCAACAACATACACAAAAAGAATTACCTACAAAATATTCACTACTAAGAAAAGCCCAGAAATTAGCCGCTTATTTCTTCAGAACAGAGCTTCTCGAAATTATTGATTTAAACGTTTTAACCGCACAGCTCCTCTTAAATATGGAATAAACAACTTTAATTTATGTCATTAAGATGTCAAACCTTGTCCACAAGCTGGAAGTAACGAACGCGGACGCCTACCTATACCCCTACACTCGTCAATGTTTCCTCTTCGCTGGTCTGACGTAACGTGGTATAACGTGTGTAGGCTCATGAATATGGTGACATTTTGGCGGCTATAAGACGCTTCCATAGGAATCATCATCATCCTTGTGTTAGTCCCGGTCGCATCGCAGGCCTTCATATCTCAGTCCATCTTTTTCCAGTCTGACTGCTATGTGTTTGAACTCCGATATTATTACTAAACAGAGACTAATATTTCGAAAACTGGCAAATATATTTTAAGTATTTACGTTCTATAAAGGTTCTTGAATGAATAGAGTTATATGTATGACACATGTCCATGGGCCACGGTTACCGCTTTTCATCAGGGGGGCTGGGTGATTGTCTACCACTGAAGTGTTATTAAAAAGCCTGTTTTCGTCGATCAAAATAATAGTAACACATGCAGGGATTAGATGTCACCCATATACGATGCAGAATATTCCATCAAGAACCAAGCGGTTCGGTTAGATTTTCCTCTACCGCACCATTAAGTCTTGGAATGCCTTACAAGTTCACGTGTTTTCTTCTTCCTACAGTGCCGAGTCCTTTAGGCGGGGCGTGAAAAAGCATCTGATAAGGCCGTCAATCTGAGCGCCACCATTGTGACTTTATACAGGGTTACTGGTTAAGTCGACCTGAATCCTTTGAGGTGGTATAGTTCCCATCATTTCTAACACTTTTCACTATGGAGTACCCCACCCCAAACTTAACCCTTTTCTAGCTATTGGACTTTAAAGATTTTTTAAAAAAATATCCATATTTTTTAACTAATGTTTTTTTTTGTGCCATTTGCTTGCATTTGGTTGTTCTTATTGCTGTTTTAGTATAGTAGTTTAATAGATTTATTACTCGAAATACTCAAATTACTAGTAATTCTACCACATTCGTCGTACTACACGAATTTTGATTGAAAAAATAAATTAATTTCTATTATTTGTTTTATTGTTCCTTACATACTGAAAAAAAAATCTACTATAGTGATGCTGCAGATATGCTAAAAAATATCTGTGGTTTACTAGCTTTCTAAAAAGGTATCACAAGCTGGGTTGCTATTACAATGCTTCGACAAAATCTTGACGAACGCTATCAGGTAGCAAAAAAATTGTTTTGTTAAGTTATTTTACAAATGGATCGGAAGAGGAGGACCAATACCGTGGCCAGCTAGGAGTCCAGACTTGACTCCTATGGATTTTTATGTGTGGGGACATATGAAATCTTTAGTCTACAATGAGACTAACCAGATAATATCAATTGATATTTTAAAACAAAAAAATATTGATGCTGCAAATGAAATTAGACGTACTTTAACAACTGGTGTAGTGAAAAGTGGCTTAAGACGCAGAATGCGAATTTGCATACGAAATGCAGGCCAACATGTGGAAATTATTCTGTAATTAATTAATAAATTTAAGTATTTACTTGGTTCGTTTTATTTTGTTTTTAACCCAACTTAAATTTGACACTAGTACCGTAATTGTTTACTAATTTCCTTTCATCAAAGTTTTTGACGAAGCATTGTAATAGCAACCCAGCTTGTGATACCTTTTTAGAAAGCTAGTAAACCACAGATATTTTTTAGCATATCTGCAGCATCACTATAGTAGATTTTTTTTTCAGTATGTAAGGAACAATAAAACAATAGAAATTAATTTATTTTTTCAATCAAAATTCGTGTAGTACGACGAATGTGGTAGAATTACTAGTAATTTGAGTATTTCGAGTAATAAATCTATTAAACTACTATACTAAAACAGCAATAAGAACAACCAAATGCAAGCAAATGGCACAAAAAAAAAGATTAGTTAAAAAAATTGGATATTTTTTTAAAAAATCTTTAAAGTCCAATAGCTAGAAATGGGTTAAGTTTGGGGTGGGGTACTCCATAGTGAAAAGTGTTAGAAATGATGGGAACTATACCACCTCAAAGGATTCAGGTCGACTTAACCAGTAACCCTGTATACGTGTTTGTAATGGTGACCATATCTTTCCAAAGACTTTGCCTTCAGCTCACCACCAGGCGAGGTGATTTCATCTCGCCTGATGGTGAGCTAAAGGCTAACCCTGATTGACGCGTTCTAGATAAAAAAAAACAAATAGCTCGCAAAATGAATGTTACGCTTCAGGGTACTTCTCCAGAGACAAAGGGGTAATAATATGTAATATATCTCAACTAAACGCATGTAATTTAACTTCCGCATACAAAGTGAAGCTACTTCGTACATATATATTTTATCTCTTACATCCAAATATCATCCATATATACATATGGTACATAATATCAAGATACCCGCGAAACTCGTGCCCGGGATGCGAGCTCAGGTTATGTAACGCGGCTCCACGGCGGCGACAGACGCCTGGGAGACGGCGCCAGGTCGGCTGGCGCCACGAGCGAGATGGCACATCACTTTGTTCCCTGGCTCGCTCCCTCGCAGACTACTGGCGCCCAACGTGGGACCGCCAACTTCTTTAGGGGAATCGTCTTTATTATCGTTTCATTTTGATTTGCTTAAATTTATGTTGTTATTGGTATGTGATTTTATTTTAGATATCATATTGAATGTTTTTTTTTTAATTTGTTAGGGTGGGTAGTCCAAGATTAAAAAAATAGATAAGATAGCAGTCTCTAAAGGGGATGTTATGTTATGTGGATGGGATGTTATGTTCCATAAATCAGTTAGCTTGTCAGATATTTGTTCCTTAGCAGTCAGCAAATTTTTGCCAGTTTCATATTGATTGAATTTTAAATTTATTTATGGGAACACTATTTTTAGGGATCTTGTTGTAGATGCGTATGTATACAGTTACCGTAGAACGAATTACTAATCTAGTAGAATGACTATCACACACAACAAAGGTGATATATCGTCTGGGGTTTATTATTATTATGTATTACAAAAAGTTTACAAAATGAAATCTTATTCTTTATTGCATACCTATTAGTACAGAGATCATACATAACAAAATTGTAAGAATCCTGTTCACAGGCGAGCTTAACTAGATTGAGTTCTCTGCCAGCAAACCTTTGAGTATCAGAGGAGTAGGTGTGGTAATGAAGGCGATGTGATTTCCTAAACAGGGCTTTGTTTTATTCATTTAACAATTTTTATCTCTTTTTTCACAGGTAAAAAGACTGCGATGTGAATAAGATAGAATACAACATACAAACGAGTGCCTTACAAACGACTAAGTGCCTATATAATAGTAAATATTATTACACGAACGAAAACGAAGCAACGATACAACAGATTCATTGGTAAGTTCTCTATCTATTGTTATTGCTTGTTTTTCATAAAATTTACCTGCCTATTGTCCACACGATACTCTCGACGAAAATGCCGCTGCGAAATTTCTGCGTGGAATCGCCAATACTAGTCTAATCCACCTACGATCTTCAGGTCGCAAGTTTATCTGGCTGATAGACATATTTCGGTTAACGATTTCCGAAACCATCGGGCTTATTTGCTCCAGAGACTTCGGTTTATCGGTGTATACCCATAACCCCTTCACATTACTTGTTCTGCGGATGAGATGATGAATAATTTCAATTTTTTGTAGTGACTTTCAGTTATCACCATATCCCGCGTCTACATTTACGTAACATTTTATCGTGACAGTGTCAGAAGTGCGTGTCCGTTGCGTATTCCCATCGATCGACTGGTGGTCGTATCAGCATGACTCTAGTTTATGTGTCCATATGCCATAAGTTGTTACGTCTACACTCATCGTCGTGTCTTGATGTCACGCTGTCCGGTCCGCTGTTCATGTCATAAATCTGGAAACACCTAAGCTATCCTCTTATAGTTTTTGGATCCTCTGTTCCTAAAGCCCTCTTTTTTTCTATTTTCAACATCATCCTGGCGTTAATCTCAGTCGTATCCAAAGTTGGACTCCAAGTCCAGGGTCCGCTTTTTTCCCAGTTTAACTGCGTCACTGCTGAACATCGATATTTTCTGTACCTGTACCTGTAGGCAATATCATAGTACTGCAGTAGTTAAGATGTTGGCCTTTTTAGGGTTGCAACTATCCGTAACGACCGCCATAGATGCTCATAAGACTGCCAGGACCGAAGGTTTAAAAAGTACTCTCCGAATTACCACCAGAACAGTGTTCGAATAACCCTATTCATGCATACAAATATTTGCTCTGAGCGGGAATTGAACCAGCGCATCGCTGCATCACTTTCGCGTTCACTACCGCTATGCCACAGAGACTGTTTACCCGTACTTTAACCTTTTTAACCGTAACAGAAGTGTTGCAACTCCCGTGGAGAATGGTACGCTGTAAGAAAAAAAAAGAATTTTGTTAAAGAGCATTTTTCTCCAATCTTTTTCACAATATTTCACCCCAAATCCCCGCGATATGTTTATTTATCGAAAGTATCGCTCTCACTTATTCGGGTGAAACCCCGTCGGGAGGCACGGAAAGCGCATTTGGTAAAAAACAAGGGTTTTTCTTGAGTCTTGTGCGTGTAATCTATGCGGCTTTGTTGAAAAATTACATGTAAATGCACAATTTCATACAATTTAAGTATTACCTATAATCATAATGACAACATTAGCTCATAATACAAGTCGCGGACAGTGACCTCAGCACGAAAATTTATTGAATTCATTATGTAAAAGTATAGCAAGAGCGGAACATTGCGATTGGCGGGCTACGCGCACATACAGGTTCACAGTAGTAAGCCAGGCAATCGCAGTACTCGGCTCTGTCGATACCTTTACATTATGAATTCGATAGGTTTTCATGTTACGGGCACTGAGCATAAAAAGCTTACCACGTTGTGATTTGATACAAAATATCGACTGAGCGTTATTGAAGACACTTGGTTATCGTTTTGCCTATTTAATTTTGTAAATAACTCAGATACCGCAAATATATCTGACCTCCAGTTCTTGACCTACTCAAAGCGATTATTCCTATCATGTTGACCATTACCACCACACTAAACAAGACTTGTCATCATTCTCTGAACCTTTTTCTCAACTCAGTTGGGGTCGGCTTTCCAGTTTAACTGAGATGCGGCTGAACTTCGATATTTTCTGTGAAGCGACTGCCATCTGACCTCCACAACTAATGGTCCAATGACCAAATAGCGATATCGATGTTTCAAGTTAGTCTACATCTACTTGAGTCTTCGTCTAAAAATATTTGATCTAGTTTCGTCAGTAAGTCAACTTCTAAGCATCCCCGTTCCCCGTTTTGATGTATTTCCTCTATCTAATCAACTAATCAAATATTATCCAACAATATTTGCATAAACACACAAATTGATAAGATAACATTACCGTCGCACCCTTCATACATTTCACACAAACACTTAATATCAACGACTCATCACAACTCCCGCAAGTAGTGCCACTTGCGGGAGTAACCGATTGCAGCCAATGACAGGCAACATGTTTATTTTGCGAATGAGTTACTTAATTGCTCAAGTTGCTCATACTCAGGCGTTCAGTGATACATATCTTCGTGGGTTTTGTTCAAACTATATTATTCTATTACTCGTGTTGGTTCCCGGTGGTGTAGAAGAGTGCCACCCCATCACTTCTCGTGGGTGACGGCGGTTCCCCATCCGACAATTCCAAAAATCATAGTTGGCGATATGTGGGTTGTAATACAACTCAGCCTACTCCTTCGGTGATTTACATGCGTGAATGTATATTATATTACAGTGTGGTAGGTATATGAAATGGTGACCCTAGATTTCAGTACCCAAGCAAACCTCACTTGCTCCCTGATGCTGACTGGCAGACGAGGTTCCGAAGGAGGTTTTATCAACTCCTTATCTTTATCACATTCTTTCCCTCTTTTTCCCATTTGCAACATGTAAATGATCACTCCGATGATGTAAGCCTCCATGGGTCATGATAGGTTATTTCAGTTGGATCATGTTTCGTGTATTTATTTGTTATTTTTTTCTTTTACATTTTTTGTTATTCTTTTAGAGCTTAGTCATGAGAATATGGCAATCTTCTGATGAACTTAGGGTTGAACATTAACTTCATCAGAAGATTTCCATAATAAATAGTCATCATCATCCTTGCGTTAGTACCGGTCGCATCCGAAGCTTTCACCTCGGAGTCCGGGGTCCGCACGGACTTGAGCATCTACGATGATAAGCCCATTGGCACGCATGTCATCCACGACGCCACGCCAGCACTTCTTGGGTCTACCCTTCCTACCAGGTCAGACATTTGTTACTCGCATAGCCAGGATGTGGCCGCAGGACATGGCCTCACCAGCAAAGGCTACTCTTCTGCACTTTGTCTGCAATATCACTTATATGAAGTGTATATTATAATAAAATAGTATTACATCTACCTTTCATGTCCGTGATTTTAACCGCTGAAACATTTTCTTCTAAAACAATTGTCTTCTAAGTTATCAGACAGAAATTATTTCATCAAAATGTATACTTTATCGTACAAGTATACTACTCGTATATTATTATAATATAGCTCTTAGTTGGCGTCAGTTATTTTCTCAGCTGTTTTCTCCTCGCAATTAACATTTGCGTCAGTAATATCTAAAATCATAACGCCTACTCAATTTGTCACATCAACAGCAAAGTGAACATCGAATCCACAACCCTTCATGTCGCGACCTATTACTTCTGTCCCGGCGCACGCACTCCATTGCGTAAATATTCATAATTGTTCACTACAACAATACAGTTTGGGGTTAGATCGTCCCCAAAATTTGATTTTAAGTCTTTGCTTACAAGGCATATAGATCAATTTACTTTGGCCATAATTTTTTTTTTATTTTCCTTCAATCAACAATCTTTTGTCAAACTAAGTGGTCACAGGTGTATTGTTAAAAGCCCCTCTTATAATTATAATAGTAACGATAGAGATCTAGAAACATCGATCATAGAGGGAGATATTAATGGTCAGTAAAAAGTTTTATTAGTACAACATGGCAGTAAATCTCCTAGGGAACATGATAAGGGGATTAATAACTCTGCAGAAAGCGTCCCATAGAAGACTTGGCAGATACGAATCAATAAACAAAATCACGAGCTCCGGAAATCCGAACGGAGTCCGAAATGCATTTCCATCTTTCATCGTCTCTTCACCCTCCGAATATCATCCCTAAAGTTCGTTCCCCCATCTCTATTTTGCGTGGGTGCGTAAAGGACGGGAGATTAGCAACGCGCGTGCGCGCGTCAACCCCTCCTGAGCGTTGGAGAAGGTTGATAGTGCTAGGCGCGAGATCCTGGCGCGCTGCCGGGGTCGCGGAACATTCCTCCGTGGACCGTCCGCGGCGGCGGTGGTCCCGCTCTCTCACCCCCATCGACTAGAGACTGCACTGCTGCACCTCACATCACAAGTACTTGGTGCACCGCAAGGACCTATATTTGGTCCCAGCCTATATTCTTCAAATTTACATCTCTTCTCAAGATTTAAAATTAACTAAAGCCATTGCAATTATAAACAGTCTCCTATTGTTTAAAGTCTTCTGTAACCAAGATTAACAATACGAAATCGAGCAGGGTGTGAGAGAGCGAGAGGGTAAAAGTATTCATTTAAAGTGGGAACGAGAAGAAGCGATGGCAGGCCGCTCCCGTTTGAGGTAAGTGCCACTTTTACCGGCCACGTGCTCAAACTTTTAGTTTTCAGGTGGTTATGAGCCTGTAATCGCCATTGTTTCAGCACAAACTATTGCATATTTGGCTTTATTGTTTCGTTTTACTTTGTGTTTCTATATCGACAGGATATTGTATGATTTTGGTTGTGTTCGTTGGTGTTATTTAGGTCATTCTCTGCGAGCCCCGTCTGCGTTGTAATCAGATTAATTATATTTAATTCTTATACGATTCTATTATTAGGTTCACTGTTTGCAGTGATCAGATTATTTTTGTTCGCATAAATCAGCGTTTTGCGTACTTATGTTTTACTTGAATCGTTTATTTTAATTTTGTACTATTTCATGTTTCTATGTCATCGTTTCTAGGTGCATTTTCTTTTTCATATGTCTTTGATATTCATTAACATTAAAAGAGAGTTTTATTTTGATCTAGTTTTAGGTTTCTCGTTCTTTTTACATCAGTACTGTCTCTATACTCCCAGTTAAGTCCCTCTTCCAAAGATTTTGTAGTATATTTTCTTTCAGTATCATCTATGAATGTATCCCTATAATTTGAAACTTTGGCGTGAATACAACACATCGCTGTGGGGTTCCTTTCAACTGTATGTTCAGTGTAATTATCGCCTGCAGTCTCTGTTATTACATCTTGTTAGTTTGATTCAAGGTTCTCAAGATCATTTTGGTTCGAGTACTTATTAATTATGGCCTTACGTTGTATGAATGGTTTACTAAAATATATTCCGTTTGCTGTAATTTTGTTATCGTCATATTATTATGTTTCTGTGAGTTTCATTTCATTAATGTGCACTTTGTAATCTTTGTCTTTACTATTAAAATTGTTTTCGGTTTCAATTTTTATTCATTATTAAAATTTACGTTAAATAAGGATTTTTTTATTGTTTAGTACTAATTCTCGTTCGCGATTTCGTTCACATGGTAGTCGGTTGCCGTCACGGGCTAGGCTTTATGTAGATTGTAACCTAGGAATAAAAAGCCACCACAATAATCTATGAGAAAAAAAAAACTGTTGTACAAAAGTTATTTTTAACTATTAGCATTTTTTTTCACATATTTTTTTTTAAACTTGTTTTATGTTCTTTAGCGAGTATCTTTGGTTTTTAAACTTTAAGTAGAGGTTGGTTTAGTACCTGGCGAGGAGGTAGGACATGACGGTATCGCCTGTCTTAATTTAGCAGTCCGACTGGGGAAGTACCTTCGCCCTACAGGTATTTCCGGCGGTGGGTAGGGTAGCCAGAGCTCACTGGAGAGGTTTTGTGTTGTCAGTGGGAAAACCGAGAAACCCCTCTTTGTTTTCCTTCCACGTAATAGGGGATGAGCCTATTCCCGTTTTCCGGGCACTATTGTTGACTCGAGTCGTGCATCTGAGACTGAGTCTGGGCTATCTGTTAAAAAGCCCTATCCTTTAGACGCGTTGTTCTTCAGTCCAAATTCTACTGTACCGGGTACCACGCGGCTGACCAAATTTACTAGTAGGTTCCCCAAACTAAGTTAAATCGGCTGTGTTAGGAGTGAATTCACGTTGATATCAGTAACGGCCAGGATTCGAACTTAGGACCTACCGCCCAATTGTAAGTCCATCCCCTTAATTACGAAGCTACTAACGCGTAAAATAAAGATTCTAGACGTAAATTAGCTATACATACATTACCCGAACTTCCGATATTGCCGAAAACTTTACCAACCTAATAAAAGGCAAATACACATACATTTCGCCATTTTATAGCCATGACATAATCATGAAGGGGAAGGTACAAAAAAATAATATGAACTATACAATGGGAACGGTTTTACTAAAAGAAGGTTTATTAAAAGCAAATATCCTACCTCTTCCAAGAAAATGTAACAAACAGTCTAATTTATCCATGAATAAGTTATTAACTAATTTTCATTATCTGCCTATTCAGTAAACTAATAAGGCACAACCAATTTCGTAGACGTCTCATCACCAATCACCAATCGCTTCTCTAAGGCTATCTCCATGCGAGAGCTCCTCTATTGAATTTTCTTGTCATTAATTTAGCTTGGCAACATCATTACCGTCAATTTTGTTTCACTCCGGGATGTCCCTTCCTGCTGCGATGATCGGTCTCCTGCCTCCTGTCCGATGATTGGCTTTGATGAATGGTTGGTAATTAGGACGAATTATCTATGGATTAGGGGGATAACTTGTATTTTTTTTTCAATTTAGTGGATTTGTATTTGTGTATTTTATAAGATCGATTTCATTTAAGCGTTTTATCCGTAGCTACATATGAACAGGACTAATATAACACTTATGTATAACAAATAATCTAGCTAGGATTAGATTTTCAGCCCCATGTCCCTCAGTTATAAACAGTTTGCACATTAACCAAGGAAGAAAGGCGAATTTATAATTTCTCATTCGTACAATTTAATTGATCCTGAACTGTAATCAGTTACAGTTTCTGACAAGCGTAACAGTCCTACTACAATCTTGTAAAATCATGTTAAAAGTATGCGAATTCAATTCGAAAAGTTTTACACCCCATGTTGATAAATCAAATAAAAGTCAGCAGTTAATCTGTTGACTTAACTAAGCCAGTGTTTACCCCAAACATCCATATTTTACCCTAAACAATTTTCTCATCAAACTGATTCCGCCGAGAGGACAGTCCCCCTAAATATATTAAAATGACAGTTCCACCCTCGATCACAAGATGATCCCCTAATTCGCTAATAGAAAAACAGAACTATCGGATTTCCCTGCGTCCAGCGCGTGACGACTTCCTGTGGCGGCCGGAAGTGCGATGTCTGCGGTACATGAATGACGATATTTTTATTTTCGTCTTTGTATATTTATTTTTGGTCTGTAATTTTATCTCGTAAGGTTTTTAATATCGGTTTAGCCTTAAAACTACATTTTATTCTTGAACCTTTTTCCATATCGGGTCCAGTGCTGATTTTCTACATTCAGTTTATCCCATCTGCCTTTCTCAAGTCGTCAGTCCATTTGACTGCTTCCCGAGTTCCCTAACACACACTGCCTGGGTGCACACCATCCTTCATTTCGATTCTCTTTCTTCCCTGTCCACTCTTCTTTTGCTTCCACAGATAGCAGCATGTTTAGTCTAATTTTCGATTCCAATTAATAAAATCAATTCCAAGTAATAAAAATCTAGTAATTTCGTCAACTCCAATTCCACTAAATCGCCGCGGAATCCGCACTTTTACCGATGTTTTTTGAGAATTGCCAATTCGTTGGTGAGACCATTCTAGCTAGCTATTCGAATTGAGTTACCGACATAAGAAATGACTAATTCGCAATATAACAAAAAATTCTAAGAAAGATTGAACAACTGTTTCATCTTCATCCAGTTTTAAGAGGGTCCCATCCAGAGATTTATTTAGGCAAGTCTCAAAATCATGGCGATTGGTAATCGTATTTTTATCTTCATTCGTTCTATAATTCTAATGATTCCTTTTAATAGTTTTATCTCTATGAAATCCATCGTTACTGTATACATTAGGTGACGTCAGACATTCTTGTTTCTTGAATATATTATAATGTTTTACATTTTATTCATAAGCTGTGAACGTCGCTCTCCTTCTTTGGTAATGATTTACATCATTATGTTCTATTCATTTGTTTAATTGTTTTGTTCAAGTTAGAGGACCATGTCAGACTCACCTTTGTCGTAGACATTTAGTACAAATTATTGGAAGCAATCTTTGACTTCTTGCTCTTAAAGCTATATCATCATCTTTTTATATATCCTTCAATATATTTTCAGTATTGCCGATTGAAGGTAAAGAGTCTTGTTGTCGCCTATAAAATATAGCTGACGAATTATAGTATGTCTTTGTCTACTCTTCCAGTGATGTACATGTGTATATGTATATTCTATAATGTGTAATGCATGTTCTATAATCCCCAAAAATCCACGTGTCGATAGCCACACCCCAAATTTGTCCTATTTCACATACAAGCTTAATTGTCTAACGAGAGCGAAGGAGACGGCGCTCTCGTCCAGGCGCCAGACATGTCGGCGCCGGAGTCTATCGATTATACCCCTACCACGTTCAGGTGTGGGGGTTGGCACATGCGCACTTGTTGTTTGTCAAGATTTCTTCAGATTATGGATTTTCTTCTTATAGCCTTTTAGTTTTATCGTCTTTGAGTGATTAGGCTCGTTTATTGGTTGTTAATATGCCAAGTATATGTTGGGTACATATACTTGAAATATTAACAACCAATAGGTTTTATTGCTAGTGAGAGGGCTGTTTTATATTTTACAATATATTTAATAGATTCTATGTAATAGGCGTCCTGCCAGTTATGACCTAGGGTCACAAATTAAGTCGCGCAGAGCCAGCTTTGGTTGGAGTTTCTATGAAGGATAAAATTCGCAATGAGGTCATCCGAAAAATCGGCCGGGGCGTGAGGGATATACCAGAGGCTACCTTACCCTCGACACTGGTGGCCCAAGACGGCCGTGCGGTTTTGGTCGGTTCGAGTCTGACATAATGACCCTCGCTGACTTTGGCAATGACAATCCGTGGGGATTTTGCCATCCTTTTGTTGAGTAATTACTTTCACGTAAGTCGTGATTAGTATTTTCACTAATCCATCCAGCTAAGCTGGTAATTAGGTAAACATGCTTAAATACATTTCCTTTTACCAATACATAATATACCTACATAGAAACACCAACAAATAGACATATTCAAACATACAAATATTGGCATTCCATAATTGAAAGACGAGAAAAGTAGTTGTTAACCCCATGCTAAGAAACTCGAGTAGACCAGAACACCATAATCTCGCAAAAGAAGAAAGAAAGTATTCTTTTGTTAACTAAACAAAGAAATCCGTTCGCCTAACTCGACACTATAATAGTGTCAATACTTTTATTGTGTCCAAGTCACTTAGATGACGGGATGATGTGCGCACCCTTTGTTTGACAGATTAGTGTGTTTGTGAGAATATTGATACTTTGTCCATTCTCCTATATGGCTAATGGTTTATTTCATATTCTGTCATTTTGTCGCGTGACATGCTTTTAGCACATGTTACCAGTGCAGGGAGATTGCCTTTTGTTTTAGTTTTATCAAATTGTAATTGACCATCACTAGAAGTGATAGACTTTATCTCTTGTGTATTGGGATTTAAGTAATTATGTCACCATTTTTTTGTACATTTCTAGTATGCATAACATACTAGGAAAATTACTATTCTATTAATATTTTTGACGTTTGTTAAGTGTTAGTAGTAATTATTTACGCGTTTTAACAATTCCAACGATAAAAATAGCAAATTATTACTAATTGTCATAGAAAACAATATCAAACCGCACCCTTTAATGTAAAAAGACTTCTTACCCGAGAAGAGATGTTGTCGTTTGTGCAATATTCCGCAAGTGCGAAGGATAAACTTCGACACGTGTTTCGTCTCTACACTTCGGCATCTTCAGGAGCGCTTTCATTCGTGACATAAAATAACTTCTTGTAAAGTATTTCCACCATCTAAATTGTATGTTAATATTCTTTCTTAATTGCGGCACCTTTGATACTTTTCAAGAAATACTTTTTCTAGATGTTTTGCAGTAATATGTAGGTATGAAGGGTTAGGTAAAAGTCTCTTAAGTCGCCATCTTTTATTTTCGTTCGCACATAATACGCAGATGAGCCTATTGCCGTCAAGCGGACTCTTTGTCATGTTTTATATGTTTATTCACTATCGGCTGTTCTCTTCTACGACACCCACAGAAAGGGTGGTCCTATTGTACTGCACGACTGCACCAGGACCACCAAGGCTATTTCTTATAAATCTGGCATTAAGGGTCTACAAACCTTATTTCATTGTCAACTATTAATAGAAATCACCTATTCAAATCTCCTCCAGTTGCTAGGCAACATCGCGCGTCGTCGCGGCGCCTCAAAATTGTCACTCCGCGCCTCATGGCTACCTCCGCAATGTACTTACTACATATGGGACAGTTTTGTAAATTATTTTGGCATTGACGCCATTCGACCGGAAAAGTGAAGTGGAGTGTAAAGTATTGTGAATTTATAAGTGCTTTAACTATTTAAAAAAACATTTCTCACAAATATTTTACCTTTTTTTTATCAAAATTGCGAAAAATCTCCACGTATTCCCCGCCGGAGCAGGTTGGGGAGGTAATCGGATCGGACTTGAACTGACAAAAACGCAACCGTCTTAGAGTCTTTAGTTGCCGGAGGTGAGATAGTAGCAAAATATCTCTAGCAACCCGGCAGACCCGGTGCTCACTCTTTCGAGGTGACAAATATCTTACCTAAAATTATATGTTCGTGTTTGCTATCTATTTAGGGTCACCTCTGTTCGTCCGAGGGTGAAATGGGGACTGGGGACCAAGTATTTCCAACACCCGAGGAGGCCATCTTGAAGTTTGTAAGAGTTTCTGTGCCGCCATGCCATGTAGACGAATTGGTCATCCCACTGACAGCACTAACACTGCAATGAGCTGCTACATCGGTCCCCTTCGGCCACATACGAAACCAAGTTTCGAAACTAGTTTCTAAATAAGAATAATATTTCTTTTTCTAAAACTGATTTCCAAATAAGAATAAACAATCTGTTTTCGGAACTCGTTACCAATTAGGAAAAACGGAGGCAGGACCCGACGGTATCTCCCGTCCGAAATGAGCTGTCCAACTGGGGAAGTACCTCCGCCCTACAGAAGACCGCGGTCATAATAGCCATCGTGTTGTGTTCCCGCCGGTAAGTAGGGTAGCCAGAGTTCACTATACCCCTCCTTCTCCGCCCCTTCCTAGCCTCCCCACCCCTTCCCAGCTCTCCCCCTTTCCCTTCAGGGTGGGCAGCGCGTGTGTGACACCCTTAGTGTTGCACACGTTCATAGGCCACGGTGGCCGCTTTCCATCAGGTGGGCCGTGTGCTTGTCTGCCACCTACGTAGAATTAAAAAAAAAAAATTCTCCCGTAACCGGGCTTTTTACTATTTTTGAAACCAGCTTCCAATTAACAAATCTTCTTTCGAGTCTTACAAAACAAATTATATCAACATACGACAACGGTCCGAGTCCTATTACACTATTAAAGTAGGTAACTTAAGACATAACATAAGCTCACGCCTGTATCCCCGAAGGGGTAGGCAGAGGTGCTAGCACCCACATTTCACCAGTTTATGTTTAGGTCCCAATGGCGGCGGTAGCGAGCCTATTGCCATTAACCGGGCACTTATAAACCACACATAACTTCGAAAAGCATCGTAATGTCATTAGTGTGTGCCATAGTAGAACCTGGGATCGAACTCGAGACCTCGTCTCAGCAGTCCATTATCCATACCACTAAGCTACCGCGGCATATAACTTAAGATTGTAACAATATTATTTCTGTGAGATGGTAGAAAGATGATGACCCTGAATGAGTTTAAACTGTCAATTCCATAATGAGTGTTCGAGTGCAATGATTTGTGAACAAATTGGACTCGACACGCTTCATAGCGATCAACATCTCTTAAATAATGTTAATGTATTCACCCTCTAGCCTTTGTTTTAATCGATGAATATATTATAATATAAGTTAGCCGATGAGCTGTCGAGAAAGGTAGCTGGGACACTGCTTGACGCGACTGGATGCGGATGACGTAGGATCCGAAGCATTTGCGCATGTTGAGTGCTACATGCTCTTTGGTTAATTGATAGTGTTGTCGGTAGTATTTTTTAATATACTTATGGTACGTCAATTTTACTTCAACTCGCCAGATGGTAAGTTGAAGGCGAAGTTTCAGGAAGGAGGGTCACCATTACAAACACGTAGTGTTATTATACGTGTTTGTAATGGACTAGCTAACGTGGAAACAGTAGGCCAAAGCCTTCTAACATTGAGAGAGGCCTATGTCCAGCAGTGGACAGAGATAGGTCAATTAAAACTCGTCTGATACTTTCCAAGATGTTAATTGGTAGTACTTGTGCGGCTAAGCACATGATTAATTTCCTTGCTATTTTTCCAAATTTATTAGGAATATATTTCCGGCATACCCTTTTCTTTTACAAAGTGCCCGATTGGTGGCAATAGGCTAGGCAGTAGGCTCGCCCCCTATTACGTAGGACCGAAAATCATAGTTGGCGTATTAAACACCCAGTTTAATACACCTCTGCCTGTCCCTTCGGGGATTACGGGCGTGAGCATTATGTATGTATGTATATTGTATATATGTAATTGAAAGGGGTGAAATTGCCAAGATTAGAAATCCGATTGATCACATGCAATTTTAGTAGTTGCAAGTCGGCTTGGTAAAAACTGCCCACAATTTGCAAATACTAAAAAACATATAATATATATACTAAACGCTTGTCTGTCTGTACGCATCCATTTCAATTCGCACCCTGTACTCGCCCAAACTACATTGAACTATTAAAATTCCGGCTCGCCCCACTCATCTGGTTGAGGCCATTTCATGCCTTTTTATGCAAAACTGTATGCAATAACTGGTCCGTTATGACTATGGGCTGTTTAATGAGTCTATATGAATTTGTTAATATCATTCTACCCTCTTATTGCGACGCGTTAAGGGTTATATTTGAGTGGCAGATGTTGGGTCCGATTTTATTGCGATTGTTAGGGTAGTTTTTAATCATATTAAGTTTATAGTGATGGATATTAATTCTAAAATGTTAAGCGTTTTGGAGTTTATCGAGGTTTTGGGTTAGGGTGGGTTCTTGGTTTTGTTTTATACTGATAAGGTATCAAACAAGTATCTTAAGATCCATAGCTCAGTGTAAATAATTGTATGCATGAAGATTACTTTTTTTTGCATTGCCTCGGAGAACATGATAAGTAGGCGGTCGTAGGCTTCATACGAATATGAAACATATATGACATTATGGGTAGTTAGAGCCCTAAAAAGTCTAAGAGCTGCTTTAACTAAAGAACTGATAGTGTGGAGGTGCCGACCCCAGTGGAATTGAAAAACAGCTCGAAAAACGTCCGGAACTTGCTACACATGGAATCGAACTTCCGCTGCCTCGCTACACAGTCTCCTCTTATTCTTTCTAATCTTAGAGTACATACACACATAACTTCGAAAAGCGTCGAAAAGTCGTTGACGTGTGCCATGGTAAAACCTGGGATCGAACCCAAGACCTCGTCTCAATAGTCCTTTACCCACTAGGCAACCGCGGTTACTAGCGAACTTATTATCATTCCCAGCTGGTACAATAATAGAGTACATTACCGAAAATACATCTAAAACCATAAAGTCCACCGTTCTCATTGTACTTGGACATTTTTAATACCGTCTCTCTCCTAATCGTTATGGGTTACAGAAATAGATGAACTCATAAATTGAATATATACACCGTTTGAGTTGAACCACTTTTCGGATCTACGTAAATGATTTGTTAGTCAAATCACTACATAGTATAAAACAAAGTCGCGTTTTTTGTCCCTATGTCCCTACGTACGCTTAAATCTTTTAAACTACTCAACGGATTTTGATGCGGTTTTTTTTGTAAATTGAAAATATTAACAACCTAAGTTACTAATATTCCCTTTAACACCTCCAGCTAAGCTCAATGGCTTGTGTTAGGAGTGGGTTTACGTCGGTAGTGTAATGGCCGGGATTCGAACCCGGGATCTCACGATCGTAAGGCTGACTCCTTAACCACTAAGCTACCGACGCTTTTTTAATAGATAGAATGGTTAAAGAGAAAGGTTTATATGTATATAACATCATGCTACGACCAACAGGTGCGGATCAGGAATGAAAAATGTTGCAAAAACGGGGTGACGCAGACGAAGTTGCGCGGGTCACCTAGTGAATGATATGATAGTCATTGGCTTCTAGACAAATAACGGTTCCTGGATGACATGCGGAAATGATATTTTTGAATTTCAAATTTATAACTGTTATAGCTGTCGAATGAACTCCCTCCTGTGTTTTTTTCGAACGATTACAATATGGAGTTCTTTGAGCAGAGCATTAGAACATTTCTACCGGGTCGGCAGCACGTGTCACTGCCATCACATACAATAAGGTGGACCGTGTGCTTGTCTGTAAGCTAAGATAAAAAATGAGTTATCGTGATTGTGACTATATACGCAGTGCGCTTTTAGATCCGTTTGATGGGGTGATATTCGATCAAATCAAATCAAATAGATTATGTAGTACTTCCTACCTTCAACTTGCCATCAAGCGAGGTAAGTCAAATATGTATAAATAAATAATATAATTGTAAAAAGTTTGTTTGTCCGCGATGGACGCAAAAATGACTGAACAGATTACGATGCGGTTTTTTTTTGTTTGAAGGGGTTTGATCTTACATTTGTTTCATTGCCATCGGTTAAGTAGAACTCGAGTTATGATTAGTAATAGGGATTTTAAGTTGCACAGATGACGCGTGCAAAGGCTAGTAAATAAAGAAATGTATAAAAACATGCGCGCCTGTATTCTATAAAGTGCCGATAGTAGTGAAAATTAAATAACTTTTTAAAATTAAATTGTATCGTTGTTTGTGACGTGACGTGACACTCAAGCTTTCGGTGACGATGACGCGAGTTCCATGATTTTGTATGCCGAAACGCGCCTATAGAAGTTAATCATTTCAAAAAATTAAAAGCACGTCGTCATGGTTTTATCTACACTAATATTACAAAGAGGAAATTTGTAATTTCGTGTGTATGTTTGTAATGAAAAACCACAAAACTACAATACATATTTCAAAAAAAAAATACCACTGGAAAGCTACATTCACCCTTAGTAACATAGGCTATATTACACTGCGCAATACCCGACATCCACGCGAGCGGAGCCGCGGGCTACAACTAGTATACTATAATTATAAACCTTTAGTACGATTCATAACTCTTTAACATCACCCATCACGCTTTCAACGGTTCCCTTAAAATGGTGGTGTTGCTAGCAGTAAATTTTGATAAATTGGGCGTGAACTACCCTCCCCATTCTAAAGTATCTCAGCTGAATTCTCCAGAGGGAGAATATATTAATATCAATTGGTACACTATTTACTGTACGCTGTTAAACTGAGAAGTATAGTTTTTTTATTGTAGTAATGCAACTATAAAACATACATCCGAAGTTGCGGACCGAAGTTTCGGGCTTTAGGTACCTTGTAACACATTTATTTCGTAATTAAATCTGAAGATACTACCGAAAGAAGTCCAAAGTAACGTCATGGTAGCTTAATGCTACGCTGGCGGTGAGTAGGGCAGCCAGAGCTTACTGGAGAGATTTTGTGTTGTCAGTGGGAAGACCGATAAACTTTGCTTTGTCTTCTGCACTGACAGCGCAGAAACTCTCTTAACCTTAACACACATCTGCCCACACCTTGGAGTATAGATGTGATATTAACGTGAAAACTGTAGCCGCGGTAGCCTAGTGGTATGGGTAATGGACTGTTCAGACGGTGCTTGGCACACACCAATGACTTTTCGACGACCACGATTTGAGCGGTATTATGTGTGTATTTATCGCAGGTTTGTTAGTGCACGGTTAATGGCAATAGGCTCGCCACCTATTACATTAGTACCTACTAAACATAAACTGGCGAAGTGTGGGTGCTAGCACCTCTGCCTACTCCATCGGGGATATAGGCGTGAGTTTATGTTATGTTTATATACAGATGATGATTAAAACGAAACGGTAAGCGAAACGTTTTTATTTTAATACGCGACGGCGTTACGCTCCAGTAGTTACGCTCCATAGTGTTACCAGCCAAAAATAACAAGCTATTTATATCACACAGGTGATGTCGGCTTTACACACGCCTGTGTTGCCAGGATGCTCGTGGGACGTTGACCGATATGTTAATAGTTAACTGAAATATTATATATTTAGGATAGTGTAATGTAATGAAGACTTTAGGTTGCCTGTAAGAGATTGCCGCAGAGCGATAAGGCCACCAATTGTATTTACCATGTGCAAACATCTCTCTGTGCTGTATATTTTCATCCTTGGTGTACAATAAAGACATATATTATCATTATTATCATTACTTGTAAAATATTTTTGAATGCTCTTGACGAACTTCAGCGGACGGAGCATCCCCACCCCACTCACCACCTTTTTATCGTGCGCGAAATCCCCACGGATACCACCTCCGCTCAAATCGTGGTCGTCCTAAGTTGGTGGAGGTGATTATGTCGGACTCGAACTGACTAAAACGCACGCCGCCTATGGGTCTATCTCTCGCACCCCGGCAGACCCAGGGACATCTCTTTGAGATGCAGATAACCCCTTTTTACCTAATGGTGTCCCTATCTAGCACCCCGATATAGGGAGACGCACTTTCTGCTATTTTATTTTTGGTGAAACATTGCTTCAATTATTAGATCAGAAAAAAGTTTTAAGACAATATCTTGCTAATGGGCCGTTCCTTGTCGAAATGGACCACGGCCAGAGTAACAGAGTACGTGAATGGAGATGACGCTACAGATTGTAAAAATATTTGGCAGGTGTCCAACATTGGATGTCTCATAGTTGAGATGTTGATGCCATAGATATCTATGTATACACCTGTATACAACAACAGTCCACTTCATCATTTCAGCCACAGGACGTCTACTGCTGAACATAGGCCTCTCCCATCGACCTCCAATCCGACTGGTTGGAGGCGGTCTGCATCCAATGGGTACCCGCGAATTTGACTAGGTCAAAGAAGTTTGTTTGAGCGCGATGGACGCAAAAACTACTGAACGGATTTCGATGCGGTTTTTTTTTTGTTTGATTGCAATCGGTTAAGTAGAACTAGAGTTATGATTAGTAATATAGAATTTAAGTTGCAAAGATGGCGCTTAGGTCGCGATAACCGACAGCCCCTTGGAGCCGCGGGCATAGGCTAAGTATAAAAATGTGTATGTTATATGATCAGATATGCCATAGTCTACTTAGGTTCGATCAATTGTACATACCTCCTAATAGATAGGGAAGGCGAGTATGCTAAACCTATTAAAATTGATATATTAGAAGATAAGTAGAAGTAGAATAATGATCCCATAATTATTCCATTTTGCAGAGGAAGCGTATACATAACATTATAATAAGTACTTAAGTACAGTGGGCTTCGTAACTTCGATATCGCCATTGGTCATTAGACCATTGGTTGTGAAGGTCAGATGGCAGTCGCTTCACGGAAAATATTGAAGTTCAGCCGCATCACAGTTAGACTGGAAAGCCGACCCCAATTGAGTTGGGAAAAAAAGGTTCAGGGAATGATGATGACTTAAGTACAGTGGGCGCCAAAAGTTTGAGCAATT
Source organism: Pelosia muscerda (assembly GCA_963691645.1). Classification (NCBI taxonomy): domain Eukaryota; kingdom Metazoa; phylum Arthropoda; class Insecta; order Lepidoptera; family Erebidae; genus Pelosia; species Pelosia muscerda. Next base: position 8,232,626 of record OY829126.1, on the reverse strand, counting down.
TGAAACTAAAATCGTTGCCAGAAGGATCAAAACTCCTTGCGGGTGATACCGCGACGGACAATCGCTTGATATATTTATCGCTTTTTTATGTCATCTCTGCAATTTATAGGTTTTTTTCACGAATTTATTCTCGAGTGAAGTCGGGAAACGTACAAGGGGCCAAAATGCATTCGTTCCGAATCTACATTCGTCATCGCTCTGAAAATGTATGGGAGTGATATTTTTTGTAGCAATGTCATGTGATCTGATTCCGACAACAAATGTCACTTCCATACATTCTCAGAGCGATGACCCCCTGTTCGTTTAGTAAGTTATAGACTACAATGTTATAAAAAAAAAAACTTATGTCAACTTCAACAGTTGCTTCATAGATTATCTATGGGCAGTGTTGCCGTTGCAAGTTTTATTTTATTTTATTTTTACTAGCTGACCCGCGCGACTTCGTCTGCGTCACCCCGTTTTTGCAACATTTTTCATTCCTGCTCCGCACCTGTTAGTCGTAGCATGATGTTATATACATATAAACTTTCCTCTTTAACCATTCTATCTATTAAAACAAACCGCATCAAAATCCGTTGCGTAGTTTTAAAGATTTAAGCATACAAAGGGACAAGAAAAATAGGGACAGAGAACGCGACTTTATTTTATACTATGTAGTGATAGTGATAGTGAAGGTTTTTTGGTTTCGGTTTATGGTTTGTGTTTTATTTTTCTTTATTTCTTTCATTTCATTAATGTGATGTTTCTCGTTGTCGCAGGTACCAGCAGATTGTGTACCACCGCAAGCACAGGGGGGCGCGTGACGCAGTTTGCGCTCGCGCATCGAACACGCGCTATCTGACAACTGGCGGCGGCTGACCGCGCCGCGAGCTGTGAGTATTTAACATAACATAACATAAACTCACGCCTACATCCCCGAAGGGGTAGGTAGAGGTGCTAGCACCCACATTTCGCCAGTTTATATTTAGGTCCCAATGTAAAAGGTGGCGAGCCTATTGCGATTAACCGGGCACTTATAAACCTGCGATAAATACATACATAACTTTGAAAAGTATCGAAAAGTCATTGGTGTGTGCCATGGTTAATCCTGGGATCGAACCCGAGACCTCGTCTCAGCAGTCCATTACCCATACCACTAGGTTACTGCGGCTAGACATCTACAATACAATATTTCTTCAGGGCTTGGAGTACCAAGGTCTTGAGGACGTTAGTCAACTTCACCTATGAGTTGGTACATCTTCTGTTCGACGGATAAAGCTCTGACGCCAAATTCCCTCTCTGACTCTCTTTCTTCACTGACATCCATATTTCGAGAGATCCTCTCGATGTATATCAGACAGCAGTCGCTTTCGCAAAAGCCGAAAATCTTAGATCCCGATTGCAGTACCATCTACATATGAATGCACTGTCTAGTTCAGTACACAAGATACTACTGTAGCACTAGCATGAACTCCTATCGAATTCGTAATGTAAAGATTTCGAGAGAACGGAGCATTGTGATTGGCAGTCTGCCTCTTGTGAACCTCTGTGCGTGTGTAGCCCGCCAATCGCAATGCTCCGTTCTGTCGATACCTTTACATTACAAATTCGATAGTATTTCGTGCTAAGACTACTGAACGTGTTTGTAATATCAACCCTTTTTCCTGAGACTTTGCGTTCAGCTTACCATCAAGCGAGGTGATGTCAAATTGGCATGTCCTATATAAAAAAATACAGCATATGTTCAAATAACTAAATTGCAGGTGCGATCTTTGCAGGGTTCATTCCAATCCCGTCCACGCCATCGCTCCTTCAGCCACGAGAGACCTCGCCAGCGGAGGGGCAGCGCGCACTCCTTGGACTTAGACCTAGAACACTCGGAAGACAGACCTCATAACACTGCTACTATACACAAGTTGGTAATATTACAATCTAGCACCTAATGAGACCGTCAAACTCAGAGCCTCTATTCATCCAAGTTAATCTAGGCCTTCACTGTCATCATCGTCATGTAAATGGATATACCGAAAATAAATTCGAACCGAAAATGATGCAACTAAATAAATATGGAAAGAAAATTTTGATCCCAATCCCTTGCTATGCGGTGTAAATCGCAAGGAAATTAATTACGTGCTTAGCCGCATAAGCACTACCAATTAACGTTTTGCTACCGAAAAGAAATGTACAGTGCGTATGTTACTAAACAAAAGAGAAATTAAAGATTTCCAAATAAATATCTAAGATGTATTTAATGAAAAGAACAATGGGTAATTTTGTATGGAACCCGTACCCACTTTGTAGCATTTTAGACTAGGTGTAATTTAGAAGAGGCCTAATTGAGTAACTCGAAAATAAGTGAACGAATGAATGAATGAATGAAAGACCGAAGTTATGATAACTTCTTTGTAACATTTTTAATTGCCAATAATCGCACTTTTTCTGCTTTTTGGACTAAATAAATAGGTAACCAGTCATTTTTTCTGTCTTAAGAGAGCGATATAGCTTCCTATCGTTGGTTTTTGGTACAGAAAAAAATATTAAATAAGAACTATCAATCTTAAATAGCACAGTTTTATTAAATTGTATTGTTACTTTCAATGATTATATCATCCCAGGCACTTGCCGGACCTACGAAGTTATCTAGGTGCCTGCCAACACCTAAGTACCATATTATGCTAATAGTATGGGCACAAGCACCTAGAGTTCTCATACCCGTCATGCAGGAGCGATAATACGCTTCGATAGCTTCTCTGCCCTGGAAATAAACAGTGACGCGCCGTATTTGCAACCCTTCTATAAGTTGGAACAGACGTTGGGTGCTCTGGGCTTGCAAGTTCCTGGTTTTGTTCTTGTTCGAACCTAGCTTGCTGTCGTCTTCCAGCTACCCAACAACGATGACACATAGCCTGAAATTGATTGAGAGCCATCTAAAAGAAAAACCAAATCCTCAAGTTACACTAAAACAATGAATAACTTAATAAAGAGTGAACAAAAACACACCGTGTACTCGATGATCAAAAGCTATTGTTATACTAACCTCATTTATGTTAATCCGTGCCATCACATACTCTGTGAAGCCTGGATTGTCTTCCAAATACGTTCGCGTCAGTATATGCCGGTTTCGGTCACGAATTACTGATCTTGTACATGTAACACACTGTATACGGCGTTCACATTCCATTTTTTTGAAGCAGATGAGTAATAATAATAATCCAATTGTTAAGTAATACACTGAAGTCCGTTGTGAAAGCCGAGGTTGTAAATAAAAGTAAGAATAAAATAAACTAAGATATGCGCGAGCGCTCAAAATCAGTTCCTAACACTCAAAATCAGGTACTAACTACTGACGACACACCGTCGCTAGCACAAAATAGTTCGAACTACTACTAATCGATAAAATCAAAAAAAAATTGAACGTGCGTGGGTCGATTTCACTAAGGATTTTCGGTATTTTCAACATCAAATATCTTTTTTCCTACATAAGTTACAAAGTTGCTCCAATACAAAAAATATCTACGTTTTCAAAGACCTTTCGAATGGTACCAATTTCAACTTGCTACAAACTGGGTACGTTCTGACCCATGTCCTTTGAATCATGTTAATTGTTATATCACTTGTCACCAGAACCCACTCCCTGACAAAGATGGCAGCTCTATCGCTCAAGATATCAATTGACGGGGGCAAGGTGGTGAAGACGATACAGTTCGACCCATCCACGACGGTTTACGACGCCTGCCGCATCATCAGAGACAAGATTCTAGAAGCCAGCACTGGAGACCGTGAGTACATGCGTTTCCTGAAGGCGACTCGGGCGTCGGAGGTCGCAGAATGACCTCCGTCCTCCATGAGCGCGGGCCTGGGGGTGACGGGTGGAGGCGCCGGTCACCCTAGCAAAACCAGGCAGCGGCACAAAGTGCGTCTGTCCATATCGGCTTGCTAGATAGGGACACCATGGTACCCACATTAGGGTAAGGGTCGGTTCGAGTCCGATATAATCACCTCCACCAACATTGACGGAGGTGGTATCCGTGGGGATTTTGCGCACTATAAAAAAGTGCATGTGTATGTGTTTCCTGTAAAATTTAATGTCACATTAGAATGTATCAGCCTCCGTGGCGAGGCGGTAGTGCACGCGACTGCTACGCACGGGGAGCGGGTTCGATCCCCGCTCAGTGCAAAAAATTGTAATCATGAATATGGCTGTTAGCACTGATCTGATCGTGCATAGGAGAACACGTTAAGCCGTCGATCCCGATTGTCATACGAACATATATGGCAATCGTTACGTGTAGTTGGAGCCCTAAAAGTTCAACCAGTCTAACTTGGTACTTCGATATCGCCATTGGTCATTGGACCATTGTGGAGGTCAGATAGCAGTTGCTTCACGGAAAATATCGAAGTTCAGCCGCATCACAGTTAAGACTGGAAAGCCGATCCGAACAGAGTTGGGGAAAGGTTCAAAGAATGATGATTAGATTGTATCTGGGGCTCTGGACGTCTGGACCCCAATTCTGTTCATTTCAGAATATGTGTATATCATTGTGGCTACATCATTCATCTCTCTCACACAGCTAAAGAATACGGCCTATTCCTCGCGTCAGAGGAGGATAACAAGAAAGGCATATGGCTGGAGGCGTCCCGCAGTCTCGACTACTACATGCTGAGGAATGGAGATCTCCTGGAGTATAACAAGAAGACCAGAAACCTGAGGGTCAGGATGCTTGACGGTGAGTGAGATGTTAAGCAGTTTTTAAAGGACTTAACTCAGAACAGTTTAGTACCTGTTTTTGTCGCATTTGGGGTCACCTCCTCAAAAGATCTACATCCAAAGAGTTTTTAAAGCGTTGGTAACGTGGTAGGAGTCGGCCTTACTATCAAGAGGTGCCAGTTTCGAATCCTGGCCATTACACTATCGACGTAACCCACTCCTAATCGCTGGAGGGGTTAGAGGGAATATCAATCTACTAGTAGTTAGTCTTTTCATAACTAGGTTTGGTTGACTTTTACGGCAGCGGTTGCCATCTGACTCTTAAATGAAAACGTATTGATGTCGACATGGGTCTCCTGGACATGTTGACTTCTGCCTCTTGAATCATCATCATCAGCATTCGCTTTACGGTTCAACCAAACCCTGACGTAGACTAGTAAAAATGAACTCCAGTCTCTGAGGTAAAAGCTTCAGATGCGATGCTACTGGTATGAACGCCAGGATGAAGAATACTGTTCCTCAGACATTCATCTCCTAATTTCTCAACAGCTATTTCCTATTACTGCATAGAAAGATCTCCAGCATATTTAAAGTGATTCTTCTTCTCCAGGTACCGTCAAAACCCTCAAGGTAGACGACAGCCAGATTGTCGCCAATCTGATGGTGGTGATATGCACCAAGATTGGTATCACCAACTACGACGAATATGGCCTGGTGAGTCACTAGTATTACGTTTAAGTATTTTCAGTGGTGGTAGTGATAGGAAGCTGGTTCGAAGGGGTTGTAGCCAAACTTTTATCAATCCAGGTATTTGCCTCAGGCAGATTTATGGCTAAGTGATTGCGATATCACGAGTATTATTTAAGACCATGATTAGTCAAATCTATATTTAGATTGAATTTTTTTCTTTATTTTTATTTAGGACTCGTCAATTTGCCTTCACTCCGCCTGATGGTAAGCTAAAGACAAAGTCTCAAGAAAGAGGGCCTTATATAGGTAATACTCTTGTATAGGTAATTCCTTTATTGGCGTAATGCTCTAAACATACAGAGCTTTGTCGCTGGTTCAAATCCCGTCGAGACGTTAATTTTTCCATTCTTAATCAATTTGAATAGTTAGCATAATGTTTTAAAATTTCATTAAAACCATAATTATTCTTTGAAGTGATAGGACAACTATTAACTGTTTGAATAACTCCCAGGTCCGCGAAGAACAGAAAGAAGAGCCAGATCCTTGCGAGAAACCCAACTACGGCACTCTGACCCTCAAGCGTAAACACCAAGAGAAGGAGCGCGACGCCAAGATGGAACAGCTGCGGAAGAAGCTCAGGACTGATGATGAAGGTAACTGCTTCAGCTGTATCATTCGCAAAATAGCTTTCTTTTATACTCAGGAGGCAGACAAGCCCACCTGATGGAAAGTGGTCATCGTAGCCTGTGGACGTTTGCACACACTCTTGCTGCCTAACTTATATACTGTTTAGTTATATCTCGTTGGTGTAGTGGTAAAAAGACAGGTTTCGATTCCTGCTTAGTGCAAATATTTGTATGCGTGAATATGTATTTGCATAGGTGTTTGTATGGTGTATATAGTAGTATATACAAAAAAAAAATAAGTATGTCGAATGGATACCACGTATAGGTAGACAAGACGTAGAAAGCCCCCCTCCCCCCACGCGAGATGGATGGACGACGTAGTCAAGTCACGGGTACCCGTTGGATACAGACCGCCTCCAACCAGTCGATGGGGGAGGCCTATGTTCAGCAGTGGACGTTCTATGGCTGAATTGATGATGATGGTGATGTTATACGAAAAGAAATAGAAAAAGAATATCCAAACTTTTTTCTACCACGGCCCATCTGATGGAATATAGTCAACGTGGTCGATGAAGGTTTGCAACACCTACTAAACTCCAAATAGATCGCGACCAATCGAAACCATATTTGGTGTAATCTTTCGAAGACTGTTTATATTAGAAGTAGAATATTACTTTACTTTAACATAACATAATAAACTCACACCTGTATCCGCGAAGGGGTAGTCAGAGTTGCTAGCACCCACATTTCGCCAGTTTATGTTTAGGTTCCAATGTAATAGGTGGCGAGCCTATTGCCATTAACCAGGCACTTATAACCCTGCGATAAATACACACATAACTTCGAAAAGCATCAAATAGTCATTGGTGTATGCCATGTTAAAACCTGGGATCGAACCCGAGACCTCGTCTCAGCAGTCCATTACCTATACCACTAGGGTACCGCGGCATATAACTTAAGATTACTTATAAACTTTTTGCCATTACTGTAGGTTGGGACTTGAAGAAAATAAAACGGCTCCTTTGCTTCCTCTTCTGTTTTATTTCCACTTTTTCTTATTACACCTTTCTTTTTTTCTCACACCACACACCGTCCTCTCGCACTTCTCGCTCGCACACATTATTCATCCCTTTCACTCAGTCATTACGTTCGGATACTGCATTCAAAGCTTATCATTCCCACATTACTTTATTAAAGCGATAATTTAACAGCACCTCTTTCTCGCAACAGTAAACTGGGTGGAGCCGTCCAAGACCCTCAGGGAGCAAGGCATCGACGTGACGGAGACGCTGCTCCTCCGCCGCAAGCTGTTCTTCTCGGACCGCAACGTGGACTCGCGCGACCCCGTGCAGCTCAACCTGCTGTACGTGCAGGCGCGGGACGCCATCCTCGACGGCATGCACCCCGTCACGCAGGACAAGGGTACGTGCGCACTGGCAGTGCAGTAACACGGGGTGAATAGGAATAAAATGGTCAATGGGAATAAAATGGTCAATGGAATATTTTAAATGATTTCTTTTACTAAATTTCAAATAAGCCTGTTATCAGATATTTGATGATTTTGTTATTACGATGAACTAGACCAAAGTTTCGCTTGAAAGAAATTAACTACAGAATTTGGCTGACCATTTTATCCCTATTCACCCCTGCATCCCTATTGACCCCGCTTGATGGCATATAGGTACTAACGGTATAGGCTCCAACTACCCGTAACGAGTAACAACTGCCATAGATGTTTGTATGCCAACCGTGACTGACGACTTAACGTGCTCTCCGAGGCACGACCAGACCAGTGCAAACAGCCAAATTCATGCATACAACGTTTTGCACTGAGCGGAGATCGAACCCGCGCACCGTGCGTAGCAATCACGTACACTACCGCCACGCCACGGAGGTTGTCCGACAAAATGTCAATATCAACAATATTTTTTAAGTTAGTGAGCAAATGGACCACCGGTTCGAAACGCGGCCCCAGCTTAAGAAGACTCCGACGACAAACTCAGCGGACTTTTCTTTTTTTTTGGTCTACTTACAAACATTTACTTTGTCTAGATACAGAAATTTATTAATGGTGTATTTCTTGTTAACAGCTTGCGAGTTCGCGGGCATACAGTGTCAGATCCAGTTTGGTGATCACAGAGAAGACAAACATACTCCTGGATTCTTAGAGTGAGTTTTTTCTTATGGCACTTCAATTTGAATTCACCTCGCCTGATGGTAAGCTGAAGGCAACGTCTCTGGAAAGGGGGTTACCATTACCAACACGTACAGTATTAGAATGGTGGCGCTCAGTAGCACTAGCATGAACTCCTATCGAATTCGTAATGTAAAGGTTTCGAGAGAACGGAGCATTGTGAACCTGTGTGCGTGTGTAGCCTGCCAATCGCAATGCTACGTTCTGTCGATACCTTTACATTACGAATTCGTTAGTATTTCGTGCTAAGGGTACAGCTTAAAATACGCCGATGATAAATATCACAGCGAGAAAATGACAACTCGAAACAAATCCCTGTACCAATCTGGCTAGCGTGGAAACATTAGGCTAAATTTAAACTTTCAGAGAGGCCTATGTCCAGCTGTGAACTGGGATAGACAATACCCTTGCACTTGCTGGACTGTATACATATAAATTTCGCAATATAAGATTTAACTTGGCGCATACAATGACTTTTCGACGCTTTTCGAAGTTATGTGTGTATTTATCGCAGTTTTATAAGTGCCGGTTAATGGCAATAGGCTCGCCACCTATTACTTTGTGACCTAAACATAAACTAGCGAAATGTGGGTGCTTAGCACCTCTGCCTTCGGGGATATAGGCGTGAGTTTACATTATGTTATGTTTTTTTATCTAACTTTCTATTTCCTTTCAGCCTCAAAGAATTCCTCCCCGCCTCATACGTGAAGGTCAAGGGCATTGAGAAGAAGGTGTTCAAGGAACACAAGAAGCACCTCACGCTGAGCGAGCTCGACGCCAAGGTGCTGTACACCAAGAGCGCCAGGGACCTCAAGACTTACGGAGTCGCCTTCTTCTTGGTCAAGGTACGGCATTACCACGTGTTCTTCATTCTTGGGTTAATTCTAGTCGCATCCGAAATTTTCACCTCTAGAGTTTGGGGTGGGGCTAATTTTTAATTCAGTGATAATATTGCTCACTGTATTAACAGAATCCTCTTGACTTTTTATAGGAAAAAGTGACTGCTTTGATGGGATTCGTCCTAAAGATGGTTATATAGGAGAATTTCGAATGATTCAGACGAGGTTTCGGGTATTAGCCGTCAGAGCGTTCCCTGCGAAAGCTCGCGAGTTTGAATCCCGTCGAAGCATTCCCTTTTTCCTATCTAAATTTTTGTTGAATGAACAGCTACTAATTGCTTTTCAAATTTTTATTATCTCTTGCTTTATTGAACTGAAATAAATCTGAATCTTTTCCTTATTAGGAGAAAATGAAAGGCAAAAACAAACTGGTTCCTCGCCTCCTGGGCGTCACTAAAGACTCAGTGCTGCGTCTGGATGAGAAGACCAAGGAGATCCTGCAAACCTGGCCGCTCACCACCGTGAGGAGATGGTGCGCCAGTCCTAACACTTTCACCTTGGACTTCGGAGACTATAGGTATGTTTTGTACTAGACTACTCATGTGGAAGAATACTTAATATTAAGATCAGATACTTGATTATGAAGCCAGTGTTTCTCAAAGTAGTACCCCATTTGGGGGCATCATGTTACGAGTCTTTTTACTACGCAGTTGGTGTGTAGCATAATTAAACTTTCAGATGCTTTCGACAGTTACCTTACACCTCCGGTAATTAACGGTCCAATAAAACTGTCTTTCACAACCAATGGGGTACAAGGGTCGAGCTCCACATATTATAATTGGTTTGGTAAATTATTCAATTCAATTCAATTTTTTTTACCTGAACAAAAACATTGTGCCGAAAATTAATTAAAAATAAATACATTCAATCAATAAGTCAAATATTACATTACAATGTCAATATAAAAAGAAAAACAGGTCAAATAAATTATATGGCAATATAGCATCAATACATTTTTTATTTATAATACAAAAAAATACAATATATTAATATATTAAGTCTAACTTAACTAAACAGCCCGTCAATTAAAATAATTATAAAGTGTACTGTTATCTTGAAATTCTAATAGGGTCCATGGGGCCTGGGGGTCGGGGTACGTGGATAAGTTTGAGAAACCCTGCTCTAGGGGCTTGTACACAAAACTGCAATGCGACGCGATGCGATGCGAATCAACGAAAAAATCTATCGAAATAACTGTTTTGCGAACTCGCATCGCAACGCATCGCAGTTCTGTGTACAAGCCCTAGATTAGCAAGTACATAATACATTGAAGTATAAGATACTAGCTGACCCGCGCGACTTCGTCTGCGTCACCCCGTTTTTGCAACATTTTTCATTCCTGCTCCGCACCTGTTTGTTGTAGCATGATGTTATATACATATAAACCTTCCTCTTTAACTATTCTATCGACTAAAACAAACCGCATTAAAATCCGTTGCATAGTTTTGAAGATTTAAGCATACAAAAGGACAAGAAAAATAGGGACAGAAAACGCGACTTTATTTTATACTATGTAGTGATAGTGAAGTGTACTGTTATCATGAAATCCTAATAGAGTCCATGGGGCCTGGGGGTGGGAATACATAGATATATTTGAGAAACCCTGCTCTAGATTAGCAAGTACATAACACATTGAAGTATAAGATATGACCACGAGGTGTGTTTGTGCAGCGACCAGTACTACTCGGTGCAGACGACGGAGGCGGAGCAGATCCTGCAGGTGATCGCCGGCTACATCGACATCATCGTGCGCAAGCAGCGCGCCAAGGAGCACCTCGGCATCGAGGGCGACGAGGGCTCCGCCATGCTCGAGGACTCCGTCTCACCTTCCAAGTGAGTTCACAGTCACACCTCCGTGGCGTAGCGGTAGTGAACGCGACTGCTACGCAGGAGGTGTGGGTTCGATTCCCGCTCAATGCAAATATTTGTGTACATGAATATGAATATTTGCATTGGTCTGGGTGTTTCTATGTATAATATGTATGTATTTACAAAAAAAAGTAGGTATCTAAGTATGTTTATCCGCATTCTAGAACCCATAATACAAGCTTGTTAAACTATGCTTACCATGAGTCTAGGTGGCGTTGTGTAGATTGTCCTAGGATATATTTTTTTTATTTTTACATTGTAATCCTTCTCGCCGGGAAACCTGCTGACTTCCTTTTTCTACCTTTTCTTTTCAAAGAAGACAACTCTCGCACTAGACTTTACAAACATACAACTACTAGACTTTACAAAAAGTACACCCAGACTCAGAACAATTATTTATGGATCACACAAATTTTTGTCCTGTGTGAGAATCGAACCCATAACCTCGTGCGCATACTACCTTCACTGAGCCACGGAGGCAGTCATGTCTGATTAATACTGGTGGAGTCAATAAGAAAGTCGATTAAAAGCCAAAAACAGCAAGTTTAAGAACAAGTGGTCTATAAATATAACGAAAAGCCTCTGTGGCGTGGCGGTAGTGAAAGCGACTGCTACCCAGGATGCACGGGTTCGATCCCCGCTCAGTGCAAATATTTTTATGCATGAATATAGCTATTTGCACTGGTCTGGTCGTGCCTCGGAGAGCACGTTAAGCCGTCGGTCCCAATTGTCATACGGACATTTATGACAGTCGTTACACTCCGGTCCGACTAGCTTAACTACAGAACTTCGATATCACAAATTTGGTTGTGGAGGTCCGATGGCAGTCGCTTCACGGAAAATATCGAAGTTTAACCGCATCTTAGTTAGACTAGAAAGCCGACCCCAACTGAGTTTGGAATAGGCTCAGAGAATGATGATGGAATATAACGAAAAGACTGTTTTCAAACTATTGTAAAAAGTGTTAGATACGGGTCCATATTGACTCACCTAAAGTTCTTTATCCGAAATTGTTCTTCCTAACGATTTGTAATCCGAATGATCACTCCTCCTAAAATTTTTCATCCTAAAGTTTTTATTCATACTATTTGTAGTGCTGCCATCGATGATCATAACACTCATGTTTCCGAAAATTGTTATCAATAAAATCGTTAACATACAATATTAAAGCTACTACTGTTTTTTATCCTAACGTTTTTATCCCTAAACATAATTACCATAATATTGTCACTCATACTTAGAAAGAAACATTTATCTACCAAATGTAATAAAAATATATGTCGGTAGAATTATATTTTATTTATAGTTTTAATAATTTTTTGGTTATTTGTTGTTACATACTTATTACTATTAATTAGAAAACTGTTTAGAATGATTAAAGGTTGTTTCACTGATTTTTTGGCTTAAATGAATGAAAATCATAAAATGTGACTGATTTACGGTTATGTTTATGACCTTTTTCGTTTTCGATTCGTTTCTGGCACTTCGCCGGCCGCTACCGCGGCACGCTCGCTTCGCTCGCTCGGCTCGTGCGTTGTGTGGTCACAATTCTAACCTAACCTAAACCAACAACTATAAATATGACCGATTCGTTTCTGGAACTTGGCTGAATGACCGCAGCGAGATTGTACGTGTAAATAACTAAAGCTGTAAAAGTTACGCAGAATCAATGTAAATAATACTGATTATTATTAGGTAATAAAAATAAATCTAAACAAAAAAGGTATGACTTTCAATAATAGTGTAAAAGATGGTTATGTTGACAAAATATAGGAAAAGAAATAATAGTATAATAGGTGTTTATTGCTACCGACATTATGAAGTTGAATGATTCGGAATTAAAACATTAGAGACAGAGTAGTTAGGAATTGTGATTGTTAGGATGAAAAATGTTAGGAAGAACATTTTCGGAGTTCCAATTTTCGGAGTTGAAAATTTAGGTGAACTTTGGCGCACCCGTTAGATACAATGAATCAAATGTTTAATGTTTGTACACAGGGCCAACATTATCCAGCACGACACATTCAAATCCGGCAAAGTGAACACCGAATCAGTTGCGAAGCCCGCCGTCCATAGGCCCGGCGCTGAAGGTATGTGCACTTAGTACTATATTCTCTTTTATATAAAGTTGTATAATAGCGTAGCACCTTCTTTTATAGTACACAGTTAATTTTATTTAACTAGTTGAAAAGGGGATAGGTATAATTAAAAATGGAGATTAGAAAAAATGGTTTCGAAAGGGATTTTAGTTTAAAAGAACTTTGAAAAGGGTCATGGTGGGAAAGAGGGTTTAAGAGAAAGGAGCCTTACGTAAAAAGGATATTTTGCGAAAGGAACTGCAAAAAGGACGTTTTAAAAAAAAAGTCATTTTGTGAAGGACCATTTTACTATATTATTGTAAGACGAACGAAGAACACGGTTTCCGGAAGGTCGTCGAATCGAATCCTAGAAGCCGTTTCCTGTAAAATGGCCTATTGATGAAAATCGATCGAAAACGATCTCTAAATTGAATTTTTTCAAAAAATATTATAAGCACAGTTTATTTACAGCTTTTATTTATTAAATCAATTAGACCACCATCATAGATGTAAATTGAAAAATTGAACGATTTTAGATTGACATGGTCATTTACAAATTTATTTCATTAACAAACATGGTAAATATCCCGATCGATTTAATAGTGAATTTGGAAAATTGAACATCCGACATAGGCATTTACAATGCATAGGCATTTTTTTTGTACCATCTAAGCTACTGAGATACTCAAAATTATCAGAACATCGCCAACCGCCTTCTTTCCTTCTAATTCCATAGAAAATTGCTTCTTTTTATTTAATTGTATATAATTATGCACAGAAGCTTGTATTATTTGCTCATTTGTCCCCTATAGGAGCCAAGCCGTTCGCCGTGGGGCACATAACCGGCGCACAACAGACCACGGTCTCCGGACAGATTATTACCGGACACACGCCACCAGCTGTTAGTAGAGCTTGTTTTTTTCTTTATTTTTTTTTCGCAGTGTTTTTTTTTTTTTAGTGCAAACATATGATATGGCACAGATGTGTTTAACACCTTTTGATTATAGTGTTAACTAACCTCCGGCAACTAAAGAATCGGAAGTTGGCGTGCCTTTTTGTCGGTTCGAGTCCGACTTAACCGCCCCAACCGACTGGTGGGGGGTATCCGTGGGAATTGTTCGCACAATAAAATAAAAACTCGTCGTAACTGTTATTATAATAAAAATATTTCGTTAACTGGTTAGGTAATCGGTACCTATCGTTATATTTCGGTTAAGTTTCTAATAACCGGTTAAGCTGTTATGAAATAATTATTTATGTTTTGGTAACCAGTGTACGTTTCCCGTGTTACCTCTAAATGTAACCGTAACTCTATATAACCTTTAACGTATATGTAACAGGGCTATTATTATTTCGAATTGTAAAAGAAACTTAACCGAAATATTATGTTGAACTGGTAATGAACTATGGGATATATAGTATATATGAGCAGAAAATTTCCTATTTCAACTATCAACATACTGTGTAATGATGTATTAAAATTATAATCAGCCTACTGTCCTAGAACATTCTTGTCTATAACATATTTTTTTAAAGATAATTAAATTTGTTCCACGCTGCTGTAATGGCTACCAAAAGTCATCGAAATGGGCTGTGTAGGTATATATTAATAGTACAACGTATGTATATTTTGTATATAAACTTATTGTATATTATATCATGTAGCAGACAAGCACATGGCCCACTAGATGGTAGTTACCGTGATTTATAGACGCCAATTTACTTAGCCATGTTAACCCTTACACATGTCTGTAGACTACGGTAACTACTGCCCATCAGGACCCCAATGCTACTGATTGTTTACGAAAACTGCCATTGAATTTTTGCCGTTATATACATAACTAGCTGTTGCCCGCGGCTCCGCCCGCGTGGATGTCGATTATCGCGTTGTACGACTCTACTCGATTCACTACTTGCCTCTCTATACTACTTTTCCTTGCTGTCATGACAACGGAAATTGTTAGCGATATTAGCGCCAATGTATAGAAATTTACCGGATCAATTGAGATTTATGATTATTACTCCGCTCCCTTGTATGGTAGCGTGATGATATATAGCCTATGTTACTCCTAGATATTGTAGCCTTTTAGAGGTGAAAGAATTGTTCGGCCTAGTACTTTTTGAGCCTATTCATTACAAACATACAAACATACAAAAATAGGTACAAAGGTATCTTTATAATATTAGTATAGATTTAAGGTTTATAATTAAACGAAAACAAGTTAATAACATCGTTACCTTCACTGTACACGATGCCATATAATTATAGAATTTAACAATACATCATTAGAGTTTAAAAGTCAATGGCATTTTTGGTAATCTCAGTGTTTGGCAATTAATAGCATCAGGACGTAGGTGGGCCGGGGGCTTGTTTCGGTTAATAATTCGGTTATTACGGCATTAACCGCAGCTATTATCGTCTGACCTACCTCAGAGGTTTAACAATCTCAACGATAGCAACAACAAAATAGCACTAATTGTCATAGAGAGTAATGCCACCTCTCAAAACACGTAAAGACTTTACTCGAGGAGAGATGTTGTCGTATGTCCAATATTCCACAAGTGCGAAGAACAAACCTCGACACGTGTTTCGCCCATACACGATTCATCTGCAGTAGCGCTTCCCTCCAATATATTTTCTTACAATGCATTTCCGCTATGTAACGCCTTCTTCAATATCTTATATGTAATGAGCATTCTTGCCAATGTTACATCATATAAAAATAAACGAGAAGCGAGCATTCTAACGAGCATTTTGACGAAAGTAAAGTAAATTTGCATCGAATAGTTAAAGCGTTCGCTTGTAAGATGATGGAAATGTTCGTAGCGATATTTGCATGCTTGGTTCATTTCAATATTCACTTTGATAAACGGTGAATGCTTGATGTTCTGTCACAAACGTAAGCTCAACTCTATTAGCACCTTTAATCATAACTTTTTTTATGACAGGCCTCTCAGATGCAGCAGACGAAGGTGACCTCGATCCTGACTGAGCCGCAGCGAGCTCTGCTATCCACCATCACCACTGGCAGGGAAATCATCAAGATGACTGAAGAGAGCCTCAGCAGGGTCAGTATACCTTTGATTACCATATGTAGCTTAGTGAGACAGCTTTACAATCGACAGAGTTCAAATCTGGAACCCATGCCTACATACCATTCAAAGAATCAAGAATCAAAGAATCAATTTCATTTATTCAGTTTAGGCACATAAAGAGCACTTATGAATGTCAAAGTTTTACAATAATTATGTACCTACATTTGTCAAAAATATTATAATTTATAATAAATAAAATACTTAGTAAATAAATCATTTGAAAATGATTCTTTCGCTGGTTCGGTAGTTAAATCTCCTGAGAAGAGACCAGCAAGAAACTCAGGTAGTTTATCGTTATCCTTTATTTTCTTTTTAATTTAATTTTATACCTTTGATTACCATATGTAGCTTCGTGAGACAGCTTTACACAACTCGAAAAAGTTGAAATCTGGAAGCTATGCCTACATACCGTTTGCCATAAATATACATACAGTGAACGAAATAGTGTTTGAGAACAAGTAATTATGTTCAGATGGCTTGTCAATAAGTTGTAGAAGACTTACATTTTTTGGCCGTGGCTTGGCGGTAGTGAATGCGACTGCTACGCAGGAGGCGCGAGTTCGATTCCCGGTCAGTGCAAATATTTGTGTGCATGAATATGAATATTTGCATTGGTCTGGGTGTTTCTATCACTACATAGTATAAAGTCGCGTTCTCTGTCCCTATGTCCCTTTGTATGCTTAAATCTTTAAAACTACGCAACAGATTTCGCTGCGGTTTCTTTTAATAGATAGAGTGATTTAAGGGCAAGGTTTATATGTATATATCATCATGCTACAATCAACTGGTGCGGAGCAGAAGTGAAAAATGTTGCAAAAACGGGGTGACGCAGACGAAGTTGCGCGGGTCAGCTAGTGTATAATTTTATAAAAAAAGTATCTAAATATGTTTATCCGCATTCTAGAACCAATAACACAAGCTAGTTTAAACTATACTTACCATGGTTTTAGGTGGCGTTGTGTGTCCTAGAATATTTATTTATCATTATTATTTCACTGGTAAATAACTCTTTAAAATTCCTTGTATATTGTCACAGGCGTCCCTGCCAGCCCTAGGCCAGGACGCGTCGTCAGTGAAGTGGAAGCAGGTGACGATGGACACCAACAAGCAGGTGGTGACGTCACAGATCGCCGCCATGAACGCTGCCACCGCGCAGGTCGTCACGCTAACGTCCGGTCAGTGGGAGATTGTTCTTCTTCTTCTTCTTTTTTTCTTAGATGGCAACATATCAACCCAATTCAGGGGACAATCTTGCCAGTCGAGTTGGGAATTTCCTTTTATTTTGTGATAAGTATAGTTGAAATGATTGTTGATGATGATGATGATGACGATGATGATGATGATGATGATGATGATGATGATGATGATGATGATGATGATGATGATGATGATGATGACGGATGATAGTTGCCCTGGTAAAGTAGTGGAGACTTTACTAGAAGCTTTTCTTAGGGAGATTTTGACACCAACACGAAAAATCACAATTCACTACAATATTCCACTCTCCTACACTTGTGTGCTTTGTCCAAGCGGTTATGTCTAAAACTCCACCATTTTTACACATAAAAACTCGAATGCACACCAAATTTAGAAAATAAAACACTGCAGCGCTATGACACTTTTCGCGTTCCCGCCAAAACTCCTGGGAGATTGTTATTTTACCCAAAAGATTCTGTTTGAACGGAGATCTTTTTTTTTATACAACTTAGGTCGCAGACAAGCATGCATGATTAGGTTAGGATGGTAAGTGGTTACCGTGGCCTATGAGCGAGTGAAACACCATGGGAATAACACTCGTGCCGCAACCCCTGTAAGAACAGAGATATTTTGTGTCGTCAGCGCAAAAGATGTAGGATAAGCCTCCAAGAAACATGGATAAAAATAGGAATACCAATCCTCTTAGGACTTGCGCGCCATTCTGCGGTTTTAAATGGTGTCGTCTTCTAAATGAAAATTAATAACAATATGTTATGTTTTATTCGGTTCGAATCCGACTTTACCTGCGAGGGATAAAGTTTTTTTTCTGTCGAATCGGCGGCATTTTTGAGATACCGTCAGGCTTTCATAAAAAGTATATATTTAAATTCATTTAAAATTCGGGAACGCGGTACTGAGATTGTTGCTCTGTTTACCTTAGTTATAATACCTTTATGGTTTCTCCCCACGCCTAAAATTCATACTTATATACTAACGAATACTTTTCCTCACCAGGCCCAACCGAGGAAGTGGATCATACTGCCGTTGGAGCCGCCATCACGACCATCACCACCAACTTGCCGGAGATGACGAAGGGCGTGCAGATGATCGCCGCGCTCATGGAGGACGACGGCCACGGGGACAAGCTGCTGGACGCCACCAGGAGCCTGTGCACCGCCTTCAGTGATCTGCTGAAGGCTGCGGAGCCGGAGACCAAGGAGGTGAGGGGAATACCCAGATCTGTGGATAGGGGAAACTGGGGACACTGGATCCCTATGGGAGACAAGGTAAACCAATATTTTTAGAATTACTAAGCGTATTAGAGTATTTTTTAGTGTGGTAACACTAAGTAAACATTATTACCCTTAGTGATACCACATTAAAAATAGTCTAATACGCTTAGTAATTCTAAAAATATTGGTGTACCTTGTCTCCCATAGGGATCAAGTGTCCCCAGTTTCCCTTAGGTGCCTTCAAATTTCCTTAAAAAAATAACCTATAAGACGTTACACGAGCGATTTTATACCTCTTAGGTGGTAAATAAGCAAGTAAATAAGCACACGGCCTACTTGATGGCAAGTGATAACCGTTGTCTACAAAAGAGCTATGAACCGTTATACGATCATATGAGTGTTTTTATACCTCTTAGGTTGTAAATAAGTGCACGGCCTACCTGATGGCAAGTGGTTACCATTGTCTATAAAAGAGTTATGAACCGTTATACGAGCTTATGAGCTTTTTATACACCTAAGGCGGCAGATAAAAACAAGGCCCACCTGATGGCAAGTGGTTACCGTGGTCTAAAAAGACCTATGAACCGTTATACGATCATAAGAGCGTTTTTATACCTCTTAGGTGGCAGATAAGCACACGACCCACCTAATGGCAAGTGGTTATTGTGGTCAGTTCAGAAGACAGCTAGAATGACGTCCAGACTATATAGTCTGGACGTCATCCTAGCTTCTAACCATCCGGCAGGGTGTAGTCAATTGATAGGCTGAATGTAAAAACACCCTAGCTGAACTCATAACTGGAATAACAATATTTTGACTAGCTTTGTACAAAAATATACTATGGGCAATCCGGTGATTGAATTCGGAACCTCTCGATCGAAAGGTCAAGTCCTTAACCACTAATCTACCGACGCTTATTTCCTATTCTTTTAAACATGTTTCTCCACATTCCAGCCGCGACAGAACCTTCTCAACGCCGCCTCCCGCGTCGGAGAGGCGTCCACCACCGTCCTATACACCATCGGCGAAGAAACAGAAGAAGATAAGGAAACCCAGGTAACACAACACGTCCAAGATCAATGTACCGGCGAAAAACTCACAGACCCCATCGATGACCCCTACTATGACTCTCAAACTAACCTACGAGACCCCAAACGAAACGGCAAGAAATCTTACCTCTATAGAAAACTAAATTATTGCTATGATAATTTTTATAAAGTATTTTTTGGTAAAGAGAAAGATGATGCGTACGATTCGGATTTCGAGAATATCGATATAGGGAACGAGAAATCGAAAGTTGAAGACGACGGTATATACGAAGATATAGATACTTCTAGAAATTGGGGAATGCTAGATGTTATACAAGAAGAATCCGAATCTGACTACTATAGGAGTATAGACTATTGTAATATGTTATTCAGGAAAGAAGCGCAAAAATCGAATAGCGAAAACGATTTTGAATCGATTGTACAAAATTGTGAGGGTTACTTAGATAGCAGCAATCCTAAATTGTATCCTAAAACTATTTCAGATAAAATATATAATTTCAAAAAAGATTTTTCTAATCATGACTACGTTAATGTGAATTTCGATAATAATAAAACTGTTATTAATAATATAGATAAACACAATAAGAGTTTCGATAAAAGTAATTTAAATATTAATAAACCTAATAACGGAGTCGATAAAGCTAAAGTAAATTTCGATAAATCGAATCTGAACTTTGATAAATCGAATCTAAATATCGATAAAACATACCACGATTATGTTAATATCGATTTCGATAGACGCAACAAAAACGATGTTCTTCGCGAAAGATTCTTTTTATCCGAAAATATCGATAAAAATGATATCAACGATCAATTTAATCGCAACAACGGCGATAACAAAAAGATCGAATGCCACAGCATAATCAATGACGTCACGAAATCCGGACCCGACGTCCGTGTATCCGGATCTTTGAATATGAAACTCCTAAATCCGGATAGATACAACCGCGTGCTAACCACAACAGAAACATTTATGGAAACTGCCGAAACGAGTTTCACTAAAAATGAAATATCGAAATTACGTCGCGACGGTTTCGAGAACTTCGTTAAAAAGAGCGAGAGGTACTACACGAGCGAGATACGAGATAGACATACAGACATACTCAATAATTCTACTACCCCTAAAGGAAAGACGGAAGTCCGTATTTTCTATAACCCCACTTTCAAATCTACTGGCGAAGTCCGTGTGAAAGGTTTTTGTCAGCATTGTAAAAGAAGATGCCCTAGGACCGACGAAAAGTGTTGTCCTAAATGTGAATGCTTGGAAATCGAACTTGCTACCTTGTGGAAAGAAAATTGGTTGAATATACTGTTCCTTTTGTCGTTGATTTTCATTGTTTTGGCACTTTTAGTGCAGTGTGTTATGCCTAAGGGTGATTGTGAAGGGCGCGATGGTATCGATAGTGTTGATGGTTCTAAGTGCTTCGATTTCATGTAGGTCCTAGGTCTTCGTTACTCATTCTTCGTTAGTTTTACAACTTTTCATAAAGACAACAAATCCGTCTTAATTACTTTGGGGACGTATGCCTCTATAACATAACTCTTCTCTTTATACATCTAACCTTTGGTTTTCACTAAGGTAATTGAACGTTTAAGATTTCATGGTACGGGCCTTGTAGGTTTAAAATTCTATATCTCATTTTGTAGTATCTATTCCTAGTGGTGTAGGTTCGATTTTTTATTATGCATACGGTGTTAGGGACTTTATTTTTCTTTGTGGTTTTTGCTATAACTAGTAGTAGTACTGCGGCATTCATTGTTTGATGAATTTATCTTTGATGAAAAAATGCATAGATGGGATTCGAACCCGTTAAAATGTTTAAAAATGATTGTAACATCATTCATGGCGACCGATAGCCTGTATAATTGTCGTGACAGTCGTGACCTCGTGGGTCAGTAGTTAAAGCATTTCCTTTGTAAGGGTAAGATCGCATGTTTGAATCCCGAAGCATTCACTTTTTCCGATCTAAATTTGATTTAGGTTATAAAATATTTATATTTTTATCTATATACCGGTCTTACAATTGTCGTAACTTCTTAATGCGTTTCGATAGAAATACAATTTATTTCTGCAACTCATCGTATACATATATTATGTTCTCATAAATCTTAAATGACTCAATTCATCCACCAGTGTTCACATGGGTGGTCAATTTGGAATATTTTGTAGTCACTAACCACATCCCGTCGCAGTCCACTTCTGGACATAGTCCTCTCCCAATATCGAGAGGCTCTAGCCTACAGTTTCCACGCTGGCCAGACGGGTTGGTACAAGGTTTTATTTCGATTTTTCCTTCTCTCGCAGTGATATCGTTTGCGTTTTCCGTTAGTCGCCTTTTACGACACCCTTCTATCAAGATGGGGTTGATATACTTTCTCCGTCAACACACAAATAATGAGAATTAATTAAAAACAAAAACTATAAATTATGCTGGAATCTTTCGGGTTAATATAATCAAAATTTTAAAGACAAAATATCAAATTAAAAAAGACTGCGATGTGACATTTTCGATAGCGTGTAAGTTTTTTAGCTTTTAAGTATATGATTTATACCATTCGAATTAGATTTACAAATTACTGTCTCAATGCGGAAATAACTTTATCAGTTCTCGTTACGACATTTCCCTTTAGGTACACACAATTCTCGTATTTCTATAGGTCTTTAATGAAACATTCAATTCTTGGATAGCCGGGTTCATGGAACACATTTTTTTTCCAAAATTGGAAGTAAGAAAGCCGAAGTCATGTATAGTCCATTTGTTTAGATACTTAAAAAAACGTAAACAATGTTATGTATTTTAAATAACTTATGGAATTGTATAAATCATATACTTGCGTCCGATTTCACCGCACACAAGTTAATTTACTAACTATACGTTTAATTTTAACTACAGGTTAGACTCGTCAAGTATCATTTGTGGTGTGATACCGTGGGTTATATTTTCATTTTAATGTGTATCCGACTCATCACAATTCTCTGAACCTATTCCTAACCAAGTTGGGGTCGGCTTTCTAGTCTAACTAAGATGTAGCTGAACTTCGATATTTTCTGTGAAGCGACTGCCATCGGACCTTCACAACCATATTGCCAATATCGAAGTTATATAGTTAGACTAGTTGGACTTTTGAAGGCTCCAACTACCCGTAACGACTCGTATCTGAAAAACACTACTTAAATAACCCTTTGATTTGATATATCATAACTACCAAGTATTCTAATAAAAATATAAACTAACTGTAATGTTAGTTTTAAAGATTTTTCCACGTAGGCTTTGTGTGAAATCGGCCGTCATAGTTCTTGCCATGGATAGATAGGGTTGAGGTAAATTCGCGATTTTTTTTATACCTGTAAGTGAGTCATTGTAGTCTTGTTACCCTAGCAAGATTAGGCCGTGGCGGGGCAAGATGTAGACTCCGTAGACCCAAACACGTGAGTGCCTCCAAAGGTCCTGGCTTAGCTAGGGCGTGAAGGATATACCAGGTTATTTCACCCTCGGAAACTGATGGTCGATTCCAGTTCTACATAACCACCCTCGCTGAGTTTGATGGGGATTTTCGCACGGGAAAAAAAATGATTTCTCTTGCCCTTGCCATATATACAGGGGCTTTCTTATATAAAAAGATATGTGATAAAAATACATCACAAAATAATCATCAGAGTGCGAATTTACTACAACTCAATATTGTTAAGTTTGTTTACATTTTTTATTATTTTGTTAACATTAATATTAATTCATACTAATCTAGTCTTATTACTTAACTTTTTAATGGCCGCTATAGTGGTGTTTATTAATTGTTAAAACCGGCAGCTATTTTATACATTAATTCTGGTTATTGTTTACTAAATAATATTATGTACATATCTTTTGTTTGTGATTTATATACACCGTTGATTATATACATTGAAACTTTTAATACCATAGATCGAATTTCATGAATAATAGTAATCGATTCATTTATTCCTAGTAGGTCATATGGCCCCGGGTCTGCCGGGGTACGAGGGATATGTTGATTACTATCTTACCTCCGGCAATTAAATATCCAAAGACAACTTTTTAATCGGTTCTAGTCCGACATAACCCTTCTCACCGGCTCCGGTGAAAAAAAATAGTTCCTATGGCAGTTTCTTTGAAAGAACTACATGTACAATAAAGTCTCAGAAGTCCCTTCAAACGAACTACTGGAAATCTATGAATCGATAGCTGTTAAAACTAAACTGAGTTAAAAAGTTTTACTAAGTTAATTTTATTGAGTAAAACTTGTGAACCCAGTTTAGTGATACTGATTTTTGAGATTGAAATTCAGCCATAGATACTGTAGCACTAGCATGAACTCCTATCGAATTCGTAATGTAAAGATTTCGAGAGAACGGAGCATTGTGATTGGCAGTCTGCCTCTTGTGAACCTGTGTGCGTGTGTAGCCCGCCAATCGCAATGTTCCGTTCTGTCGATACCTTTACATTACGAATTCGATAGTATTTCGTGCTAAGGCTACTGTAGTCAAAATATTTTGTATCAATAAAGTGAAAGTAACTTTATATATGAGGAATTGGATGTTCTAATATCCGTGAACCCTCTCGAGATATACGTAAACGGGTTCACAAAATTACAAGTACGTAATTGATATTATACAGTATGTATAATCAACGGTGTATATCATCATCCTTATGTTATGTTATATTTGAGTTGTTTCATCGTGCATACGTGGCTTTTTGTTCTATCGACAAGTCCACTGCTGGACATAGGCCTTGTCCAATATTGAGAGACTTTGGCCTACTTTTTCCCACACTGGCCAAACAGGTCGGTACAGGATTTTGTTTCGAGGTTTCCTCCATATTTTTTCCGTTAGTAACCTCTCACGACACCCATTGGATTAGATATGGTATTTTTTATAATTGGGTGATCGAATGACCGCCTGATGGTAAGCTCGGGTGCCTTATTTGACGGCCAGCGGCAATTCCACTACCACACGCGAAATCACTACTACACACTAAACATCTGGTGTTTTATAAAAAGTTGCCACAAGAGAAGTACAGGGTAGGCAGCGCGTGTGTGACGCCTCTGGTGTTGCAAACGTCCATAGGCCACGGTGACCGCTTTCCATCAGGTGGGCCGTGTGCTTGCCTGCCACCTAAGTGGTATAAAAAAAAAAAAGATTTACCGTTATTTAAGTACAAACTAATGGAGTAAAGACAGGTCGCGATTTCAATTCCGTTGTACAAGTTCACTTTTTCCGATCAACAAACAAACATATAGACATATTTTTGGTTACGTAGCAGTTATATATATATTATACTAGCTGATGCCCACGGCTTCGCCCGCGTGGAATTTTGTTCCCGTTCCCGCAACCCTTGGGAACCTTTTCCCGGGATAAAAAGTAGCCTATGTGTTATTCCAGGTTCTAATCTACCCCTGTACCAAATTTCAACCAAATCAGTCCAGCCGTTTATGCGTGAAAGAGGAACAAACATCCATCCATCCATCCAAACAAACTTTCGCCTTTATAATATTAGTAGGATATATGATATAATCTCTAAAACAGTATGTTAGAGAATAGATAATTAATAAAAGAACAAAAATAAATGTGTGCACAAGATTAACATTGCACTTTATAAATATCGGAATAATTGCCATTTTTTTTTCTTTGTTTTTTTTTATACATTTTTTATTTTATAAATACTGGGCGAGTTTTGAGTTTGTTCGAAAGATATTATTACTATAAGTTCCTTAAATTTACCAAAATTATACAAAATTTATTATTAGGTACTTAATTCGTTAATATAATATAATTTACTTAAACTTATATTAATATATGTATTTTGGAAAGCTATGTCTGACTTCTAGGCTCGACGCTCGCCTAATACCTATATAATAATTTTTATTTTTATAATTTAAATATAAAGTTACCAGTACTGATACAAACATATTTCTTGCAATATTTGTCTCTCTAACTATGAATCTCATTAGTGGATAACGACAAAGCTCTTAGACTATTCGAATTTTTAAATACTCTACGAATTTATAATTTAAAACGTCTTTCGCCTCGCAATGTCTTTCGCCTCGCAATCTTCTGAAGCGCTACAGATCGCTTACAGTCATAATCTAGTCATAATTCCCACAGTACAATTTTACAATCCGTCCATATGGTTACTTAAAAGCTTTTACGGTTCTTCAAGAAAGGCATTAGAAGGTTTCTACAGGGTAGGCAGCACGAGTGTAACGTCCCTGGGGTTGCAAACGTCCATAGGCCACGGCGACTGCCTCCCATCAGGTGGCCCGTGTGCTTGTTTGCCACCTGAGTGGTATAAAAAAGATGTACTCTCGTACTCAGAGGTTATTGTCCACAAGGGCACCTTTTCCTGGAATAAAAAAAACATAAATTAATTATCTGTATGTAGTACTTTTATTTAACTATAAACAGAATATACAACTACAAAATATATAAAAACTAACACTAATTATAATATATATACAAAAATAAAAATAAAAAGTGGTGAGATTGCAACTCTAGGCATCGAAATATTCCTCCCCATCGATTTCTACGGAACCGTGCCCAGAAGGCTGGCGGTTTTACCACGCTGAATGGCGATCCCAATTCTTTGTGCGAGGTAAAGTACAGCCCTATGGTCACGGGAAGCTATAACAAAGAATTAATCCCAATTAGTCGCTATAACAAAGAAATTATCAAATTTACAACCGTTTGAGCGTGATTGAATAACCAACATCCAAACATATACAGATGCTTCAATATTTATTAAAATAAGTTTGATTAGTATGCAGTAGGATATAAGATAGAATATCTACATAGAATATTTCACAATTCATCAGTACTGGTATGCTTAAATTGTACGTCCTATATTTGGTTGTCTGACCATGTCACTGCCAACCCGTTATTTTTGTCAATACATTTGCTTTTCAAAAAGATTGGATGTTTTATTTACAAACTAACTGTCTACAAAGTGAATGTATTCCAAAAATAACTTACTAATATTACCCTCATTTTGTACAGTCGGCGTCAAAAGTATGTGAGCGTTTACAGAAAATATTTTTTGATAAATAATTTAGCAGAGCAAGAGCAAAGAGTGTGGGTGGGTCTCCCCATCTCTTTCCATGCGGTGTAGTACAAGGTGACTAGGGGTAAGGGCTGTTTAACATCACACACATATAATATATACAGTCCAGACTCAGCTTCAGATACGTAGCTCGAGTCAAGGACAGTGCCCGGAATACGACAATAGGCTTACCCCATATTACATAAGACTGAATTCAATGTTTGGTGAAATGTGGGTGTTAATTGTCTGGGTATCCTCAAGAGAAATATGAAAAATTTGAATATACTGTTTAATGGGTTTTATTAAAATATTCAATCATATACTTTTGACGCTGACTGTACTACAGAATATAAAATATCATAGTAATTATGCGAGAGTGTGGCAACACTAGTTTTTATTTCAACGAAATTTATATCATTTTTGATTTTATACTCCGTTATTGCAACAATGTGATATGAAAAAAAAATTAAAGCAATATGGAGCTATAATCTACGAGTATGACTCATTCAGAATGTAGTTACATGGCAACTGTAAAGGATATGTTCAATGTAGTGAAGTAATTGTGGCCGGGGCCTTATTACCACCTTTTAAAAGTAATATTATTTCAATCTTATTTTACTTTCATTGAGATTCGGACTCGTGCTGTTGTCGTCCATCGATATTTGTGTACTGTATCTTGTAAGATACACGTAAATTCTAAAAAATAAACAAAAATATGTATCAACTACAGTAAGAGATACTGTTTGACACATTTTAACCATATAACACGCTGACTGTCCAAATCTCACTATGAAAGTAAAGTAAAATTGTAATAGACCCCTTTCCGGCTATCAGAAATTGCTTCCATTATGTTTTAGCATTCATAACTACATATAAATGAAACATATTAAATATAAATTAAAAAAACATGTACATCACTATACAAGGAATGCACAAAAAGTTTTTAACATTGTCAACAGATGGCGGTTTCATAAAAATTTGTTCCGATAAGATTTACGATGGTTACATGTAATATATGTCGCACAAGCAGAAATAAACTCCAGACGTGTAGCAGACCGTGTCGAGCTATAAATATATGACCTCATTTTGTACAACTGTGTGTTCAAACGCAGATATTAATCTACCTGAACATATATTGAAAAGCTTTTGAACTTTTATATTATACTGGCTGACACGGCAAACGTTGTTTTGCATTGTAAATTTTAAGGGTGAACAACCCTTATCACTAAGGGGTATAAAGAATAGATGTTGGCCGATTCTCAGACTTACTCAATATGCTCACAAAATTTCATGAGAATCGGTCAAGCCATTTCGGAGGAGTACGGGAACGAACGTTGTGACACGAGAATTTTATATATAAGATAGAATTTATACAAATATGCACTGAAAATCACGCGATTATGATATACTAGCTGTTGCTCGTTACTCCGCCCGCGTGTGTCGGTTATCGCGACCAATCATCAACAGTCCCGGGTTCTTCAAACGGGTCGTGACAAAACAACTGTGGTTGTCGTCAAAGTAGGGACCGCCATTCTAGGGACGATATCTATCTATAATGGCGGCCGCTATTCTCTGGACCGCACCAAAGCTTACCATCAGGCATCAGGCCATTACCTAAGGTGTAGTCTATGTCTGTATTGTATTATAATTTCATCATAATCGGTTCAGTGTTTTAGACTTGAAAGCGTAATGGACGGGTAGAAAAGACAGACTGAGTTACTTTCGCATTTATTATATTAATATGAATGTAGGTCGCCGGTTCAATTCCCACTCAGCCTATTCTCGGGATAAAATGGATAATACTCGTTATACGAAATATGACGTAGATCCGTTCAGCCAGCAAAATGTTATATGATAGAAATAAAAAATCCACAATTCAAAAAATTCTGGGTATATTTACCAAAAGCGCCCAACGGTTAAAAAAGACATGGACATAGGACCGGAGACCAAAGATTAACTTCAGGAGGTTGAAGTAAATAGAATAAGTCCAAACAACTCTCCGAGAAATCTTCTCCCTCAACTAGGCACACCTTTCTTCAACAGGATATCCTCCTGTCGCTGGCTAAGGCGGTGGCCAACACCACAGCGGCGCTGGTCCTCAAGGCGAAGAACGTTGCCGCTCAGTGCCGAGATGAACAGCCTCTACAGAACGCTATTATCGCGGCAGCTACCAACTGCGCTCTCGCTACGAGTCAACTTGTTGCTTGTGCTAAGGTAAGAGAGATATTACAGGACGAAGTAATGTATGATTTCACTCCTATTAGGAGGGGGAGGGGGTAAAATGGAGACTCTGAAGTTCCCACACCGAAATGGTCCTGAGTCAGTGGGCTTGCCGGGAGTATGCCTTAGGTTCTTACATTCAGGCATCTGCAGACCTAAAACGATGTGCGGTTTTAGTTGTTTCAAATCCGACATAACCGGCGGGGGAGCGTACTGAAAATAATTTAGAAATCTATTTTCTCAATGATAAAAAAGAATACGAAACAAATTTCGAATTTTAAGTACTCAATTTTTCTCGATGTAATAGTTTAGGTACCAGTTTTGTACCTTGGGATACTCCATAACTAAACTGTTACATTAGTTGATTAGTCAGTATTTCTTACGTTTTCTTCTCGAAGTGAACTATTATTATTGATTGTAGGTGGTCGCCCCAACCCTCCACAACCCGGCCTGTCGCGAACAACTCACATCGGCCGCTCGTCAAGTGGCACAAGCTGTCGAACGCTTAGTCGAAGCCTGTAACAACGTCCCAGAAAGTGCCGCACCGGGAGTCGAACATCTCACCGCTGCTGCGCATAGAGTTACTGAGGAACTGGAGAGATTGTTAGCGCATTGTGACTTAGGTAAGTTTTCAGACATACGTTCTATTGTGTCCTTATGAAGTATTTAATTAAAAAATTGCCTGGGATGGGAACATAAACTTATTTAAACCTTTTTTGTTATTCATGCCACGTTAATTTGAC
Source organism: Pelosia muscerda (assembly GCA_963691645.1). NCBI lineage: Eukaryota > Metazoa > Arthropoda > Insecta > Lepidoptera > Erebidae > Pelosia > Pelosia muscerda. Next base: position 8,202,994 of record OY829126.1, on the reverse strand, counting down.
TTTACCCCGCCTAATGGTAAGCTCAACGCGAAGTCTCAGGAACGAGGGTCACCATTACAAACACGTAAAGTGTTACAATGGTGGCACTCAGCTTCACGGCCTAAACTTTAATAAACCTTTTTTGTTATTCATGCCACGTTAATTTGACTTTACCCCGCCTAATGGTAAGCTCAAGGCGATGTCTCAGGAACGAAGGTCACCATTACAAACACGTTCAGTGCTACAATGGTGGCACTCAGCTTGACGGCCTCATCAGATGCTTTTTCACGCACCCCTTAAAGGACCCGGTACTGTAGGAGACTATAAGCTGTCCATTTTAATCGGTATCTCGTCGTACACCGATGTTACCAGCTGTATAACATTTAGTATCTGTCCCCACAGAGCGTCGAGCCCAGCCAACAGTAACAGAACGTTCAGTGGAAACTGTGATGTGTGCCAGCGAGCGCGTGGTGGCGGCCGCAGATGCTGGGGACATGGTGCGGCACGCGAGGCTGCTGGGGCAGGCCACCGCGCATCTCATCACCAACATCAAGGTACGGGAGTTAGATTCACCGGTGGGGCTCCGCGCTCGGGTCGCCCTGACTGGATTGTCTTACCAGTCTTACTCTATACAAAGAACACGATTGCAAGGAGCGGGGGTCCTGCTCGGGGCGGCCTGGTCGCGGCGGTGCCATGGGTGAAATTCGAACGATTGTTTTATGCCTCTGTACAACTCATGGTATATTGTTTATGTATTATTGCTTTGAACCTGTACTTATGTGAATAAATAAAATTAAAAAAATATCCTAGTTCAAATAAATCCACAGCCAATACAGAGACTCGTGTCGGCCTTCAAAGGCCCTAGGTCAGATGGGGCGTGAGGGATATTCCAGACGTAACTGATGGCCTAAGACAGCTGACTGGTTTAGATCGGTTCAAGTTCGACAAAACTATCCTAACTAACTTTGGCGGGGAGGTATATGTGGTGATTTCCGCACAGGAAAAAAAAATGGCGAATCACACGGCACCTGATGGAAAGTGTTCACCGTGCTCTATAGACGTTTGCAACACCATGGACGTCACACTCGTGCTTCCGACCTTGTAGAAATCTTCTAATACCTTTCACGAAGACCTCCATATTGTAGTCGCTTAGAAAAACCACAGTAGGGAGATCGTTCCACAGTTTAACCGTGCGCGTTTACTTCATCCCAAGTTATTCTCATACCGCACAATACGCAGTTTCCGTCCGATGTAACAAAGAATTTCTGTTAACTCAAACTAATTTACTGACTGTAAGAAATAACATATTGGAGGAGGGAGGGGGACCCACCACTAACCCGCGATTCAACAATTCCAACGACAACAGTACCGCACCACTTAAAGCAAGTAAAAAGACTTATTACCCCAGGACTTCTTACACGTGTCAAAGTTTGTCCTTCGCACTTGCGGAATATCGCACATACGACAAGAATTTCTTATAGTGGATTTCCGCCAAGTAACGCCTACATCGTATCTTACTGACTACAAATAAAAATGCAATTGTTTTTATAGTATACTATATCCATTACTAATTCTTATGTTTATCGCAGACGGAAGCCGAGAAGCAACCTTCGGAATCTCAGCGCAAGCTTCTAGCAGCCGCCAAGCTGTTAGCCGACGCTACCGCGCGAATGGTGGAGGCGGCTCGACAGTGCGCCTCGTCGCCACAGGTTCGTACCTCGGGCTAACCAAGGATTCCGTACCGAATATATTTAAAACTGTCATAAAACCCCCGAGTTCAACATAACCTACCCAACCGGCTCCGGTGGACGGGGTATCCGTGGGGATTTTTCGCACGATAAAAAAAAGTGTGGTTAAGAAACTGGGGCTCTAGACTAAGTGACATTCTATTGCCGGAAACGTCACCGGAATCGCTAAGTAAAGTTATGGGATTGACATATATCTGTTATATCACTACAAAAATTTGAAGCGCCACCATTGTAGCACTGAACGTGTTTGCAATGATGACCCTCTTTCATGAGACTTTGCCTTAACATCAGGCGAGGTGAAGTCAAATTGACGTGCCATAAATAAAAACAAACTTTGTGACTCGAAAATATTTTAATTCACTCATTTTTATTATCAAAATCACCGCAGTATCAAGTAATACATTGATAGCAAATTGAAATCGTTTCGCTTCAACGCGATGCCCTCTATAGAATGTCACTTTGTGTAGAGACCCTGTAGAATGCATGTTTCTCACTGATCGAGATCGTCAGTATCTGAATTACATAACATAACATAACATAAACTCACGCCTTTATCCCCGAAAGGGTAGGCAGAGCAGGCACATAACTTTGAAAAGCATCGAAAAGTCATTGGTGTGTGCCATGGTAAACCTGATATCGAACTCGAGACCTCATCTCAGCAGTCCATTATCAATACCACAAGGCTACCGAGGTTATTCTCTGATATCTGAATTAGTGGCCTATATTATTTAGATTTCACTTTAGCATATTGATGCCTTGTTTAGATCTCCGATCTGTGTGTTCTGAAAATATAAAGGATATGTTGTGCACAGGACCGAGAGAAACAAGAAGCGTTGCGCAAGGCGGCGGAAGAGTTGCGCTACATCACAGTGGACTACGCGCAGGGACAAGACATCGTGGGGTCGCAGGTTGCGCGATTACAGGTACGTGTATCAATATAGATGTGTAAATAAAACTTGTATGAGGTTTTAGACGGGTTTGTTGTGCCTATCACTAAACAAAATGTTTAAAATGTTTTTATTTTAATTTTAACTAGCTGACCCGCGCAACTTTGTCTTCGTCATCCCGTTTTTGCAACATTTTTCACTTCTGCTCCGCACCAGTTGGTTGTAGCATGATGTTATATACATATAAACCTTCCACTTCAATCACTCTATCTAAAAAAACCGCAGCAAAATCCGTTGCGTAGTTTTAAAGATTTAAGCATACAAAGGGCCATAAGGACATAGGGACAGAAAACGCAACTTTGTTTTATATTATGTAGTGA